>GL376567.1:1042224-1199448 GCA_000143045.1 Globisporangium ultimum DAOM BR144
CACTTGAAGCTGTCCGACGTGTAATCGTTTCACGTAGATCATCATGGCACACGCAATGAAGTTCAATGTCACGATGGACGTGAACAAATGCACGAGCGCAAGCGGGAACCCGAGCTCCAGAACCTGGGCGAGCAGGATGAACTGCAGGACGAGGTCGACCACCTTGAGCCCGACGTTCTATACATACATGCGTACACACACAAAGCAAACTTGCATGGGTTCTTCATAAATGCGTTTGCATTCCTCCGGCGGATACAAATTACGTACGAAGTCGGATCCTTTGCCATTTGCTGAATGGCTTGCTGGATATGTGCTGTGATCGAGTAGACATCGCTGGCGTGTGAGGTGACCCGAACGCTTCACCTTGTTTTCCAGATCGTCATCTTCAGGGCGATGACCACGTACCCGCCGAGCGCAATCCCGAATCCCAAAACACCAGCGATGAGGATTGATGACAAGGGCTCAATCAGGAGCCAAAACGTGCCGTGATCGTACTGCTTTGTATGTATCATGCGGTTGATCGTGTCATTCGGACGCACCGTGAGCAGAAGCAGCCAGATCGTCCACATCACGCAGCACAGCACGAAAGCGAGAAGCGCAGCTCCGTCCAGACACTTCCCTGGGTAGTGCATTTGAGCGACTGCCGATCGTCGGTGCCGTTCTATTTCAGCAAGTGAGGAGGGCACGACCGATCGTACACGCGAGCTGCTGCGACTGAGCGGCATGGGGGCCTGGTGTCGCGACTCCACCTCGAGCTTCTGGTTGATTGGCATGTGGTTGCTCATGATGTTCTCGAAGGTGAATTGGAGAGAGTGTCGCTCAAATCGCGCGGAGAGCGCCATCTGAGGCCAGAATCGCCTTTGGTTTGTGCGTTCCTAATTTTGGACGTACTTGAAACGACCACAGTGGTGTGAATATATCCCATCGTCATTTGTTCATCAGTGCCTATTCGGATAAAACAGCTCAAATCGAGCGATATCAGGAGCTAACTTAGGTTTAGATAGTCGAGCGTCATGTCAACAATAAGCCACAGGAGACGGAGACTCAACAAAAGATGTGCAACGACTACCTCAATCCTCAAAAGCGCTCAGGTACAACCCAGCTATTACCATGGACACACTTGGGACGAATTTCGGGCTAATATATCGCCCACTTGACGACGCACGACAAAACGAGTGGACAGAAGTAGCAATTCGTTCTTACGTAACGTCGAATGGACGATGCAAGGAGAGAATCACCACGAGACAGAGCTCACTTTCGAATTTGGATCAACCGCTAGAAGCACTGACCTTGAATAACCCGATTTCATCCAAATCGGGCTTGCCCTTAAACTTGAAAAAACAAAAACAAAAACTGCCGTTTTATTCACAACTTGAAGTTTCTATCATTTCTACCGTTTCTATATCTTAAACAGTAGCACATCTGCCTCTTTTTTTGTTGTTGTTAATTTAGACTCGACTCTGATTTTCTTCGTGAGGCCTCATGGCGACGTCCAGCGCAATGGCGCCGCCCGCCTTCGAGACACAGCGCCTCGACGCTAGTGTGGCACCGCCGGCGGCCGTCTCTGGTGGCTGCCGGCCGCACCGTCGTCCGCCTCCGCGACGCCCGTGCCTGCGAAGGATCAGTGCTTACTCGGGCGGGTTCCAGGACCGCGACGCTGCAGTGGACTCGGAAGCTGGTGCAAGCGCAATGAGCGCCTTCAACCGAGGCGCAATGAAAAAGAAGCTCTCGTTTGCGGATCAGCACGACCAGGAACTGGTACGTACCCAGTGCGTAACATAGCGATCAGTGCGTTAGCTTGAAACTCATTCTGTGTATCGTCCATGTGTTGCAGGCGCTGGAGAGAGAGTTTGATCAGGACGAGCCCGTGATTCTGATGCTTATTGCGTCGCGGCGACTTGAAGCTGATGGAGCGCAGGCTGCTGACCTCTCGAAGATGCGTCCACCGCCGTCGAAGGACGCAGCCGCTCTCGACAGGTGGCTATATGGTGCATTGACTCAGCAGGAGCTCCTCTCGCTATGTGTGGTGTCGTGTTCGTTTCTCGGTTGTGTGCTTCTCGGGTGCCGGCATTTCATTAAGTGATGCTTTGAGTCGCTGTCGTGAGGCTCATGCATCCACTACCACTTGAGTTATTTATTTCCTATTTGTGTGATTTTTGTTTCTTCGTTGTTTGAGTATTTGTCTCTGGAGTCTTCGCGTTGAAGCTAATTGATCTGTTACGTTCCCCACAGCAGCAAATTGCCACATGCAGCATTGCGCAATAAACGCGTCATCGATGACGACGCATCTGTCGGTGCTGATCATGGAGCACGCTCAAGTTGTCAACGAAGCCACTGGAGTCCGCACCAGTGGCAAGCTCGACTCTGAAGCGGAAAAGAGAAATCGACGATGCCAACAAGTTCTAAAGGCATAATAGACACATCGCAGCGGGATGTGCCAACGAATGCAACAGCACAAGCAACATTCTCGGCAAACAACAGCATGATCCATACTTTATCAGCGTTTCTCACTTGACGAGGGCGATACTACAAGATGGTTCTGCTCGAAATCGATATGTTGCTGCAAGATGCTGCTCAGGATCAGCTCCGGTGAATAAATCCGCTGCGGGTTCGCACTCACCAACGACTTTTGCACCGACACCACGCCCAACGCGGCTTCGCTTGTGATCACCAAGTCCGACGGACCAGCACTGCCTTTCACCTCAGCCTTGCCGCCCGCACACTCTACGATCTTCACCAGGTCTTTCACGGGAGGCAGCACCGACTTGTGGTTCGTGATGAACACGGTGTGACCGACAAAGAGCTGGCGTCTCTGCTCTGGCGTAAACTCGTACATGGTCTTGTGCAGGTCGAAATGCCACTTCTGTTGCGCATTCGTGTCTTTCAGACAGTAGTCGGCCTCATTCAGAGCGGCACCTACGCGAGCGGACTCGTCGAGCCATTTCATGCCCAAAATGTGCTGACAGCGTGAGATCCCACAGAGCAGCTTGACGGTGCGCTTGAGCTGGTTCTTTGGCGCGATGACGTGTGTGGCTTTCTCGATATCATCTTCATACATCGCATTCGCAATTGCTTTGATTTTCTTCCGAATTGCAGGAGTCGGCTCTATTCCGGTCAAGATGACGCGAATCCCATCTTTCGTAGTTTGCGATCCGCTCCCTGGGACGACAGCGTTGCTCGTTGCCTCTTCGATTGACGTGTCTTGGCTTGGGTCAGTATCGAGGAGGATGGCGTCGTCCGGGTCCTCGGATTTCAGCTTCAGCCACCGTCGCTTGGGAGTTTTAATAGCAGAAGACTGCATTACAGGAATGGAAGCTTCTCCCAATTTCTTGGCAGGTTCCTTGCGGCTTCGCTTTGGCTTACTTTCGGCACTTGGAGCAGTGTCTCCATCACCGTCTAGTGCTTCTTGCGCCACTTGGACGAACGAATCTGTCCTTGACACGGCTTTCTTCCGCTTCGCCGGAGTCACACCCTTTTTCTTCTCTGCATCGGCTGGTTTCTCCACACCTGAAGTACTTGATTTGTCGCTGTTTTGTTGCTCAACTTCATCGGTTTTTCGTTTCCGCGTTGCTTTCGTAGCTGTAGCTGGACCTTCCGCAGGTTTCTCGGCCACAGCAACAACGTCTGAAGCAGGAGTTTCTCCAGATACTGCTTCTGCATGTTTCCTATTCTTTTTGGCACGGGCCTTGACGAATAGTTGTTGTTCAGAACCAACAGACTTTGCCGGAGTTTGCTGTTCTTCGATCTGCTTGTCCGCTTTTGCTTTCTTGGCCGTTGCGACTGCTTTTGATATCTGATCATACCAAAAGTCGATTCGCGAGCGTCTCTTTGAGATCAGCCGAACCTCGTCCTTCGCTTCGTGGCCCATAGATATCACCAGACACCAGTCGTGTTCACCACTTCGCTGATCGCTGACATCGATGCTCGAGTCTTGAGTATCCACACAACGAGCTAGCGCGTGCTGCTTCCATCCTTTCATCGTGAAAATCAACAGCCAGTGCTCATAAAACATCAACTCCACGATCTCCCATTTACCTGGTCCGGTTTCCATCCAGAAAATACCTGGTAAATCGTCGTCATGGAAAGATGGGAACACCGCAAAAGACTTCTTCTTGTATTTCAGCTGCTTGACAACGTGCTGAGGGATCTTCATATCCTCAAATGTGCGCTGGCTGCGCAGCACGACGTTTTTAGTTTCGTTTTGGCTCAGCATCGACCTCACGGCTTGCCCCCACGACTGTCCGAGTATGGAATCCTCAAAGCCAAACACGACACTCTCGTTGCTCGAGATGAGCGCAAAGCATCCTTTCGTAGCCCCGCTCGAGAAGACTGCATCCGGTACAAACTCTAAAAAGAAAGCATCTTGCTTCAATTCAATGCATCCTTGGATAGCAAAACGATCGGCGCTTGGGCCATCGCGTTCATCCACCTCGTGCTTGCTGTAAACCAGTTTTCCACTCTCAAAACAGTGCGCATATCGCTTTTCAAGGCGATCAGAAAAAGATTTCTTCGCTGCACTCAATGAATCGTTCACCGCGACGACGCTGACTTCACCATGCAGCAACAGCTTTTCTGTAGCCAGGTCCAACGGTGAGGAACCTTCGCCAGGGACAATCTGTGACTGCAATGCGATCAGCTCTTGCTCGTTCCGTGCTTCCACTTGCACAGCATCAATGTACTGCCTTGTTTCTTGAGCAATCTGCCGCAAACGCACCGCGGTGGCGTGATCTGCAGCTACATCTGCACTGAGCTGCTCCACAAACTCCACAACTGCGTGGAACTGCTGCAGCGGTCTTATCACGAGTGAGCTGCTCTTGTTGTCAAAGTCCTGCGCAAGCGAACGGAGAATTGCAAGTGTCGCTGCATCACATGCCTGCTGCTCTTGTTCTCCATTGTCGCTCTTCGCCTTGAGCGCTGTGTCCACCGCGGCGTGGATCGCCTCACTTCGACAGAATAGTTGGCCATACGGGTACCGGATCACACGCAGCATGTCGCTCACGATCTGCACGAGTCTCTCGCTCCACTCTGTGACCGCAGTGTCCATTACAGAAAGGTCGCGCAATCTCGATGCATACATGCCATGCAAGTACCGCAAGTGCGGAATGGCGTCCGTGAACCGACAGACATCGACGTGCTGCGCCAGCGCCGCCGTGTTCGCGTGGAAGCGCAGTCTGCGCGCGACATCCCCCATGCTGCCGCTCAGATATGCAACGTACGTGGCGTCCTGCTCCAGGAACGCCAGCAGCGTCGTCCGCGCGGCGCGCATTCTGCCTTCGATGCGCTTCTTGGCGCAGGTGGCAGTTGGTTATGGCGGCAAAAATGGTGACTGTGAGCCAAAAGCATCAGTTGGCGCGACCTTCGAGCGACGTGGAACCATCACTCACGCCAACAACTCATGTCCTAAGCGACATATGTTATGACTCATTATATTAATTTAGACAAATGAAGGCAATACACGAACGACCCAAGTTAGTTTGGCGCGCGTTTCTTACTTGACGAGGGCGATACTACAAGATGGTTCTGCTCGAAATCGATATGCTGCTGCAAGATGCTGCTCAGGATCAGCTCCGGTGAATAAATCCGCTGCGGGTTCGCACTCACCAACGACTTTTGCACCGACACCACGCCCAACGCGGCTTCGCTTGTGATCACCAAGTCCGACGGACCAGCACTGCCTTTCACCTCAGCCTTGCCGCCCGCACACTCTACGATCTTCACCAGGTCTTTCACGGGAGGCAGCACCGACTTGTGGTTCGTGATGAACACGGTGTGACCGACAAAGAGCTGGCGTCTCTGCTCTGGCGTAAACTCGTACATGGTCTTGTGCAGGTCGAAATGCCACTTCTGTTGCGCATTCGTGTCTTTCAGACAGTAGTCGGCCTCATTCAGAGCGGCACCTACGCGAGCGGACTCGTCGAGCCATTTCATGCCCAAAATGTGCTGACAGCGTGAGATCCCACAGAGCAGCTTGACGGTGCGCTTGAGCTGGTTCTTTGGCGCGATGACGTGTGTGGCTTTCTCGATATCATCTTCATACACCGCATTCGCAATTGCTTTGATTTTCTTCCGAATTGCAGGAGTCGGCTCTATTCCGGTCAAGATGACGCGAATTGTGTCTTCTGGCTTTTGTAAAACCCCAGGTGAGTCGTGGCTCAGCCTCCGTTTTTGGCTCGGCGGAGTTATGGCTTGGTCCTTTCGATGACTTTTACCGTTGACAGCGTTTAGTTGACTTGGTTGTGTTTCCCCGACTTCAATAGAGTTGCCACCAGTAAGCTGAGATACGCGGTCACTTTCTGTCGGGTTTTTTGACTCTTCGTTGTCTATGATGGCAGCCGTTCTCTTATTATTTTTCGCAGACGAAGGCTTCGGAGCCTTTGTCGTCGCATGCTTTGCTCGTTTCATTCGTCCTTGCGCTTGTTCTGTACTCTCGGACGCATCAGTGGATTTTGCATCATTGTCGTCTGTTCTCGATATCGGAGAACTCGTCAGTCGAATTCGTTTGGGCTTCTTCCCATCGTTGTGATTCTCTACGTTCTCGCTTGACGTTGAATGCTCGGACGTTGAGCGCAATCGTGTCAACTTCTGCATCGCGATATCAGTCTCGTGTGTAGCAATCTCCTTCGCCTTTGACACAACTGATTGTATCCGTTGAAGATCACTATCGAGCTCTTCTTCGACTTCGGTTTCCGCGCCGCTACTACTCGATTCGCCTTCAACGGAGGGCGTCGGTGTGTTTTGAAATTGTGAGCGGGATACATACACCGGCACCTTTTTCTTCACTGCGTCTCTCTCTGCCTCGCTTTCCTGCTGCTGAAAGGACGCTGCAAGTGAGGAAAGTCCATCGATTGGACCGTCCTGTGCGAGCATGTCGTCCGACATATCGGACTCGGCGCCTTCGTCGTCACTTGTGACATTGCTCGTGCCTTTTGCAGGATTGCCCGACGCTGACACGACCAGCTCCTCTTCCTCAATCTTTCGATGCGTCGTCCGCAATCCTATTCTCCATACCATCAACGTGTTAATACCAACTTTCAAGGTATTTCCGCCATGCAATATATCACATCGAGATCCATATTACCTTCGCGGTCTTGAGACATCGACATCATGATCTGCGTCTCGTCTTCGTCGATTTCTTCTTCTGGTTCCTGCTGGTAGCTATAATTCCGACCATCATCGTCTCCAAACGAGTTCGGCGCGTACACGAACACGGGTGGCTTGGATCCATCGCCGTCGTCGTCGTTCGGCTGCGTCACGAGCTCCGTGGCGACCTCGGTCTGCTTCTGCGTCGCCTGGCTGTCGCGCTGCGTGGCGGCGTTGTCGACGGCTCCGCGCTTGCGCTGGAGGGTCGAGTACCACTGCCCGGGCATGTCCTGGAAGCCCTCGGGCGTGTTTTCTCCCGAGAGCGTGTCGTCGCCCGCAAACACGCCGACGAACTCGACCGCCTCGCGTGGCATTTTCGCCGAAAATACTAATAACAAGGCGGTTGCGACCAGAGGCGTGCTTATCCCTCTGCAAGCAGATATTAGCTTGGCCAGACAACAGTCTGAACCTCTTCAATAGCATACACGAATACAAAGCGCAAACAAAATTTGGCAAGCATTGTAAAATGTTGTATTGAAAAAGTAACCTATACAAGAGAATAACTTCATGGAAGTTGAAGTCCAGAGTGTTGGTCTCTCTTTTGTTACTGCAATTGGCGCAAAGATGGCATGGACGCTAGCAACAACCCATGGAACTCGTTGCGCTCGTCTCGCGAGCGCATGTCAATGTCGGCGCTCTTCTTGCCCCCCGTGGTCGCGACGATCGGCGCGCCGTTGCCTTCGTCGTCCTTCTTCCCGAATTCCACCGCGGTGATGTCGTTGAATGGCACGACGTTCGTGACGCCAGGTTTTCCCGCGCCGCGCGGCGACGTGGGCTTCGCGGACGTGATCTTGAGGGCGGCATTCGGGAGATCGACCACCATGCTGCACAAGGAGCGCGAGCCTGTCCACGATAACTAGACGAAGGAGGCGACAGCAGCATGAGCGGATGCGCGATGCACACAAGAGGAAGAACTGTCCTACCATGTTGATGAGGTACTCGGTCTTGGGTGGATTCTCCTGTTGCTGCTTCTGCTGCTCACTCTGTGTAGCATTGATATCATTTGACGATTGCATGTTAGTAGGTCTTTACATCATCTTGAACAAACGAGGAGGAGGCACGCACCGTTGTCTTAGTAGACTCGGTTAGCGACATCGATTTCAGCGCCTCGAGCGGCTTGATCGACAATGGAGCAAGCTGTAAGGGTGCTGGTGGCAACGCTGTGGTCGAAGCGACCGACATTTGAGGTGCCTGTACAAGATACACAAAGCGTTTAGGAGTGAAGCAATCAAGGAGCTATGGGGAGAAGAAAAACACACGTACTTGCTGGCTTGAAAATGGTGGCGAGCCGGCAAAGGTAACGCTACGCGTCGGGAATCCCTGGGTGACGCTTCTCTGAAGCAATGGGGATGATGCTAGCGGCGCTGTTGTTCCTTGAGATAGCTCGCTTCCAGAAGCCTCGATGTGTAGCCCAGCCACCTTGTGTGGGCTTCGTGGAGCTGGAGACGATGGATTTCCGGTCTCAAAAACGAGTGTTTTGGAGATTCCAGCAAAGTCCCTGAGCAGCTTCGCGATATCGTGCAGACTGAGCTCCCGGATGTCAACATTGTCGAGCGCAACGAGCCGACTGCCGGTGGAAATGTCCTCTTCTCTCAGCTCACATGGTGGCGCAGTATCGCTTGCTGGGGAGTATCCCGAGACCACTGCCTTTTGAGGGAAATGGCTGTCGAACTCAATTCCAAGCGGCGATCGAGTTACGACGACGCTTCTCAAGGTTCGTCCACGGGTATTACTGAGCATGTGTGTGTACACCTCCGACGTCGTACTGAATGTGATCATTTTCTCATGCGAAGCCATCATCCGCAGGAGTTGCGTCACCTCGAGCAACTCAAGGGAAGTTACGTCGAAGTTGTCAATTGCAATGATTTCCGATCCTGAGATGACGCCTCCATGATCAAAGATCCGCGTCGCTCCAGTCGATTGGTCCTGGTTCAACCGATCCACGATCACTTTGTTGGAGATGCTGTTCTTCAAGTCAATTCCGAGTGGTCCCGGTGGCACGTGTACATTGATGACTTTCGCGTTGGCATCTTGCACGTCATTCTGAAGGTAAAAAACGAGTTCTTTGGGAACATCGCTGAGATTCTTGAGCAAGTCCGTCACTTGGGCCAACGCCAGACACGAAACATTCATTTTGTTGATGCTGCGCAGAAATGCTCCGATTGGGATGCGCTGGCTGGCCTCGATGGCACCCGACTGGCCGTCTGGCATGGCATAGAACCCAGAAATGCGCGCGCAGTCTTGCCTCGCTCCGTCAAAATGAATTCCAAGTGGCCCTTTTGGCACGCAAATGACTTCTAAGGAACGCTGCTTCTTGAGTGCCTCGACCAGTGGCGCGTTGCACACGATGATATCCTTCTGGGAGTGTTTAAGCTTCGACAGAAATCCCGATATGTCAGCTAAAGTGCAATGGGCGACGTTCACTTTGTTGATTGAGATTATGAAGCTTCCAGGAAGGAAAGAGGCGCAGTGCTTGAACACTGGGCGACCGGCGTCAGCCGGAGTCGTAAATCCTGATATCACTGCGTGGCGAGGCCGAGCGCTATCAAGATTGAGGCCAAAGGGTCCTGACTCCAGTCGGATTAGGTGACATTCTGGCAGCACCTCCTCCCTGGAACGGTAGAAGTACAGAGTACGGGGAAATGAAGCTGCGTTGACAACTGCAATAGCGTCACGACGATTCAAACAGGAGACATCCGTTGCATTCACTCCGATGAGAATATCACCTGGCAAAAGCGACGCCTTGATTGCTGGGGTGATCGTGGACACGACTACGTATTTGAAATTCTCATTGTCATCGAAGCAAAAGCCAAGCGGAATGTCAGCAGTAGCATGCTCAGCTTTCACAAAGATTTCGCATGAATTTGGTGCAGCGCGGTACAGAACGATCTCTTTTTCTCGATCCCTCATGTTCGACAGGACGGTGATGACCTCTTCGCGGGGCAAGGAAGATACATCGACACCATTCACGTGGATAAGCTGACACCCACGATGGATCTTTGAATGCTGTTCCAGTTTCCCCGTTGATCCGTCCGGCAGCTTCTGGAACCCATCGATCATCGCTCTATAATTCACGGTCTCACTGATCAGTAAGCCGAGTGGTCCAGGAGGAGCTCGCACGAGAACAAGCTTCTCGACGTCGTACTTCTTCCTGTCGTAGTGCGACGGATGGTACCGAGCGAACGTCAAGAGCCTTTTCTTCGCTGCAAGTTTTCCGAGACGAGCGCTGACTTCACGGAGACTGCAGTGGACCACATCTTCGCCCTCGATCGCGACCAATCGGTCTCCGATGCTCACCGTTTGATGCAGGACTCGCATTCGCTTCAAGTCCACTTCGTCCCAATCTCCAGACGCTAAAGAGTCAAAGCCACAAACCACAATGAAGCCCTGGTCGTTCTCTGCAAGCGACATGCACAGGCGCCCTGGAGCTGCTTCAACAACGAAATGCTCGCGTCCAAACTCGTCGAGACCGACAGCCTCCATGATGGTTTGCAGTATGTCGAGATTCAGGATGCTGCAAGCGGCCCCTAGCCTGCAGAGACGTGAGCTCTCCCCAACGATCTTTTCTATAATTGCGAGTTGCGAAGTAGAGTATCAGTTTCGACGTTTGTTTCGTCGGCTGCTGCCAAACAAGAAGTGCCAGAATCCGATATGAAGGCGAGGCTACCAATAAGAAATAGCAGGAAAACGGATACATTGCGCAGATCCAACTCACGAGGAGCTGAAAAAACGAGAAGAAAGCGACCTGTAGATGAGGAATAATTAGAGCCATCCAAGTTGCTTGCTGTCATGAAGCCAACGCTGGACAAAGATCAGTCGCATCTAGCAGATCAATCGTTGAGCTCGTGCGTTGTTGTATATTTTGGCATTGTATTGTTTTTGTGCTTTTTGTGTGTGTTGCGTGAAATTTATTTTTTCTCGTCCGCTTTCTTTCCTCAAGAACTCAAGTCAAGCTGCTGCTATGCGTCTACCTCCTCCTTCGCCCGCCACTCTACGCCGTCTGTCGTCAACGCAAACGCTGATCTAAATGTTTAATATGTTCGTCGCCATCTATGGTGAGTGGATTGGATCGGAACGACGTTCAGCAGCAATTTCCGTGGTTTCCGGCGGCGCTTGTGGTGCTGGGAGATCGGCGGTTTAGTATCGGAGCCAGTACGAACGACGACGGATGAAGCTGTAGTCTGGGAGTTCGTGAATTGGACCGGTGGCAGCAAGCGCGTGCTCCTTGTCGTTGATGACCTGGTCAGCAGCGGCGCGGACAGCGGCGGCATCCACAGCGTCGATGCGGGCAAAGATCTCAGCTGGGGTCAAGCGACGGCCGTAGGTCAACAGCTGGCGACCAATGTCTTCGCAGATTGGCGACGAGCCGTCCAACTGCATGAGCATGTTGGCCTTGAGCTGGGTCTTCGCGAGGGCCACTTCTTCATCCGAGGTTTTGTGCACAAGACGGACAAGCGCTTCCATGGTGTACCAGGTCAAGTCGTTCAACTTGTACTGGTCCGCGACGGCGTACACGCCGAACAGACCCGTGTCTTGGTAGCACGTGTTGAACGCCATGAACGAGTGCGCGAGTTCCTTCTCAGCGACGACTTGGCCCAGCTTGGACGACATGTTGATGCCAGCGCCCGAGGTGCGGTCCCACGAGCCCAAGAGCGTCTGCATGATCAGCAATGGGAACGCGTGCTCCGAGGTCCAGCTGAAACCTTCGAAGGCGATCGCCATGTGGGCGAGCGGCTGCTCATCGTCCTTGATACGGACATCCGAACCAACGAATCGCACTGGCTCCAAGGTTGGCGCAACCTTTGGCTCGGTTGGCAAACCGCCGAACGCGTTCTTGGCCAAGTCCACCAACTGCGAGTGGTCAACGGCACCGGCACCAGCCACCACCATGCGTGGGGCGGTGTAGTGGGTGGCAATGTAGTCTTCCAAGTCCGCCTTCTTCAAGTTGCGGATCTACATGACAAAGAGCAATACGGGTTGTGATACATGGCGCAACCAATTGCGCGTCCCACATACACACACAACACATAGTCGTATTAGTCTCCAGAGCAAGCAGAATATAGACTGCACACAAAAATACACAATGCACGTACGTTCTCAATTGGACCAAGAATGGTGCGTCCAAGGCCGTTGCCCATGAACGCGGTCTCGTGGAGACGGTCGAAGATCACTTCCTCTTGCTGTTTGTTGACTTCTTCCATCTCGCGGAGGATGACGTCGCGTTCACGCTCAATCGCAGCTTCGTCCAGCTTGGAGTTCTGCAAGATGTCCGACAGAATGTCGACGGCGCGTGGCACGTCCTTCTTGAACACCTTGGCGTAGTACACGGTCTGTTCGCGCGACGTGTACGCGTTCAAGTGGCCGCCCATGTTCTCGATCTCGAGCTCGAGCTGCTGCTGCGTGCGCTTGGTCGTGCCCTTGAACGCCATGTGCTCCAAAAAGTGGGCGGCACCATTGTTCTGGGCCGTCTCGTAGCGGGAGCCGGCGCCGATCCACACGCCGATGGTCGCGGTCTCGCCGTGCGAGCCTTCCGACGCCACGCGCAGGCCGTTCGGCAGCGTCGTGACTTCGGTCGCGGGCGCGTTGAGCACATACGACGGATAGTTCTGCACGGAGGCCGCGACAGACTGCGCGCGCGCGAGCAGACCCTTGGCCTGGAGCGGGGATTGGCGGAGCACCTTGGAGAACATGGCGGAACGGATTGACGCTTTGCCGGCCACGAATTGCGGGGAATAGCGCAACGCAACCACCGGGCTCGAAGGGGGGGAAGGGAACGCTGGCGGAGCGCAGGCCTCACGTCGCTCGCAAGGGGTTGGGAGCGGCCGGTAAATTACGTGAAACTTACGGACTCGTAGAGAAAAAAGGACTGGAAAAGGCGAAATTTAGAGCGTTGGAGTACGCAAAGTGGACGGTCGCATAGACAAATGGCGGGAATTTATGCTTTTTTTGCTCTATGTTCCCTCTTTTTTCTTGATTCAAGTCATACTGAAAACAAGATGCGAATTTTGTGATGAATGATATATGTTGGGTACATGGAGGACTAATCGTTAAATTCTCTTATATTTTTTACGTAAATGTACAAGTATACCTTTTGCACGCATATGATTTTGGTGGTCTTGGGTGTGTGGTGGAAACGCGCCTGGACCGCCCAAATGGCCCAAGTGTATTGAGATAGCATTTTGCATGTAATGCTATTAGATATTGAAAATTGACACGCTTCAGACTACACCATGGCGATCCTGTGTCGATGCGAATGACGACGGCCTCGCGGGGACGTGACCGTGAATGCTAGTGTCACTGGTGTGAGACGGATGCGTCGAACCAGTTATTGTGCTCATGGTGCTACTCACTATAGTCAGCATGGACGTGAAATAGGATCGTCTCGCGTCGTCAGCGCCACTCTCCGCTGCTTCGAGACCGCGTCGCTTGTTTCGTTTGAACATACCGCCGCCACTGGAAGGCGCTGCCAATCCCGAAAATGCGTCCGCACTACCGTAAATAGGCGCTGGATAGATGCTGGCATCTCGATTAAGCCCGCTAAGCGAAGGCATGCGCTCCACTACAGATGTCGGGTCTTCAGAGGACTCGAGGCTTGCTTGATACACCGCCATCGTGTAGATCTCGTCGCAGTCCGTGAGAATCGACTTATCGCCTTTGAAAGCACGCGCCGTCGCGATCAGATGACGACACGGGATGCCGAGCTGGTGCATCGATGAACACGAGCATTTACCGTCGATCATATTGACGCGAAACGTGCTGCTGTTTTGTTTCGAGATCAAAGCCACATCGGCTACCTCGGATCGGCGCACATTCATATGCTCGGACTCGAACAGCTCGCGTCGAAATAGCGCCTCTGCACCAGGCGTGAGTTGCACGACAGATTGGCTCCAACTTGGTTGCGGCGTTGTCGAACCACTACGGATCGCTGATAAACTCGCAGCTCGGATCTTTCGACGAGACTCTTTGTGTAAATAATTGTAAAGAAAATGATAAATAATCTCAAAAGGCAACCGGTCAAAATCAGCAAGCTGCATGCTCTTGATATGCTGGTCATCTCCCATCCCTTGGTACATTGATGCAACTGGTGCCTTCTTTGCTTGTCCTGGGATTTGTATACTCTCTCTCAAATACTCGAGGAATCCAGTAGATTGCCAATTGTACATTCGCACGTTGCGATTTGCATGAACGGCCCAATGGGAAGGATCAAAACTGTGCAAAAAGGTACCAACGACTGGGAAATTGTGAGCGATCGCGTTCACATGTGCTTGGAACGCTTCGAAGGTGTCTGCAACACTTGCCTGCACGATCTGCTTTCGCACAAACTGTAGATTCATTTGTGAGATCCCAAGCACGCGCTGCTCGATCGTTTGCACAAAGCTCTCAACACAATGCATTGGTTTGGCACGCGGAAATTCACGACGCAGCGCAGCGAGTGCACCTTGCTGCTGATACGCGAGGAACACGGCAGTATCTTTTATGGTAAGACCATGATTCAGGAGCGAGTGGAAGAACCACGCGACGTTCTCGGTATCTGGTATCGGAATCAGTCCAAATGCGATGATGCGGTGGTCCAAATTGCCGTCTTTGCCCATGAATGCGATGAAATGGCCATTATATCGAGGAGCGGTGCTGTTGCGAGAGGAAAACGCGACACCACAGGGAACGATCTCGAGGCCGAACACTTTTTGCAATGAAGGGAGTATCGCTTGAATTGACACCGGCAGAATGAACGCACTCTTGAATCTCCCTTTTTCATCCTTTTTAAGAGCGACGATGGATCCTGGATTGCGGTCAGCAAATTTCTGCAAAACACTTGGAAGCAGTCGGTAACTCTCAGCAATTTTTTCCGACAGCGTGGTCCCTGGTAATCCCATCACGCCGGTACTTGTGAGTACCTGGATGGTGGACGACGCGTGGAGCGAATTTTCTTGGATGATCTTCTTCGCTCGGTACGCGAGTCGTACGGGGATTTTCACACCGAGAGTCTCCCCCTCGGCTGTGAAATCCGTCTGATCATTGGATTTTTCATTGTCGGACGCTTTCGATTTGCTACTGCTCCCCAGTTCCTCGTTGCGAAACGTATTCAACTCTGCAAGCTGTCGTGCGCTTGGTTGGGGTTCTCCTGTGCAATCTTGCGAGTGAGTCAATTGCATTGACGAAATTTTCCAGTTGTCGGATTTCGTGACCTTGATCAAACGCACAAACCAGCCGCAGTGGGAACAGGAGCAAATATACTTCTTGCTCCTGCCTCCACTGGTTTTCTTGTCCATGCGCGCTCGCTTTTTTTGTACAAACAACGCGTAGTCGTTGACGGCTTTTGACGCTTCTTTCGCACTAATCCAGCGCATGTTGGTATCTAGAACGATTCCTTGCTTCTTTCGGAGAAGAATCAGACCAGCTGACGATGACGGCGTTGCTGGAGCTGCACGCTTTGGTTGATCGATAGGAAGTTCTTGGCGAATATCACACGTCTCTTGTAAACGACCATCGCCGTTAGGAACCACACCAGTCGATTCTGGAGAAGTAGCAGCAGAAGCAGTACTTTCGACCCAAAACGCAGGAGAAGGATACACGTGGTTGCCGGCATCTTGAAATGAAGGGAATAGCCCAAGTGGCGAGCCTACAAAAGCAGAACTGACGTTTACCACGCGAAGATGTGGTGTCAATCTGTTGACTCCGTAGCTCCCTGATAGAGGCTCCAGCCCTGGATTGAAATGCAATGACCTGTGGTGGCTGCCGAAATCAAACGGGTGCTGCTGCTGCGAGGCGAACATGCTGTTCTGACTCGTCAGGAAACTTTCGCCTCCTTCTCCTCCCGCGGGTGCAAATAGCTGACGCAAATCGTGGTTCATCTGGAGAACGGTTTTTCGTCCATCAACTCCACACAAGTGCGGGTGGTGGTTCAGATTCGCGGATGAGACGCGCCATTCCAGTGCCCGATCAAAGCGCTCGAGAATCACGATCCAAGGGCACAGCGGCGCATTCTCACAGCCAATCGTGATCGTCGATCCGTCTGCGAATGGACTGGCACTTGCTGAGCCCTGCATTGCATTTGATTTCTGAATGCGAATGCGTCGATGCTGCACAAACTGGGCAAATTGTTGCACAGCAACCATGGCTGCATGCGCATCAGGAAACACACTTCCAACAGAGATCCTGTGTGGGGCACGTGCACCAACGTTGGCGTACCCAAAGTTACCGTACATCTCGGCTTCTGTAGCTACTGCCGTCGCCGAGCTTAACACGGATGCTAAGACAAATGAGCGCTCTTCTCCGTGCGCTTCGTGTATTGACAATGTGCCAGACAGATGAAGAAGAAAAAGGGACGCCGCGGTCCAAGTGCCTCATCGCGATGCGTATACAGTCCAGACCTTGCGTAACGCGGAGCAGAGGCATCACCTTCGTTCGGACACCAAGCATCGTGCATCTCATTGCGCTTGGTTGGGGCCTCAATTTGCTGATTTCAAATCACTTCTATAGTCGTTTGCGACTGATATGGACATATTTACACCAATCAAATTGCTAGTACTTGTGCCATATGGTTCTGGATTGGTGGAAAATCAGTTTGCATCGTGATTAAGTTCAGGTTTAATGGAACTAAATCTCTGGCTGAGAGGATCCCCTGCATCTGAAGCAATGGGCGTGGTCATATCTTTCGTTTTTCGAAGGACGAAACACAAAACCACATGTAGCAACATGCCCAGCGAGGCATTCACCGCTAGAAGTACATAACTGAATGCCTCTCGCCGTATGCGAGACGACTCTTGTGATAATGGACCCAACTCCAGCTAGTGCAACAGAAGACTAGTGGTCTCGTCTGGTTGATCGCGACTTGGAGAAGATTTGCTTGATGAAGCGCTTCGGTTTAGTACCCAGTGATGCTTCCAGTCGTACGCATTTAACGCAACACCATTGAGGAAACCGGCCACAGCCAGAACGATGAAGCATACCTCAACGTTCGGGATGTACCTGCTCGCGCGCTCATAGAGAGACGCGACGACCAGCGGGAAAAACGTCAAGCCGATGTTCTATGCATACACAACCAACAAGATGTTTAGCCACATAATGGGAGGCACATACGAGGCAAAGAATAACAGGCAGAAAGACATCAAATACACGCACCATTGCTGCCGTCAGTACACCGTATCCAGTGCCGATATGGTGCTCTTCTACCACCAACGGCACTGATGGCCAGAGCACGGACGCGAAGACAGTGTACGCCAACCCTTGCAACGTGAGAGGAATAACTGGAGTCACGCTTGTGAAGCCAAGCAAAGTGTGCGCCAATATCAGCACGATCGCAGCAGCAAGGTTGAGCAGCGCGCGGAGGCCGATGCGATCGACGGCGAAGCCAAGAAACGGAGACACTGTCGCAGAAATCGAATACGGGATACTCATCGGTGTGGCGGCATGTTCAGCGGCTTGAGTTTTCTTCTCGCAGTACACCTTCGTCAGTGGTCCGTTCCTCCACGCGTCACTATCGCAGTTGACCTTGCTCTCCCCAATGTACGGGCTCGATGTGGAACACTTGAATTGATCTTGTGGCTCTATAATGGTACAGTTGGAAGACAGTTTCGGCAATGGCCATGCGTACGGAGTCACACTTGGACATCCATCAGCGATTGCAGCGCAATCGCTCTGATTTGCATACGCACCTTCGCCGCAGCGAATGCATAAACTTGGTGGCTGTTTGAAGTAATCTCGCTCCATCAGCAAGCTGCTCGCGATGCTATTGAAAGGGATAATGCACCCGTAAAGCACGATAGAGCTAATCACCAGCATCCAAAAACTCGCGCGGAAATCTTTCACATCGCTGAGCTTTATGCTCTCTGGAACGAAGTCGTCATCTTGGGCGTCTCCTCCAAACTCTGTTTTCGACTGGAGTGATTTTGCGTGCTTCACGCGTATTTCGATCCACACGATAATTAAAGCAGATGCACTCGATATGAGGCACATGAGCACGCCAATCCAGAGCGCGGCCGACACATTTGCAGCTTGCGCAACCATTGGACTGAGCTCATTGTTGATAACGCTTCCAAGACGAGAAATGCTCAGGTTTAAGCCCATTGCGAACGCTATGTAAAAATATCGAGAGCCACTTGATGTCAGACACCAGCACAACAATTCGACAGCAGCATGAACTCACCTAGTTCTTCATTCTTGAACCATTCAACCACAAGTGCTCCTTGTGCGACGGAGAGACACTCACCACCAAGTCCAACAACGAAACGACCTGCCTATTGAGCAAGTGCACAAACGTGGCATTAGTTACATGCCTAGGGATCAATGCATCATACTCCATCCTGGGTATGCAGTAGGCAAGCCTTACAAGCATGAGGTTGAAACTTGAGAACGACGAGCCAGACGCGAAGATGATTTGCCCAAACAAGATGAATGAGGAAAAGAGCAACAGTGCTGTGTTGATTCCGAAGCGATCCACGAACGCTCCACCAAAGAACGGTAGGATGGTGTTTGGAATCGAGTAGAGCGAGTAGAGGAGATTCTGCACAAATGTCAAAGAGTAGATCATCATTATATCACCATCCAACTGCATGGAGAATCGGCAATTACAGCAGCAACTTACAAAGCGCATCTCGAACTCGTCCCGCGAATAGTTCCCAAAGTGTTGCTGCAGTTGACTCTTGAGCGCTGCTGCGTTGTCGTAGCAGTAGTAGTTGCCGACCATGAGGACGCATGAGAGCGCAAGTACAACCCAGCGCAGCAGCGCCGAATGAGCGCTTGTAGACGCCATGGTCAGCTCGTGGCGGTAGAGTGCGCCAGGAGAAAATGATGCGCCATCGTTCAGCGATCCATTCTTTCTTCCCCTGTGCCTCTCCACAGCAACACAGCAGGTGCGTCTATTTCACTTGAGTGACATATGGCACTCTTCACCAAACTGTAGGATGAGCAGTAAGTCGACGGAAGCGTGTCGCGGTTCATGATTGGCGAAACAACTCCTGACAGACCTGCAGAGGAAGAAAACCATAAAAGTATGCGTGAGCTTACTTGCGCACCTTCGACCCTTTGTAGCACGAGAAGCTTTCCATTATCGTCTCTGGTGTCCGCTGTTGAACATTTGTATACTGTAGTCACCCAGACCTTGCAAAGCTGGAGCAGTGTGCAATTGCAATCCTCAAGACGATCCACTGCTCAAAAGCACACATGATAACAACCAACTCTTCGTGCCGCACTCTGTAGTCTTCACCGCCAGCTGCAAAATGCGGAGTGCGCGCATTCGGGATGGTTGATTCCGCAACGAGTCTTCCACACTTCAACTCGTACTTAATCGGAGTGGTTTCCTTTTCTCTGACCATCACTCTTCGTGTATCAGTATCCAAAATCCCCTCAGTTTGCTTCTTCAAGGGATCTAGGAAGAGCAACGAGGCAAGAAGCAAGCGGAAGGACCGAGTATGGAGAAGAGTCAGAAGCGCGTGCGATGGGTCGTGCTCGTGCTCTCGTGCGTGCTCATGATCGGCAACTACTACTGCTTCGACAACCCCGCGGCGCTCAAGAGCCAGTTGCAGCAGCACTTCAGCCAGTACCCGAAGGAGCGCTACGAGTTCCTCTTTGTACGGCGACATGCATACCCATCGGACATGATTGTTTATTTCTTCTGTGTAATTGGCTTACGAAGATGGATTGTGGTGTTCTTAATGTGTAGAACTTGCTGTACACGCTGTACTCGGTCCCGAACATCTTGCTCCCGTTCTTTGGTGGCGTGCTCGTGGATCGCTTTGGCGCGCGGGTGATGCTGGTCACGTTCTCGATTGCGATTCTTGTGGGCCAGATTATCTTTGCAATCGGGTGCTCGATGTACAGCTTCAATATCATGCTTTTGGGACGAGTCGTGTTTGGTTTTGGTGGGGAAAGCTTGGGCGTTGCTCAGGGCACCCTCGTTGCATCTTGGTTCAAGAACAGTGAACTCGGTACGAATGGATATCAAGTTGAAACGCAAAGGAGATGCTTCTTATTGATAATGATTGTAATGCTCTTTTATTGTGTGCTGCAGCTCTTGCGCTCGGCATCAATCTGAGTGTTGCTCGACTCGGCAGCGTGATCAACAACGAGCTTAGCCCAGCGATTGCGCATGCATCAAGTGTATCGGCTGCGCTTTGGGTTGGCGTTGTCATGTGCATTGTATCGTTTCTAGCCGTGCTCGTCGTTATCCCAATCGATAAACGAGATGAACGGACTGCACAAGCTCTCCGACAAGGCATCAAACCCACAGTGGTGGCTCAGAGTATCAGCTTTGGTGACATTCGTCACTTCCGTCCAGCGTTCTGGCTGTTAGCGCTCAGTTGCGTCGTTGTGTATGGATGCGTAATCCCTTTCAACAACGTTGCCAGCAGCCTACTCATGGAACGCGATTTCTTCAAGGAACCACCAAGTGCGTGTGTTCGCTGTGGTGAAGGTGCTTATGCGGATGATTTCATCTGCCCAACAATTGCCCCAGAATGCCCTCCTGTTCCTCCATATTCGTGGCCACTGCCAAAGTTGTCGGCAAACTGCACGATCAAGGACCCAGCGGACCAATGGAATTGCACAGCGACACCACCATTGATTGACGAAAGCAAGATCAACTGTGACGACGATGCCTGGAAATATGGACCATTGACGAAAATCTACTGTGCCAAGAAGGCGGAAGCTGCCGAGAAAGCCGCGACTCCCATGAGTATCCCGTACATCATATCAGCGGTGATTTCACCATTTCTAGGTTTCATGGTGGATCGCATCGGTCTTCGCGCGGTGTTGGCACTCGTCGCCCCGATCTCGCTTACGCTAGTGCACGTTATGCTCGGGTTGACGAAGGTCAGCTTGTACATTCCGCTGGTGCTGCAAGGCATCTCCTACAGCGTATTTGCTGCTGCACTATGGCCGTCAGTCCCATGTGCGTATTGTTGTTGACGGTGATGGATGGCTACGTCCTTGACTTGTGTGAGCTAATGCATTTGTGTGATTGCAAATGAAGATGTCGTGGAGCCGAAGCACGTAGGAAGCGCGTACGGCGCCATCACGTCTATTCAAGTACGTTTCTATCGAGTACATGACTGCTTTTTGATATTATTGAAGTGCATGCGCTAATGTGTCATAATGTGAATGATAGAATGTGGGTTTGGCGCTTTTCCCACTGGCCGTCGCTGAGGAATACAATCACGAAGGAAAATACATTCCTGGAGTGGAGATGCTCTTTGTGACATTCGGCGTGCTCGGGAGCATCGTGGGAGTGTTGCTCAACATCATGGATTATCAGAATGGCTCAGTGTTGAACCGCTCCCACCAGTCCAAGAAGACGACGCTGTCCCTGGATGACGAAACCACGGACACCGAGTCCTTGCTCTCCTCCGAGTACTAAGGAGAAGGGTACTGCACATACTTTGGTTGCATGCAATGTTGTAAGCGCATAAAATGAACCAAGTGCATGCTTGTGAACTGAAGCTGCTCTTCACACATGCCACTCGCGAATCGGTAGTACTAGCGTGGTACAAAACACCAGAAGACGAGGATTTGGGTTTTGGGCTGGGCGGCAATGGCGCCAGTAGTTCTGGCCTTCTACGAAATAAATTGCAGCCTGCAGCACGGAGCCCAGGAGTCTGAGCTGCACCCATCTGCTCCATCGGGATCGAGGAAGCTTCTCGGTGCCCACATCCACCCACCGCACCCGCCACTCACTCACTCTTGCGCATTCTTTTTTCTTGTGTCGTATAGTCAGCCTCAATGTGTTTTCAAGCCAGAAAAAACAAACAACGAGCCGCTCGAGCCGATACAAGTCAACTCTCTCCCAACAAGTGAACAACCGACTACCGGTACAGTATGATTTGAAGATGTGACTTCCTGGGAGTTGGAAATGCGTCGAAGATCCAGTGTGGATCCGACTTTTCTATCTTTATGCTGGATAAAGGAGACTGCTGCAGCTGGTGCATGGGCTCAATGGCAGATCTGTGGACGATGCATGCTCCAGTCGCACTGTTTTCGCCATCACTTTACGCTCGCAGCGTAAACGGTTGTTTACCTTGAAGGAGAGTGGTGCTGCTGTTCGGCGAGTTAACGAGCGCTTGCCGCCGGCGCGGGATTCGCATGCGATCCGGTGAAGATACTTTTGCACCGCGATGCCATGCTGCGTTAAGAAAACCGTCCACGCATGACGAGCAGAATTCGTTTGCAACATTTCTTTGCAGCCTGTCCCTAGAGCGCGAACCAACGAGCGGATAATTTCAAGTGCAGAATCGGGCCTCGTTGTTGTTGTCGTTGGAGTTGTCTTCAGTTTGGCTGTGCTACATCATTCGTTACTCACTTCTTTCCGCCCCTGCGGCAGTGCAACTGCGTTCGGTGGTGACGAGGCACTATGGACCGTTCCACCCCGAATCACACACGCTACGCTCGTTTTGCCCATTATTATGCTCTGCTTCCTGCACTCAGCTCCCCGTACGACCTGATGGATCACGAAACAACAATTCATCGACCGAAAGATCCAGTCAAGCGTTAGTAGCGCCTTACAAGCGATAAGGAGGGACCATGCGACTGCCAAAGTTGATATCCTACACACTCACAACCAGACGATACGAAGGTAAATTTGACTTACCGGTAGTCAAGCCGAGTGGCATTTGAGTTCTGTGTAGGGCTCGGGAGGGGAGAGACTGGCGAGCCGGCCGGCCGCCTCGCCCCGCTCGCCGTTCGTCCTTACAGCCCACACTCGTACAGTACGGCCGGGCGGCAGGCACGCAGTCCAAGAAGAAAGCGGCGAAGAAGAACGCACGAACGCACACACGCGCGCGCTCCCTCTTCCTCCCTTCCGTTCACTGCGCGCGCGACCGACTGCGCCCCCCCTCCTCTGCGTCTGCTACCTCCCTTTACCTTCTCTCTCTTCCCCTCCCCACTGTGTGTGAGAGGACACTCGGCGACCAAATCCCGACGACAGCATGGACGCGTACGAGCAAGTGAAAGTGATCGGCAAAGGCTCGTTCGGCGTCGTGACGCAGATCGTGCGCAAGGCTGACGGAAAGGTGCGTCTTTTGAAAAGTTGGCGAAATGGCGGCGTGTACAAGTGTACATGACAGTCGTCGCTCCCAGACGATTTGCATTCGGTGGTGCGTTGCTGCATGTGAGGGATGTTCTGACGATGATGGGATGTGTGCAGGCGCTTGTGTGGAAAGAAGTGAACTATGGCCAAATGAGTGAGAAGGAGAAGCAGTTGATCGTCAGTGAGGTGCGTTGTCTGCGTTGATGAGACAAAGTTGAATCGTCGGGCTTGGCGGCGATAGTGGGTGATTGTGTGAGTCAGCTGAGTAATCGGGTGTGCTTGTGTCGACAATGCAGGTGAACATCCTGCGCGAGCTGCGCCACCCGCACATCGTGCGGTACCTCGATCGTGTGATCGACAAGCAAGCCACCAAGATCTACATCGTCATGGAGTACTGCGAAGGCGGTGATCTGAGCCAGTACATCAAGCGCAAGAAGCGCGAAGGGTGAGTTTGCTTTCGAAGGAAAGCTTTGGCAATGCGGGTACCTGGAATTCACTGTTGTGGCTTTTCTTTCTCTCGTGGATGCGCAGTTCCTACATTGAAGAAGGCTTCATTTGGCACATTTTCACACACATCTTCTTGGCGTTGAAAGAGTGCCATCGCCACCGTGAAGGCAACGTGGTTCGTCCGATTCTCCATCGTGATATCAAGCCCGGCAACATCTTTCTGGACTCCAACGTATGAACGTTTCACTGGCGTCTTATCATTTTATCTCTATGTAATGCTCATTGCTTTTTTTTGCTGTGGATGTAATGCTTTTGTAGAACAATGCGAAACTTGGCGATTTCGGTCTCGCCAAGGAGTTGAGCAGCGAGTCTCGATTCGCGCAAACCAATGTCGGTACTCCGTACTACATGAGTCCAGAAATGGTGAACGAAATGACGTACGACGAACGATCAGACATTTGGGCATTGGGGTGCCTTTTGTACGAAATGGCGACGCTGGCGTAAGTAAATGTGCCATTAACAATGCGCTTATTGGGTGACCGAACTAATTATTTCATTTTAAAAAAAATGTGCGTAGTCCTCCATTCGATGCCACGAACCAACTCGCGTTGGCGAAGAAGATCAATGCTGGCAAGTTCACGCGCATCCCTCAGCAGTACTCGGAAGGACTGTTCCAAGTCATCCGATGGATGCTGCACAGACAGCGTTCGCGACGACCTCGTATCGAGGACTTGGAGCGAGTACCTCAACTGCAGCAGCGATTGCGCGCGTACGCAGCAGCGAATGCTCCATCACCAGAGCAGCAGCTGCAAGCCACGTACAGCCAGAAGATGAAGGAGCTCTTAGCGATTGAAGAAGACCTGCGTCGCCAAGAAGCGGCGCTGATCGCTCGCGAAAAGAAACTCAAAGGTATGTAGATCAATGCTCTCTTTGTGAGTTCTATTGCTGCTTGTCAGTCTTCCTAACGTTTTTGATTGTGCATTGATACAGAGCTCGAGATGGACTACGTTCGCCGTGAGGCCGAGCTCAAAAAGCGTGAGCAGATGTAAGTGAGCTGATGCTGCTGCTGCCGAGAGGGATACTGAATGAAAGTAGTTGTACTCAAACGTGTGTCGCCTTTATTAAATAATATAGCGCCGACATGATGTCCAGAAAAGTGCCATACAACCCGACTAAGGTGTCCTCTCCCACGACTTCGGATGGCTCGAACTCTAGCGCAGACAATAACTACAATAACAGCGGACCGTCGAGCCCAAGACGAAAAGCGCCTGAGTTTGGCAACAACTTGGGAAGCCCTGGTCGCAGCGGTCGAGGCATGTATAGTTTAGCGGAATACCATCAAGATTTCCAGTCGAAAACAACCCAGCAGCAGTCGGCGGAAGAGCCCAGTCCTGCGAGCGCATCTAGACCGCGAGTCTTCCTCCATAGCAACAGCGATTCTGCCTTGAACAGAAGTGGCGGATACGCAAAACCGGGCAGTGCAAGCCCAGGCTACTACCCAGCCACTGAACCAGGAAGTCTCCCATCCGGATCCTTGCCTCGTCAGCGAGACACCCCTGAACAAGTGGCTAGCATCGTAAGTAAATTGTACCCTTTGGTCATTCTGGGCTGCTGCTATGCTTATTAATGCTTGTTTGTGCTGATGCGCTTAGATGAAGGGTTTGTGGAAGAAGAACTAAGGCGGCAGTCTAAGTTCACCTCTCAAGCAGCAGCACGCGGATGGCGATGTCAAACAGTAAAAGTATTACTTAATTTTGTTTACGGTTAAAGAAAGCAGAGAAAAACTCTCCCAGCGGCGAAATGCGCGTCCGTGCCGTCGTTGAGAAGAGCGACAAAGAGAGTGACAGCAGCAGGGTCGTCCCATTTGTACAAGAGAGAAAGAAGCAAACTAACAGAAAAAAGAAACCGATTAGAGAAGACAAGCAAGCAAAGGAGAAGGAATGCAGCTTTGACAAATGCATGAGAACCAATCTAGATATCCTAAAATGCCCGCTTTGCGTTTCTCGTTTGCGGCCTTGCGTTTCTCGTTTGCGGCCTTGCGTTTCTCCTCGTTCCAGACCGATCGACATAAGAGCAAGAGTGGGATTCTGTCCAAGGTTTATGCCAGCGTGTGTGTGTGTGTGTGTGCAAAGTTATAAGGAAATTAGAAGCCTCATGTGCATTCATCATCACTTCTTGCTGTCGTGGGCCTCCTTCGACTCGACTCGGATTTGCAGCAGCGCCTCCACGCGCGTTCGGCAGATTGGGCACGTGCTCGAGTTCTTCCGCAGCGCCTCGGCGCATTCACTGCAGAGGCACATGTGGCGACACGGCAGCACCGTCGTGTTCCGCGGTTCGCACATGCAAATGATGCACTCGGCTCCGTCGGGGATGTCGATCTCGTCTAGTCCGCCGCCTGTCTTTTGATCCCCAGACGCGTCGCCATCGGCATTGCCGCTGTTGTTCGTCTTTGGGGCTGCCGCCAACGATCCGTCGATGCCGTAGATCTCCTGGAGTTCGTACGTCAAGCCTTCGACCTGAACTTTCTGCTTGAGCATCTTGACGGTCCATGCATCGTTCGCGTTCTTCAGGAACGTGCAGAACGTCGACTGCGACTGCGGGTTCGCATCGCTGCCCAGTACCTCCAGCACGATAATCAGTGGGAATCGCAGGCTCCCCTCTTTATACACGAGTTCCGATATCTGGAACGCGCTGAAGTCGAATAGCTCCACTTGCTCCTGCTTGTCACCCTCGTCGCTCTTTGAGATGGCGTCTTCGAGGTTGAACTTCTGCGCGAGTCCCTCAGGGAACTCCTGCGTGACCACAGAGGTGTCTTTCCGCTGTAGCGCGTACGTAGAGCACCCGGTCTCATCGTCGATCTTCTCCAGCCCCAAGAGGTACACGAGCACCCGACAGGGCTTCGTCGCGTCAAACTGGAACTCGAGGCTGTACTTCTCCGGATGCTCGGCCGTGGGCACGAGCTTGAGCGTGCTCTTCTTCAGATTCACGTGGTTCTTGACCGTGCACGTCTGTTGCATCTCGGGCACTTCCTTCGGCACCATCGCCTGGTTCGACATGAAGCCCATGTCCGGCCGCCCACGGCTCAAGTAGAGCGCCTGCAGCTGCGCGGGCGTGTACTCGGTGTGGTGGCCCGCTGCGGTCCTATGCTGCGCGCCTACGGGCTCGCCGTAGAGCGCACCGCTCGGGTTGCGACGCGCGCTGTGGTTGCCGCGCTGCACGCTGCCCGTGTGTCCCATTGCGGTGATGGATCGTAGAGAATGCGAGCGAAAGTGGCCGCGCAACAGGCAAGCCACGAAATATCCATTTGGTGCATGCAGATGAACCTATTTTTATTCTGGGTGGAAGAATGCCTCTATATGTTTGAGGGAGCACTGTGACCTCTCGAATAGAAAGCTGTATGTTGAAAAATACAGTATTCACTCTTCATTTTTTAGTATGTCGAAACTAATGAAAACTGTACCCGTTTGCCGAAGAGCTCCGTTTGTACGTACATATGAACCAACCTAGATTGCCTTAACAAATGTTTATCGTCCTATTGATTGTGTGTGCAGTATGTGCATCGTGTTTGTCTTTTCTAGTACTTACTGGAGCGATCCACGAGCGTGAACTTCATGGCGAGCAGCGTCTTGAGCGTCTCCTTGGCGATGTTGATGTCGTACTCTTTCTCTTCGTCCGTCAAAAAGATGTACGGCACGAGGCACGGGTGCTTCTTCGACTTGTCGTCTCGCTGCGGCCCATACGTCCAGCCTTCGTCCATTCGTCCTTTCGCCCACACTTCGTGCGCATTCTCCGAGAGTAAGTCGACGAGACGAATGAGTCGAGGTGGCAACTCGACGTTGGTCGTGTCAATCGGCAACGGACGGTACACTTCTTTGTTGTTTTCACCGTAGGTTGTGAAGAAGGGCGAGTCATCCATGAGGCTACTACGGCGGAAACTCATCGCCTCCCGCATAAGCGCCGGCACAGGCTTCTTGCCCTTGGTCTCAGTAGCACACTCATCACCACCTGCTGTGCCGTTCGACGAAACAGATGAAGGAGTGCTGTTGAGCGAAGGCTTCGCAGTGGATCCATAGCCATCGTCTGACATCATCGACGCTGACCGTGAAAGAGTGTCTTGGAAACTGCCAGAGTTGTTGAGTCGCACGATCGTGTAGTTCATAAACACAATCGTCTTCAACGTCTCCAGAGACGACCGGTAGTCAAATGCCTGCTCCTCGACCGAGAGCAACTTGTACGGGATCAGGTTCGGATGCCGCTTCTTCGAGTCACTTCGTTCAGGTCCGTACTGCCAGCCCTGCTTGAGTCGCTCCAAGGCCCACATGTCGTGGCAATTGCGAGCGAGCATGTCACCCAAGTACTCCAATGGACCCAGCTCCACCGTCGATGTGTCCACAGGCTTTGGACGGTAGTTGTGCCCTTCTTTCTCACGTGACGGCATATCGATCAGACACTTGCGGAAGCGATACATGACTTCCAAAGCCTCGTGGCGCACCTCCGCCTGGGTACATAAGCGCTTCCGCTTGTCCTTGCGCAAATACAGATCAAGCATGCGATACACTTCATCATAACGAAGACTCGAGCGTCCATCGGCGCGCACGCTCTCAAAGAGCAATCCAAGGTGGTAGTCGTCCACCAATTGCGACTTGGAGTAGTTCCACAACTTGATCGCGCGCTGCAGCCCCATGCGCAGCTCCTTAAGGAAACTGCGGAGCACGTGGAACGCAAAGATCTGCCATGGGATCCGCAGCTTCTCTCCTCCGAGAAGCTCCAAGATGCGCTCTCGAGGCGCTTGGGTATCGGCATCAAAGTCGCTTTCGTCAAACGATTCCGCTGACAGCGATCGAAGACTGAGCGGCTTTCGGAGACTACGTCGACTGCTACTGCTACCGCCTTCATCGCTGTCGAGCACGACGCACTCCACCGAGAGATTGTTGTGACGAATAACCTTGAGCGCGAGGCCATCGCCAAGCAGCGAGTCGCCCTTCAACCGAATCGTGATCCCAATCGGGATCATCTCCTTGATCGTCTTGTGGTCGAAATTTTCCGACAGTCGGATGTGCGTCACCATCTTGTCTCTCGTGACCGTGTGGGTCGTGTGGTTCTTGCGATCGCCAAAGTTGATGCGACGATCAAACTTCATGCCAAAGCGAAGCAGCGCGACGACGCGCCACACAGCACCACGAAACAATTTCTTGGCACGCTGCCGTGTCTCTTCCTGATCGACCAAGTTCGTCGAGATCAAGCGCACTTGCTGCTTCGGGATCAGCCGAATCACTTCGTTCTTGTTGGCAACGACGGTTGGCGAACACGCGCGCAGGTAGTTTCGCACACGCGTGAGTACATCGTATTCGACATCTTCGCCGCTGCCGTCATCGTTCTTGGCCGACTCGTAGTACTCGGAGAGAATCGCAACAAACATGTTCACCAAGATCTGGAACACGAGCACGACAAACGTACCGATAAACACAGGCGCCACGCGCGGGTTGGCCTGACTTAGACGTGCATAATCCATTTCGCCAGCGAGCATCTGGAAGCAGGAGCCGTACGATTTCCCAATCGTGGAAAACTCTTCCAGAGCAAATCCAAACGCGTAGCTGCCCATGGCCGAGTACCCAAGGAAGATCAAGTTGAAGATCACCAGGAAGCCCATCAGGTCGCGCATCGCCATGCCGAGCACGCGCCACAGCAGGTTCAGCGTCGAGTTCATGCGCAGGAACTTGAAGACCTTGAGCAGACTGACCGCCGACGCCAACGACGCCAAGTCAGACAGCCGTTGGAAGTTTCGCAGCAAGACATGCATGTTGGAATGGTCCACTCCCTCGACCGGTTGGCCACTCATGAGCACCGTGAGGTCGGACGCGTACGTCGACGACGCAAAGTAGAACCGCGCCATGTAGATAATAAAGGAACCCAGCACGACCAAGTGCGTGAGCTCAAAAATGTTCCACATGTCGGATTTCAGGTACGTTCGCGCACCCATGGTCGACATCTCGGTCGCTTCGCCAATAGAGTACGTGATAAGGAACGCAATCAATCCGAGCCAGAGCAAGATGCGGTGATCAAACGTATCGAAGACCATAGGCAGCACGAGTTTCGCCCAGCCATAAACATTGTAATACGCTGGCCGCACCATGTCGGCTGCAGCAGCGACGTCGGTGGCATTCTGGAGCAGTTCGTTTTCCTCCAAACCGACGATGCGCAAGTGCGAGCTGTGCGGGAAATGCTCCATGTGGCCCGACGGGTTCATCGTGAATACGTGCAATCCGATCGTAAACACGCGCGTCACGGGGTTCACGAGCGCAAACTCGATCGCCAACGCACGCGTCGACACAGAAAGCCAATCGTCTTCCTGCAGATCGTCGACGCGGACTCGGCAGAGATCCACGGCGTACCCTCCGTTCCCAAAGCTCTCAATGGGCGAAAACACTTCAAACACCGACTGGTACAATTCGGGCTGCATTGGTCCCAACCCATCCTTCCACGTGTACACACGGCCTTCTTGGCCTTGCAACGGAGCTTTCTCCTCGGTATCCTCGCTGTAGAACGGGTAGCACGGCGTGTACCAGCCGTTGTGTACCATGCACTGCTGCTCCTTGACGCGCACTTGGCGGAAACGCAGTCCTCCGAGACGCACCCATTGCGACGTCACTTCCTTGCGGTCGCAAATATGATCCGTCAACGAAGCCGCAAATTCGTAGATGTCGCCAAATTTTTTGAGTTCGCACAAACCCTGTTCACGACACGTCAACGAGCCCACGACGTCGTTCTGCTCATAACTATCTTGCACAGGGAGCCACGACAGGGTCGTGAAGAATAGCGTGAGGAAGATCAGGTACACGATGAGCTCCTGGTAGAACTGGCGACGCTTGATTTCCTTGTACTCGGACGCGACGGTCTTGAGGTCGATCTTCTTCTTCTCCATGTGGATCCCCTTGTGCACATGTGTCACGCTGGTCGAATCCTTTGCCCACATCGAGATGAACCCTTTCGCCGCGCGCTTGGACGTCACTACTTGATGGGCGACGCCTGCAAACGTCGCAGAGGCTTTGCGCTCAAGTCCCTTCGGGCGGTCAACCTCATCGTTGCTCGTGGTATCTCCATCCGTCGTCACCATCTTCTGCTCACGGATGGAGTTCCTGATATTGGTGCGCACAAGCGTCGCAACATTTCGCAGGCTCGGCTGCCGCACTGTTTTCTTTGCTACAAACCAGAGCCAAAGATTAAACATTAGTCATGATAGCAGCGTACAATGCGAGCCAATATATGGACAACACTTACGTTTGGCCTTCTTTGGGGTTTCCAGGAAGTCGTCGTCTTCGCTTGACTCCTGTCGAATGATTGCTCCGAGAGAGCCACCAGAAGGCGTGCGGAGATGGCGACGGCGCAAACTCCCCAGCACGATGCCACCACCGGGCACTCCAACACCGTTACCGCTGCTCGTGCGATCTCGCCCACTGCGCTTCGTTGTCGTCGTCGCTGTTGTGCCGCTGTTGCTCCCACTGCCACTTCCGCTTCGCAGCCGTCTCGGTGCACCAATGCTCGCCATCTTGCGCGGTTTCGGGGGAGTCAGGTTCTCCTGCCCATTCTCACTAGGATTCGCGCTCTCTTGCCCAGTAGCCACCCCATTCTCAGCAGCTTCATCCGTGTGCGCAGCCTGAAGCACCGCGGTCACGACGTTCGCTCCGTTGTGACTCTCACTTGACGACGGGATCACCACGTCCACTGTCATCTCTTGTGTCTGCTGAGCACTCGCGTCGTGTCCACCATTGGCCGTGGACGCACTCGTTTCGCCACTCTGCGCGTCCTCCATCGTAGTGGTCGCGATCACTTCTGTGGTCACCTGTGTCGTCTGAATGGGGGCTGCGGGTCCCGCGGAGGATCTCACCGGCTCTGCTGCTGCGACATCCGCCGAAGCGTGTGACGGCAGTGCCAGAGACGGCGGCGACGTGGCCGCATCCACGACCACCGACGCACCGCCAGCAGCGCCGTCCTCTGTCACCTCGTTCATCCTTGTTCCTGGGAGCAACGGACGCTATGGTGGCGGATTATGCACCGCAAGCTGCCTTATAATTCCAACGGAGCTCTTCATTCTTCCCCCCTTCTAGGGAGTCGGAAAAAAAAGGTGCCGCCGATTGATGTGGACTCCACAATTTTTAATAAATTGGGTGAATGTGTAATTACGCACGCAATTTACGTAAAAATGTTACTAAATTCCTTTGGAATTACATATTGAAGCATGAACCAAAACGCTCTACCCCCTCTCATAAACGATATTTACCCTCTGCTAGGAAATATAATATGCATATCTTTTTCGGATATACTAAAAAGACAAGAAGCACAAGAAACGCGAGGACGAGCGCAAGCGACTGATTCGAGCAGCACGTGCGGAGGCAGACACCAAGCGGACAGAAGGGAACACTCAGTTTATGAAGAAGATGATGAAGATGCACGCAGCGCGCCGCTTCCTGTTGACCCGCAGCTCCAGCATGGCGCTCGCGAACGCGCCGCTGCTGAGCCGCTCGTACCACTACAACAAGGGCACGGCCAAGGACATGATGGAGAAGAGCTGCTACCACGGCGTCAACTTTGTGATCTCGGAGGACGCGTCCGTGTTTGACGCCATCACGCGCATGGCCGGGATCAACCTCGGCTGCCTCGCTGTGAGCAGCAAGGACGGCAAGTTCACGGGCGTCGTCACGGAACGCGACTACCTCAAGAAAGTCGAGTTGCAGAACCTCACCGCAAAGGGCACGAAAATCTCGCAGATCATGACAAAACGCGCGCGCCTGATCATCGCGGAAGAAGACGAGACACCGGCACAGCTCATGACGAAGATGCTCTCGAGCGTGAGTATTTTTTTTCATTGCTTTCTGGGGGAAATGGGGGCGGAAGTTTAAAAGTGATATATTATGGTGTTTTCGTTGAAATGCTTGTAGGATATTCGTCACTTGCCTGTGCTGAACGGTGACGGCGATCTTGTGGGCATGCTGTCGATCAAGGACATTGTGCGTGAGATCAACCGGGAGTACGACGCAGACATGGACACGCTCAGCAGCTTTGCACTGGGCAAGGGCGGCCACTTTGTTCTTGACTAAGTGCGACGCATTGAAGGAAAGCAAATACAAAAGCGTGAGCAGCAAGGCATGGCGAGAACGAGAAACATTTATTGCCTAATGCATGATGAAAGAAAAACAAACGAGAGTGAAAAAGCGACAGCGCATGGAGAGTTAGTTCTCGCGTCGATAATCCAAGCATAAGCATTCATGTTTGAACAACTGGTTTTCGCGTCGATTGATTGCAAACGAAAGCGCATCCAATAGCACGCCCAGTGTTGTGCAGTTTACGCATCTGGTATAAGACAGATACGCGTAAACGTGCATTATGGACACTTCGCTTCTTTCAATCTGTGCGGCTCGCTCTCATTGCGACTGTCGTTCGCCACGAACAGCACGACACGTGAGCAAGAACGAAGCGCTACTCTCCCTTCACCAATGGCGTAGCGTTCGAGAGCGTGGCTGCATGTGACGTCATTTCCACTCAGCCTTTCTTGCGTGGGTGGCGCCATTCGGACGCGTTTTTTTCCTGCTCACTTGCAACGGAACAATAGAACAGAAGAAAGGTGCTGTGGCTGCAGAGTCCCACCCACTTCACTTCAACGAGTGCACGCGAATGAGCAGATACAGCCAGCTCTGTGGCATCAATCCCCGGCACAATATGACTGTGGAAATCATACATGGCCCATGCCTCTACAAGGGCGCGTTCTGTTGAAGCAGTTACATATGTACCGCGCATGCTCCACTTCAACAAGCATCCACTGGACAAGCAGACCCACTCGTACCACGACCGCATGATTGCATTGCAAGTCAACAATAGGAAAACATGGTGCAAGGGCGGCACTCGACTGTCTCATATTGTATTGCGCACGTGTATGTGTGTAGAGTCTCCTTCTCAACAGCATTTCAGTTATTCCGCACGGCCCCTGGTTCCCAGTACTTTGTAATCGTTTGTAGTTTCCTGACTCGCCAGCATAGCAAGCAGCACAATGGAGCATGGCTTGCACAATATAATAGGCGTGCGCCGCAGAAAAAAGAAAAAGAAAGAGAGCCTGTCATCTCATCATCAAACTACCGAGTCGTACAGTAGGACACGGCTCAAGTGCGTACCGTATAACACGAGGCCATCTAAGGTTTCCAATTCGATTGTTTGGCTTCGAGTCACTATACTCAGCCACATACACTCACACAGTATTCCCACGTACTGTCGATGACATGTGGTTCAGTACCCTTTGGGGTCATTCGCAGTACCTTTGGAATGATTCATACTAAGCGGTGCATACATATGCTTCATACCGTATGAAGCATGCATACAGCGTTGTATACTAAAGTCCAGTGTAAATGCGCACACACGCGCCACCCAATGCTGAAGCAAAAGCGTGCATGTATCCATCCTGTCAACTCGTGGCTTTGATGCCGATTCCTGCGCTTTGCGTAATCACTTGGTGGCTGGCCGGTTTCTGGACGAACAAAACTACCCCTTTTTTAGCTTCTCACGTCTCCCATTGGCTGAAATACAGTTTACAATACATTCTTAGCCAATTACCTTGCGTCTGTTCAGAATCAATCGGTTCAGTCGTAGCCGTGGCGCCAGTCAGTCAATCGGGTTCGTGAATGCGGGGGAAAGCATGGAAGAAGCCTCAGTTTCCTTCCAAGAATCCGTTCGCGCGGGTGTATAGAGCGCCGCGCGTGCCGCTGCCGGGCCAGCGCCGCAGTGCAGAAGCCGTGCGCGTAGTGCCGAAACCATTCACTGGTCTCTCTCTGTCTGTGTCTCTGACTGTGTGGCAAGCGGAGCACATTCTTCCACTCCATAGCGCCTGGGCGAAGGGAGCGCGGAAGCTTCCTTGAGAAACCGCGTTCTTTCGTATTAATAGATTAAGTGCCACCAACGGCTACGAAGAAGAAGAAGGAAGCGGCCGGCCCCTACATAATACACGCGCGCTGTTGCTGCCGTCTCCTCCGTCCAGCGCGCTCAAGGTGCATTGGGTCTCCCTTTGAAGCGTGGGGCTATTGTAAAGTCATTTACAAGTGGTGCATTGCTCTGTTCGTAGTGTCCGCAGTCGTATATCAGCTATCGTTCTGTGTGCTGTAAGATCCTGACCCACGCGCGATGCATGACGCGAGATATGACTCCGAGGGCACTGCCAGCGGCGACAAGCACTACCAGCTCATGGCGCTGCCACTGAGCGACTACCAAGCCAACGTGCTCCAGGCCGCGATCTACACGTCCAGCTCGCTGTCGCTCATCGGCATCTTGTACGTGATCCTGCACTTTTGCTGGCTGCAATGGTTCGCGAGCGGCGAGCGACGCCGACGACGCCCGCAGATGGAGTTCACAGCCAAGCTCGTGCTCGTGCTCTCGCTCTTCGACCTCGCGACGATCCTGGCGCGCATCGTCGGTCGTGCGGTCATCCACGACCGACTGCTGTGCGACCTCCAGGCGTCGGTGCTGTACGCGACGGGGCTCGGAAGCTGCTTGTGGGTGTGCTGTATGGCGTTCAACTTGTACCGCTGGATCGTCGGCGGCGAGAGCGACGCGAAGCGCCAGTCGCGATTCTCGCTGTTCCTCGCGATCTCCATCATCCCGTGCATTGGTTTCGTGATCTACCACGTCGCGACAAATCGATACGGCGACGCCACGTTCTACTGCTGGTTTAAAGAAGGCCGCATCGTCTTGCTGCACTTCTACCTGTTCTACGTGCTCATGGTCGTGTTCATCATCGTGCTGCACGCACTCATCCGGAACAACATGAAGCGACGCGTTGCATGGTGCGTGGCAACGTTGAACTTGCTATCACAGCTCTTCACTAATCGGCATGCTCTGCTTCTTGTATGTCAGGCACGATACGGTCGAAGCGGACACATCATCGGCGCTCATTCGACGCAAGAGCTTGCTGTACATCGTAGTGTTCATCGTGCATCGTGCGCCAATGATGTTCTACCGAAGTACGTCCATTCTTGCTGTATGTGTCAACTGTTTGCCACACTTCTAGTTTTCTCATGCGTGTGTATTTTTGTGCATGCAAAGTATTTGAAACTATGGGCATCCAGAGCTTCATGTTCGGACTCGTGGCGCAGATCATCTTGGACCTCGACGGGCTCTCAAACTCAATCGTGTACGGCGGACTGTGTCGACGAGAGCCGTTTCAGCACGAGGACGAACTCCCGCGGGCGCGCACATTCCCCGCTGACAGCGTGTCATCTCCCACGGAAAGCGTTGACGACTTTTTTGCAAAGAAGCGGATCACTGTGTTTGACGACTTAGACGTGACGATGGGCACGGCGCTGATGAATGCAACGAGCAGCACGATGAGCAGCAGTATGAACACGATGACGCTGTCGCGATCGTCGAATCTGTTCTCGAGCATGGAAGAAGTCATGATGCGGTCGTCGATCTTAAACTGTTTGTTGCCTCAACACGACCGCGCCAGTCGCAAGCGGAGCGCTGACAAGAACAAAAAGAAGAAACGACCGCAGACGCTCCCGCTCTTTGTTTCGACGTTCAATATGGGCGAGCAGAACGTGAACGAAGCGGAATTGGTAAGTCGCGCTTTGTGATGAGCTACCAACCGTAGTTGCTAACTTGTATCTTCTTGCGCCTCTTAGCCGGATTGGATTCCATTAGGTTACCAGATCTATGTCATTGGCGTACAGGAATGCATGGACCTCTCGGATCTACAGACAAAGATCCATCAATACCTCGTCGTTGGCTCGCAGTGCAAGTTTGTATATTACTCGCGAGAGATCGGCAAGCGCGCGACGGCATTGGGGTACCATGGGTACATTGCGCTCACAGTGTTTGTGCGCGAAGATGCCGTGCTGGACGGCCGGTTCCAGATGCCCTACCGTCCAAACACGAACAAAAGCGCGCAGGAAGTGTACCGTGGCAAGTCGCTGCTCGTATTTGGCCGTGCGTCTAACAAAGGCGCCGTGGGTATGTCATTCCGATACGAGAACACGTCGTTTGCGTTCGCGACGTGCCACTTGGCGTCGGATTCTTCCAGCAATCGGTTGTCCAAGCGCAAGAAATCGAGGGATTGCAAAGCGGCTCCGTCGAAATTTGAGCGCCGAAATCAGGACGCGATGGAGATCCTGCAGCAATTATACCTGGATGATGAGGACTACGGCTTTGGCTTTCCGTTGCTGCATCATCACAGCTTCATTTTGGGCGATTTCAATTACCGCATGACGCGACAAGTAGCGAGTCCACAGGAAATCTTTGAGAGCTTGATCCGCACAAGCGAAGCGAACGCATTATCGGCGGAAGATGGGGACACTAGCAGCAGCACATTACCAGGCACGCCACAAAGTGAAGTAGGACTGACGCCGACCACGTCGTGTGCATTTCAAGAATGCAGTACGCCGAAAAAAATCGAAACCAGCAAAAGTCTCGATCTGGTGTCACTTCTGGAAGAACACGACGAGCTCCATGCGCTGCGCAACAGCAACCAGCTGTTTTATGGCTTCAATGAGCCAAAGATCCATTTCTACCCGACTTTCCGTCGTGTCCGCGGCCAGAAGCTGAACCCAAGCGACCCGAATTCGTTTTTGAGCAACTTCACATTGATCACGAGCAAGGGCGGGCATCGCGTGCCATCGTACACGGATCGCGTGCTCTATTCGTCACTTCCGGGATCACAGGTAAGCCAAAGCTCTGTAAAACGCGTCTCGTTGCTGTCTCAATGCAGTTTTCTCACCTTACTTCCTGATTCTTCATTGATAACTGTAGAATATGGTCGAATGCTTGTCCTACAACTCGTGCGAATCGATCACGACATCCGACCACAAGCCCGTGTACAGTATTTTCCAAGTCACGCTAAACGAAGCTGTGTGCAGCAGCAGCCGATCATTGCCAGACGAGTCCGTTTGGACAAATTCAGGCGGCGGCAACCTGAACATTCTGAATTCGAATACAGTCACCACTGGTCGCATGAAGGATGTCCCAGGCACGTGCGAAATGCGACTCAAAATTGATTTCAAGTCGATTCATTGGATGGACGCGATCGACTGTCAGCCGGGATCAACGTTGTTCGACCGCGTCGAAGATATCGAGTTTGGATTTTTGTTCCCAATCCCGTGCGAAGACGTGTTTTCGCAGCAACGCAAGCTCCACGAAGTCGCCGAACACTTGACCAGGGGCGACAGTGGCAGCGTAGATCTGGATTTTGCGTCGACTGTCACGCCGACGTCGAACTTTCACACGATCAAGTGGAACAACTTTGTCGAAGGCGGGCTGCGGTACAACACGATGGCGCAACCGAGCAGCAAAAAGCACGTCGTTGTCCAGATCCGCGCGCAGTCACGAGGGAGAACGCTTTCGCGCACATCGTCGGCGACAGCGGTGCTGGGGTCTCCGTTTGCGCCTCCTGGTGGTGCCGGGTTCTCGTCCCAGAGAGGGCGAAAGGAGAACTTGTCGGGTCTTTCGGGTACAGGTGGCGGAGGCAGTAGTGCTGGATCGAGATCCATTGGCAGCGACATGTCGTCGTCGACGTCCATTTCCGCGATGATGTCGACCGGATCGGACCAGATCTTGGGGCAGGGCACGTTTTGCGTGGACGCCACGGGTCGGAAACGAGATACCGTGATCTCGCTGACTGTCGGTGGGAAATTGACGGGGAGACTGCAACTCCAAGTGGCGCTGCAAGTGCGACGGCATCCACGATAGAGTCATGACCATTTGTAAGATAGTATGTAAGCAGTATAAGTGGCAAGAAAATGAAGCAATACCATTCCGAAGTTAAAGCTGGCTAAATCGTGTGTGAAGTACTGCTTTCTAAGCAGAGCAGCGGCATCTCAATATCGACAGTGCAACCAAGGTAATAGAAATTGTGTCATGTAGGATTAAAGCAGGTACTTCATATAATAGAGGCTTGAGAGCTATGACTTATAGAACCGTCGTCGATAGCGTGTCGGCTGCTTGCTCAATTGTCTGGCAAAGACGAATCAATTCGCGCTTGATGGTGATTGGATTGCCGCTCTTAAGCTCCTGCGTGACTCCAGGATAGTACCCGACGCGGTAATCGTCCCATTCCGAGATGCCGTACAGCGCCTGATTGCAACAACAATAAAAACTGTGAGCTTGTACGCAGCTCAAGCAGACAATTGACGAGGGGAGAGGTACGTACGTGTTTGAGCCACGGCATATGAGGCAATCCAGCCGGTAAGAGGAACGCTTTCTCTGTCATCAGCAGGCGCGTGTTCATTTCACGGACCCGCTTGAAGTCGACGACCAGCTCGCCGCTGATGAGGTTCACCATGTGGTCCGACATATCGTGCATTTCCTGAGCGACTGCAAGTGCGGCTTTCTCGAATGCCGCAATCGAGGAGCTCAGACGCGACATATTCAGCTGGGACAGTAGATCGAGCTTCCCAATCGCGTCGATCAGGTAGGCTTCGCCATAGCGCAAGTCCCGTGCAACTTCGGTGAAGTCGTATTGCAAAAAGATCGCATCACTGAACGAGAGCATGATGCTGCCATAGAGCTGCGCCGCCGCGCGATGAAACGAGAATGTTGGGTCCGCAAACTTCTTCATCCATTCAATCGTATCGTTTCCGCTGTTTTCGACGCCGTAGTAACCACCTTCGAAGCTCATTTCGAGCGAGGGAATGCCGAGACGAGCCAAGAAGGGTGAAATGCGGTTGCCCGAGCCTGGGAGGCTGATCTTTGGGAGCTTGGCCGAGGGGGTAGTCTGCTTCGTGTACTGGAGCCAAGAAGAGAAGATCGAATCGCCCTAAATGACAACAAACAGATCAACGAAAAAGGTTAAAAAGCTGGGGGTAGGAAGCACCAGGAGGGTGAGGAATGCGAGACTTACATCATCTGGCAAGTCTTCGCGCTTGAACGTCGTGTTGAGCGGTAGCAGATGAATTTCTGGCTCATCGTCAGCTTCAGCATCATCTAGAGTAGCGGTGTCTGGAGTAGTAACATCTTCAGCAAGTCTTCGATCCAAGTTTGGTACTGCCGCAGCTGACTTATCCTTCGACAAAAGACGAAGCTGGCGCTGTTTTGTAGCAAAGAGTTTCTCCACATTGACTTCAATTTTCGGCTGCTGCACTTCGGCCGACATGAGGTAAATGTTCTTGCGCAGTGACGCAGCAGCTTCACAATCCAAAGGACCTGCCCCTCGCACTGCGTCGCGCAAGTTCAGGTACACGACACCACGGCCTCCCAAGTGGCTGAAATGACGGTCGATCCACTCGGAGCTGCCAACGGAACCGAATTGCTCTCCTCCGAAAGAAGCAAACAGCAGCGTTCGATGAGGAACCCAACCATTCGTGAGCAGATCACCAACAGCGCGGAGCATCTCGATAAACACAGCATTGCCCGAGCCTGGTGACACGGCGCCAGCGTTCAACGAGTCACGTTGCGAACCGACAATCACATAGCGATCGCCTTCTCGAGACCCCTTGATCGTGATCAGCAAGTTCCAGACTTTCTTCAGCGAGTACTTGTTCTTGTTCTCAATCGAAACCATGGCATCGCTCAAACCCGCGCGGTACACGGCTCCAAGGCCTTCTCCAAAGCGCGACGAGCCAAACACTTCGGATGCATTTTTGCCTTGAGTGATGAATTTCATAAGCGACTGGGCAACCTTGGCGCTCACTGGCATGCTGACAATCCGGGGAAGGACGTTGAACGTGTTATTCTCCGAAAACACCTCTTCAACCGTGATCCGGTCGATCGCGGCCGCCGAAAAACCATCGGGGGTTGATGGATCTCCGTTGCCCATGTACACGCTTCCGAATGACGCTTGTTTGCTCACTCTCCATGGACCATCCGGATACTCGGAGCCTTTCGTTGAACCGTCATCAGCAGGGTCACTATGAGGGGGAAACGAGATTTTGCTCAAGGTTAGTACCAATCAGCGTATCGTAGACCAATGGACACCACAAAACGTACTTGTACGTGATGATACCAGCAGCTCCGTGCTTCCCGGCGATGATCACTTTGGCTGGAAGGGTAATATCACCCATCCGCACCAGGATGATGTTGCCTTTGACATCGATGCCAGCCTTCTTCAATGCGGCATAGTCATCTGATGTGCCATAGTTCGCGTACACCAACTTTCCAGTAGCACTTCCATTCTTCGCATATAAGTGGAACGGCGGGAGCTGCATGGCGAGAGTAGAGCCAAGGAAGTTAGAGATACCAATAGAGCTGTAAGATCTCCCAGAACAGCAAATGCAAGCGTACCGGCATCCGAGAACTTTTCTTGGTCTTGGAGTTTGCCATGAGGTCAAACACCACAGGGTTCGCACTGTCTTTCACCTCGATCTTGAGCGTTTCGGGCTCGTTCACGAGGATCTCAAACTCGTCCATCTTGATATGGTCCTCTTCAATGCCAAAATCGATTGCCTTGGAGCGAATATACTTCGCCATCTCGTAGTCTCCATTGCTGCCAGTGTGCCGGTTACCCTGTGGATCCGGCCATGCAAGATCTCAGCAGTGAGTAAATACATTTTTCTATCCTCCGTAGCATATCAAAGCAAGAACGAACCGCAGTGTACTGCTCCAGGTTTTCCTTGACACCTTTCGCCGTAGTCGCCGACATGAAGCGCTGTTGAGTTGGAGGCAATGCACTAAAAAGAGCAATTCGACGCATTAAAAACCGAAACAAGATCATGTACTCTACGTCCAGTCGTTCTCACCTGAAAGACTCATGCTCCGAGAGGTACTTCATGAAGAGCACGCAGAGCATGACCGACATGAAAAGCCCGAGAATCGTGGCGATTCCAACTCGCTTGCGCCGCGTGATTTCCTCGTCCGTGAGGTCCTCATCAATTTGACCTACGCGAGGGCTATCGATGTAGAAATTCCTCTCACCGAGCAAGTGATTTCTCGATTCGTCCACATCACCGTCTTCGTATTCCTCAGCTGGTCGACTGAGGTCGAGCTTCAACGAGGGCTTTTGCTGCAGCGAGTCGCTCTTGATGATGCTGGCTTTTTCTTCATTTTTACTCACCGCCATTGCAACGGATGGCTCTGTTGCTGCCTGCTAGAATCGCACAAAATTCTTTGCTGGCTGCTTCTCTCTCCAGCGTAAGGTTGCACTGTGGGAAGCCTTGCCGATGGGGGAAAGAAGGAATGACAGCTTCGGTTGCCACATTCTCATCCTGGTGTTTCTCTGGCACTCGCAGTAGCTATTTTTGTGCATGGGACGTTAGTGATCGGGTTCCTCTCATAGCCAGTAGCGGAAAAACAGCGCTATAAATACTTCTGCCCGCTTCCATTCTCTTCTTTGGCTTGCGCATCTGCTGCTTGGCAAGAGCAGCCAGAAATAAATTTCCTTGAGCGAAAGATTGAGGGCAGCAATAAATATAGTGCTTCTCAAATGACCATGGTAAAGCCATTCGCAGTCTTCCCGCGATTTGATTTTGCATGTTCACAATTGCTGTTAGCCAGCAAATTCTCGCTACGATCTCTATGCTATATCCTTACTTGTTTCTGTCGTGCTATTCATTTTTATGTTTCTCGTTTTGTCTTCATCCACACGTTTCTCCATCGTTTTTCTTCATTTTTCCGGAAAAAACTTCACCACCTCCACTTGATTGTACACGTCACTTTTCACACACAGTTTTGTCCTAATTAATGTACACCTTCACTGAAACAGCTTGATCTTGCAACTCCAGTCCTGCCGTTCTTTTTCTTCATTCTTCACCACACGTTTGCCAAAATTTGTCTTGCTCGTACCGTTTTCCTGGTTCTCCGTTTCTTCTCTTCAAAACGTCACACCATAAACTCAGTTAGCTGAAGCAACTAATGCTTCGAACCTTCTTCTTCGGCTTATCGTCGAACATCTTCAGCGCCGCTTGTTCAACCTCAGCAACAAGAGCATCATAGAACTCCAACCCACCATCTTGCTCCGAAAGACCGGTTTGATTTTCCACTGTGGCCGCTGCGTTCGCGACAAGATCTTCCAGAGTAGATGGCGAGGTGAAGTCCCCTTCGCGTTGCAAACAGTTCGCGATATCAAACAAAGAATACCCAGCATCTGCACCAATCTTCAACATAGCGGTGCTTAGACGCAACGTAGTAATGCACTCTTCTTCAATCTCAAGAGAGCGAAGAATGGTAGCATCACGATCGATGTCCAGAGCTGCGATGTGATCCAATTCAGCACCAGTGAATGGAAATTGCGCTTGCGGCCAGTGAAGCCAATCGAAGGTTGCAGAGTCAAGATGCTTGTACGATGGAAGACAAAATCCATGGTCGATAGGAGTCATCTGGTACGTCTGCTCATCTGGGCGCGAGCTCAGCAAGATGTTGCCAGCGTGGCGGTCAGTGTTGAAGAGACGGACGTCGAGAATTCCAATCTTGTGAACCTCAGGGATGGCAAACTTGAGCGTCCCCATATCTTCAGCAGAGCACTCCGACGGCACAAAACGTTGCATGGAACCCTCTTTTTCTTCCCCATGAACTGCCAATGTCATGACAGTTGTCACTGGCACACCACTGAAGTTTCCATAGGTTTCATCAAGGAGATAGGCAGCACGCTCACGCAAAGCACCATTTCCAACTCGGAATCCTTTGTTGACAGGGTGCTCAGTCTCACCAACCACTGCATTTTCTTTCACATACCCACGTGGGTTCTTTGGAGCCATGTACTCCTCATCACGCGGCTTGAAAATACCCAGTGGGGCCGACTTCTTGCGCGACGATTGCTCGTGCAAAAAGTAGGCGCCACCACAGCCTTCGCTGGTGATCTGAAACTGACTCACGCCGTTCGACATAACCGAGTTCACTTCGTCTTGAAAGCGAAGCGAAGCTTCACTTGACAACCACTTCTCAGGAATCAATTGGGTTTCGAATGCCTTGGTATCTTCTTCCACCGGAGTAGATCGAGAAAAGAAACCACGGAATCGAGAGCGACGACCTTCATTAGGCTCCGCTTTGCTCATCCACGGAGACGTCGTCGGTGACTCTGGTCGTTGAATTTGGAAGCCCGATATCTTTGGGAAAAGCTTCGCCACAAACGCTTGCTGAAACAACCCCTTCGTGCTCACCTGCGGACATCCGTGTGCGAGCAGCGCAGCGTTTTGACGCGAGTTTCTGCGCGCACTTTTCGATCGCGTCATCTTTCTCGCCTCCGCGGCCTGCCACTTGTCTCCATCTTCCGTATCATCACAATCGTTCTTGCCGTCGTGGACATTGTAGTTGATCTCGTACACTCGCCCTTGCGAGATGATCACCGCCGTCGTCGGCTGTCCGCGATGTAGCCACCAGTCTGCGAGTCCCATTTTCGTCTAAACAACCGATCACCTTGTTTCTGTGAAAACTGGTTCGTCGATGCGAAAAACTTCTTCTGCTGATGCGCTACCAAACGTGGAAGCGAGCAACGAGCAGCGAGATGAACACACGAGACGCTGGAATCAGGTCACAAAACGCTCTTCGGCGGTCGACGGATACCGACGAAGGACGGCGACGAAGAGAGCGACGGCGAGCGGCACAGACGACGGGCACACACACACAGCAGCTACCGGACGAGCGTCAATGCGAGCGCGAGTTGAAGCGAAAGGAAGTTAACTGGCGGTATGTGCGGAAAACGACGCGCGCTCTCTCTCTCTTCTGGAGACGGTGACAAATTGCGGAATGGAGTGCTTTATTCTCAGGCGCGTGCGCGTTCATGCACGCATGGGAAGAAAAGCGCGCACTCTCTTTACTGTACACTACAGTACAAGTACACGGAAAGAAAAGCCAGACACAGCTGGGACTGCAACTTTTTGTGGAGGGTTGTCGGATTGTGCGCAGCTTTTAAAACTTTCCCTTTCATCATTCGATTATTTTTATATAACATCAATCATTAAAAGTCAAAAATGTACACCTCGGCTGTTTATATCCACAATAAACCTCTGTTCCTGAAAGTAGTTTTGTCTACTCTTGTAGTCCGCATCGCATGTTTTGAGCTACAGGGGTTTGTCTGCAATATTTTAGCGACCGAGCAGAAAGGGATGGGGGGGAAGAAAGCGGCAGACGGGACGAGATCTGCTTTTCCCAAGTGCAACTGTGATTTTAAATTACCAAAGACGCCTAACCCTGACTGAAATACTGTAAAACCCGCCTGTGACATTGAACCACGTGCGCTAATAATCCTCTGGAACGTTCCAGAAGTTGGCTATAAAGAGGTAAGCTTTTGAACAATAACCTCTCTCTTTTCTTTGTAGTAGGTAAACACTGCGAAACCTTCAAAGACTGCTGCATCATCTTCATTTTTAAGACTTTTAATCAGGTATGTACACTGTGACGCGAAATGTCCAGTTCGCGTAAAGTGAACCATGCATGCGGATTGGCCCAAAAATAAACCTTGAGAGTTGCACGGTCGAGAAGGTCTTACTTGGGGGCGGACCATCATCCCAAGACAATCGCGCGTAATAGCCAGGAGAAAGTGATTGTGAATTGTGAACACCACAAGAAGCTCGTGCGACAGCGGCGTATTGGATGCAGGAAGAGGGCACGCGCGTGCGTCTCTCTCTCTCATATGTGCGCCCGCGCATGGCGACTGACTGACTGGGCGTAGCAGGAGACTAGGAGGAGCTGCTCGTAGGAGCAGACGAGCGTGACGTGGCGCGAGTAGAAGGAACGCTCCTGTTCGCACACGAAGCAAACGTTTTATTATGATGGTACTGTATGAGCGTAGAAGATTAACAAAATGGAGAAAGCTCTATGCCAGTAGAGGCGGATCTGGTGAGTGGATATGCACAAGTTTGTGCTGCTTCAAGTGCTCGATACATAGCGTGGATGGAGTCTCCTCTATGCATACTGTGCTGGGGGGTTTCGTTCTACCCATCCAGCCGGACAGTTCGAATATTCTTCGCTGCATTAGCAATAGCAGTAGCCATCGTATATATTGACTACTTCTATATCCATGGGATCTTCCAAGAAGGAACCATCGCGTGATGAATATAATGAATAGGTAAATGCTTGAGACTGGAGCTCACATGAACATGGACGCTCGCTCCGACTCCAAGGAAGAATGGAAAGAAGAGAGAGCTACACTGACTGGATCGAATGGAACCTCATTCGATCACCACGATCCCAGATTGCGCTTTAAGAATCCAGACTGCGTAATTGCCGTAATCGTAGTTCTGTATGGCCAACACAGAGAAGACAGCACGGACAAAAGGAGCAAATAGTTGCTGAGGTGGTGTACACGGATTGGCCAAAAAGGGAGTTACGTGCAGTATATCTGGCACCTGATTGGAACAAATTCGAAGCAGAATTCGACTGCAACATCTTCCTTCAACTTGCTGGCTGATTCCAACCAAGCACATCAAAGTGAGAAGCGATACAACTGGAAACGAAATTGGAATTATGCAGCTACATAAGTATGCATACACACAACAAAGATTACCAGCGAGCGCATTGGATCAATACTACGCTTAGTGCGTAAAGTGCCTTTCCAGCTGCGCGTTTGAGACAAAGTGACAGCCTCCTGCGCAGCACCAGCCTCTTCCCACTTGGGAGCCACACGTACCCCATGGGGCATTTGCCAACTCGACAGAGTTTTTCTTGTTTTGCTTGCTCCAACTTGAGCTTTTGTCGCGCCAATTTGCGAGCACGTTCGTCAACCGCTTCTTTCAACGCCTTCAACATCGCCGCACGCTCTTGCTTTGCCCGCTGGAGTCCTGCCCATGTGTCGTCCGATACACCAGGGTCCCGCTCAGCGTCGCTCCATTTGTCCTCATCCTTAGCAGTTTCTTCTGTCTTCACGGATAACATGGGCTCTTCACTCGCCTTACTGTCTTGGTGAATAGTCTGTCTGTGATGCGTTGGGGCATGAGCAAAATCACTGCCCATAGCTATTGGCCCACTCGATGGCGAAGTCTGGTGCATCAACGGCCCGGAAGCAGGCTTCCACCCAGCGATGAACGTTTGACCCGCGGCATCTGTATCTTTAAAAGAAATTGTTTTCACGATTTCGGGCGTGAACTGCACTCGCTGAGCACGACAATCGAGCATCTCGGACCACAACTGCACGGCGTCGTGACCATTGTCAAACATTGGGAGACTACGCACGGTGTCGAACGTGCGGTGCAACGACTCAATGGCCTCGGGGATAATGTGTACCCATCATTCTCGCTCTTTGCCACCGCAAACTTTAGGCGATCCTCCGTTTTCCAGTCGTAAAAGTTCACAAAGCGAGTAAAGCAGCTTTTCAGACCAGCATTGCGATCGAGCATGTCGTCGAGATTGCGTGGGTAACCTGTGATGATGATCACCATGTCGGCATACGTCGGATTCATCATCGCTTCCGCGCCGAAGTGGCCTTTGCCCAGCTCATACGCTTCGTCAATGCACAGCAACCTACCACGTGCTTCGCCAAGCTGAGTCTCAACTTTTCTTCGTTCGTCCAACAAACTCATCCGTCAAATCCAACCCTGACGTTTCCACGAGCTTATCGGTGGCGAGAATGTCCATGCGATGGAAAATCTTCGCGATGGCGCGAGCAACCGTTGTCTTCCCCGTTCCCAGGGATCCTCGAAACACGAAATGACCGATTTTCGGAATGTCCCGATGGATGAGCGGAGCTGCAATCGTGGCGCGCAGTTATCGCTGTAGAAGCACGTATAATTTGCTACTGATTGCGCCTGATTTTCGAAAGATGCAACGGCCGCGGCTTCCATTTCTGAAACCCTGAAGCAACCATTTCGCCAAAGAGGCAAGCACATGGGCTCCACACCACCGCTCTTACAGCCACCGCGTCCCCACTGCTGTTGGCACTTTCGTGCCCGCCATTGTTCTCACCACAGCCACCAGCCCGCCAGCAATTTTGCCACGACGACGCGTCAATGCCGCCTTACTCGACGTTGGTAAATTCACCAATGTGGGGTGAACCAATGTGAGCTTTCCTTTTCCATGGTCCGGATAGGAAACGGGGTGGGAGGGGGATGGCGTGGGTGTCTCCAGCGCCTAAAGTACTACGAGAGAGAGGAGGAGTGAGCCTTGATGGCATTTTGGCGCGCATGCGTGCGTGCGTGCGTGGTCACTTCAACTGCGCGAAGAATGGTGGTCCTCCACTTCAACACAGCTGAATGCAAGATTTTCCGCACGGGACAGGAGGCCATTATCAAATGCGCCAGCTTTTGGGAAAAGATAGCATTGCTCGTCCCCACAGTCTTGGGACGGGGTTTCTGATGATGCGCAATGCTGTAGTGAGTGGCACTCACCAAACCGACGCGTACATGCACGCATATTGCGCAGTTAGCAAGGTGCACTGCTGCATGCACACGCGCTGCGCATTTGGATGACAGTCGCGCTCTTTACGCTGGCAACAGGACGTACAGTTCGGCCCCCATTCCGCGCGCACTCGCCTTCATGCTCTATGTTCTCACTGTTTGAACGGCAACATTGGAGTTGCCACCTCCACTCTGCGATTGGTCGCCACAGCGATCTTTACCACAAACCCGAGTCTCTGATTGGCTATTCTGGATATAATATCTGGTTTCAACCAATAAATGCAAACAGAAACCGTCAATACTTGTCGCGGCAATAGGGAAACTGGCTGTGCATACAAACTCCAAGACAATCGGCGAACGGATGCGGGCAGGAAAGCACTTGCTGGATGTGCGGCAAGGCAATTGCCGGTGGGCAGGCGGAAGGGCAAGTGGCAGAGGGGAACCCATGAAGCGATAGTAGTGCGGGCGGGGCGATGTCTTGCGCGGCTCAGGTGGATTCTTGCATTTCCCCCCTCCGATCGGCATCTCGCGGCCCAATGACGAAGCAACCCGTTGCGGTACCAGCATCAGCACAGGATGCGCACAACAACCAATGCGAACGTGAGCGCGCGAAGCAAGTTGCAGCTATGTGGGACGACGCGTGCGAAACCACGACGATTGAGGAGACGATCCAGCTCGGCCTCAAGAAGGAAGCCAAGAGCCGATACGTCCGCGATTGTGATTACATGAAAGAAATCCAGCGGCATGGCATGAAGCTTGCGTGGCGGCAGAAGATCTGTCAGTGGATGTTTGAGGTACGCAAGCAGTCATGTTTATTCTCTACTACAAAAGTATGTGCTGATGTTTGCTTTGCTGCGTAGACCGGGAAAGCGTTTGCACTTAGCGTGGACACTGTCGGATGCGCGGTGCAGTACATGGATCAGTTTCTCTGCGCCGAGTCGGTTGACAAGATCATGATGCAACTACTGTCGCTGGTCTGCATCTTTTCGGCGTCCAAAGTGCATGACAGTGACCCAGTTACACTGGTGAGTCCTCCAGTCTGAAGTAGTAGCTATTGCTTAGAAGTAGCGGGTTGCAAATGAAACTCAACCTCCCCGTGTTTTCTTGGTGACTGTAGGATGAGCTTAACTTGCTTTGCGATTCACGGTTCACTCGCGATGATATACGCAAGGTTGAAGTTCATCTGCTTCGCGTCTTGAACTGGGAGCTCAACCCTCCAAACTACTTTACATTTGCACGCGATTTTATCAACGCGTTGCCTGCATCGCGCACTTCTGAAGAAACGTTGAATTTCGTCATGGAACTGTTGCGGCTCGTATCTGAAGGTAAATATGGTCATGCTTTTTGCAAAATATTCTCGCCGAGATCAACACTGACTTGGTTCAAACTGTCTGTGCGATGACAGAGTACGGGTCTCTCCATTGCAAGGCGTCGAGCGTTGCGTTGGCTGCTGTGCAGATTGTGGTCACTTCTCAACTGGATTTATCGATTCTTCCTGGTTTCTCGCTGCTGTCACTCGGTGAATCGTTGTCCGAAGAGTATCTGGCGGCGTATAACCTGGTTGAGCGCGTCTACGCAACTAACTTTGTCCAAGACAATTTAGCGAAATCGCCTAGTAAGGAAGATTTGTCCAATGCACCCGCCAGAGTTGCGTCGAGTCCAGTTGCTGTAGAAAACCACCCGTACGGCAGTGCTATTGTGAGCGACATCGAAAAGCTCAAGAAGTTGCTAAATGGAAACACAATTGCTGCAGAAGATGCTCGTCAGATAAAGCAACAGAAGAGCAACACTTGCACCAAGAAACGCCACCGGACTGCAAGCATGACATTGGTTTATTAGGGTTATCCCTAATGCTCGAGTTCACTAACACAGAAGCCAACCTATTTACCTGTCGTGTACCCTTCTCCATTTAACTTAATTGCACTCCTTCCCAACTTTCACTATTCGATTTGCACACTCAAGCGCAGCTGATCAATGACCAAGAAGAAGCAGAGACGCAACCAAGCGGGTCGCAGTATCAAGGCTCCAACTACCCAGCTGGAATTCCGCGCACCGACTAGGGCACGCACGGTCAAGATGACTGAACTCCAGCAAGTCAGCTTTGCCAAGACGAAGAATTTTGTAGCACGAATGTTCTCAGTGTACTTAATTACAAAATGGCTGATTAGGTATGACTGTGAGTCGTGATGCAGGCGTCAATGACCAAGTAGCGTTTCATCGTAGTCGTCGTTGAAGTGTGTAGATGTACCTGTACCAATAGGCGGCATCTGCATAGTTCGTTTACTCGAGCATTAGTGGTCTTCATGACTTGATCTTAATTGCTCGACCAAGGGCGGAAAGCAGAATCCATCGAAAACGTTGTATGTCGTGAAGTAAAAGCCCTCAAAAAGTACTTTTTGCACACGTCACAGAAGCTGCCTTTATAAGTTATCAACGGCTTTTAAAAAAGGTCATTTGATTTCATGTGTTGTTAGCAACACAGACTTCAGCTGTCAACTGGCGTACGACATAGAGGTTCACGGTACTAATCTCTTGCGCGCTTTTCAAATTTGAAAAAGTACGCACTCAGAATGGAAATGGGCAGTGGCGCGTGGCAGTGCGAGTATGAGCGCAACTGGCGGTCGTTTACGACACGTGCGCTGTCCGAGCGCTTCGGCGCGCAGTACGACGCGCAGCCGGTCACGCAGGACGACAAGGCGTATCTCGCCACGCTGCTCCGATCCCTCGGCGTGCAGCACCATGCACCGCCAAAGCAGCCTTCACGCTTGTCGTCGAGAAGGATCGTGAGAGGCGCGGCAACCACGTCGCGCACACACAGAAGACAGACGGTCGATCTGGAGTCGTTGCCTGAAACAGAGCCACTTCCAGAAATAGAACCGTTCCCAGAAATGGAGCCTCTTGAAGACATGTCTGATGACGAAGGGAGCTGTTACTTTGATGCGGTCTTCAACGCGAGCACCATGTCGGACGCGTCGTACGTGTACCGGACCCCGCAAAAGCGTGAGTAGCAATTGGGGTACCTTTGCAATGTATTACGTCGCTAATTGTCATAACGATATATGGTCCATGGTGTGTATGTGTGTATTTGTTTGCTGCGTGCTGTGCAGAGAAGCGCATGTCGTCAGGGCAGTACTTTCCTGAGTTTACGTCGCAGGATTTCATGACTGAGAACGACAATACGAGCAGGGAGAGTGCGTCGCAAAATCTCCGCAACCGCATGGCAGATGTATCTCCGATCGCTCGATTCGGGCATAAAACACTGCACAAGCGGCAAGAAATAAAGGAAGATAGCAAAGTAAATGACTCCATTGCGGTGGATCGACATGAACAATTTCCAGACATTGCACTCGCGCCAACTCCGCCCACAGGATCCCCGTCGTCGTCACCCAAATCCTTAAACACATCCATGTCCGCTGTCGCAGTGTCACCCAATGACGAATTCTTCTTAACGCCACGGCCAGTCCACAAGTACCAGCTACAACATAATGGGAGCGCAGTTGCGATCCAGAAGAGGGTGCAAAGTCATGAGAAGTCCATCCATGAATCACGAGTCTGTGACCTCGACGTGTCGATGCAGTCGATGAATTTGAGCGACGATGGGTTCATCATCCTCGACAATCCTCACGAAGTAGAACATGCTGCAGCGGAGAACAACGGCACGCACGGTGCAGTGTCTGGTGGTCGTGTTGACGAAGAACTCGAACAAAAGGAGGAGCGAGACGTGTTGAAAGTGTTGTGCTTCAGTAGCGGCAGCGAAGACGAAGAGATGGACTACGAGTTTGGAGACGGCAGTCCGTACGAGTCGCCAGCCGAGGACATGGAGCAAGATGGAGGTGCTGTCAGTGACGAACAATCTGTAATCAAGGCCGAAGCGGGCGCCGAAATTGCCGTTCAAGTATTGCAAAATGATGCGACGAGAGAGAAATCTCCAGTGGAGATTGCAGCGGTGGGTATAAAAAACAATGCAAACTCAGTGAACTCGTCAAGACAATCCATTGACAGTTTCGATGCAGTACAAGGTACAACAATTGGTATCTGGGCTGTTTTTTGTTACTTATTCAAACTAACGAGTTTTCTACCATGTCTGCCTCCAGCTGCTAAACCGTCCAAACCACGCGGTCCGTTTTTCCGAACCAAGTTGCCTCTGGAGATTGAATATCGATACGCTATCGACCGACGACGGAAAAAGCAACGGAGAAAAAGCTATACATTGAAGGCTATCGGTCCATACCGAGTTCCTGAATTTCGCATTGAGTTGGCGTCTTACCAGCAAGAAGCTGTTGCGTGGATGCTTGCGCGAGAGCAATTCCCAAAGAAGCACCCGGAGCAACTTCAACCAAACGCAAAACCAAATCGATACGTTCGCGTGACAGACAAGGTTTGCGGTGGCATTCTCGCCGACGAAATGGGGTTGGGCAAGACGGTGTGCTGCATTGGCCTGATTTGCGAATCACTGAAGCAGATTCGAGAAGAATGTCAGCGAGAGATCGAGTCTTGTGGAAACGACATTCCACGGATCAAACCACCGACACTGATCATCACACCACTCTCTATTCTCAGCCAATGGGAAAATGAGATTCGCCAGAAAACAAATCTGAGTGTGATCACGTACCATGGGAGCACTCGCAAGACGTATCGAACTGCGATGGACTTTATGGGCGCGGATATTGTGCTTTCGACGTACGATACGCTTCGGCTGAAGGAATGCAAGATTGGTCCTTTGACGATCGCAAGCGATGAGGCGGAGGGCTCGGGCGCTGGGCAAGCTTCCGGGTCGCAGCGTGAGTGGAAGACCATTTTGCGCAATGTCGACGAGGACAAGAGATCCTTTGTCGGTTCGAAACTGCATCAGCTCTCATGGTTTCGCATCATTTTGGACGAAAGCCACTTGATCACGAATGCGTCGTGTGCTCGAGCGCGAGCTTCGTACTCCCTACAAAGCAAGAGACGATGGTGCGTCACGGGGACACCCATTCAGAATAGTTCAAGCGATCTGGTGTCGCTTATCAGTTTTGTCGGCATCAAAAATAGGACCGAGGCCGAGCTCAACGAGATCTTACCGCATATCATGCTGAGACGACTGAAAACAACGGTTGACAGCGAATCGAATGAACCGATCTTGGCATTGCCGGAAAAGACGGAGGAAGAGATTGAGCTACCATTCGCAAACGAGTTGGAGCAAGCGTACTATATGCTGCTGCATCGGTCGACAAAGACGCAAGTCCTCCAGTACTTGCAAGCCCAGGACGCACAACCGCAATTCATGCACGTCTTCGAGCTTCTGCTCCGATTACGGCAAACGTGCAACTCGTTTGCGCTTGTGACAAAAAATCCGCTTACCGAAGTGCGTGAGCGAGGTACGTTACTCCTCAGAGAAGCAGGGGCTACGTTGACGCGGGTTTCGGCCGCGAACACGGATTTATTGCAACGAGTGGAAGCGCAGTTCGCTAACCAGCACATGCTCCCGCAATCAACCAAGTTGTGCGCGTTGCTCGATCAACTGCGAGCTGTCAAGGCAAGAAACGAGAAAGCTTTAGTGATCTCGCAATGGACGGGTTTCCTGGACTTGATCGCCGAGAGTCTCGAGAACCAAAATGTCGGATGCAGCCCTGTGATCTCGTTTGGGAAGCTGGATGGACGCATGGCAACGAAAGAGCGCGAACAGGTCATCGCCTGGTTCCAGCACGATAAGAGGCTCGATGTGCTGTTGATCTCGCTCCGCACAGGCGGCCTCGGACTAAATCTCACCTCGGCGTCCCACGTGTTCATCATGGAGCCGAGCTGGAACCCGAGCATCGAGAGCCAAGCTATTGACCGCGCGCATCGATTTGGCCAATCGCGTCCCGTGCGAGTCGTGCGGTTCATCATGAAAAACACGATCGAAGAGCGCGTTGTGGAGCTCCAGCGGAAGAAACGCGAGCTCGCGGTTACGCTTTTGGGAGATTCGTTCGCTCCAACTTCGTCATCGTCTGCGTTTGTCGAAGAACCACGTTTGACCCGAGCCGAGCTGCGGCAGCTTTTCACGCAAGAGTTTTCTGAAGAATGGTAAAGAGTTAATCGCAACCAAGTGTACCGTAACCATTTCTGTATCATTACTCACGTTTAAACTCCACCAACACGGATGATGACCTTGAACGAACTTGATCGCCTTGAATGCACTGCTTTGGCTGCTCTCAGCAAATACTATAACTAGAATACGTGTGCTTTCTTGTGCCCTGTTCACCCTCTGGATCGTAGTTACCCTAGCTGTCGTTCACTAGTGGTAGCTAGTCTGCCGGTACAGCTGCGAAGGGAGACCATTTTGGGCTTCGTCGTCGTCAGTCCCTTGCAGTGCAGGGTCTTCATGGGGGTCTAATCCAAAACTGCTTAGGCCCTTGCCAGACGAACGACTGTTGTGGAAAAACAGATTCTCGGTGCTCAGAGATGTGTACTTCTCTTTGGCATCGACCGTTTGGTTCGTCGGAGACCCTTGCCGAGCGAGTAGCGACTCCGGTGTCATGAACGTCCCAGACACAGATTTGGTCAGCGCCGCCACTTGAACGCCAAAGCTCGCGATCGAAGAATTGGAGGACACTGTCGAGTAGTTGTTCATTATGAGCGAAGAGAGAGAGTCGTCCCGCTTCAGATACTTGAACGTCGAGGAACCATGGCCCAGCTGATTGCTAACTTGCAAATCTTCAGCATCGCTGGTGCTCGAAGCTAAAGGGTCAATGGAATCCATGCCCATAAGCTCGTCTTCATCGGAAGAATCATCCTTCTTGATCTGACCATTCATCGAGTACGCATCATGATGGAACATGAAATGCTCAAATCGATTGGCTGTAAGAAGGTACGGCTTCGCATCTCGACCAAAGTCATCGTCACTTTCACTAAACGGGATATTGTTATCGTCGTCGTCGAAAGTTCTGGATCGGGATTTCATGATTGATCCCTCGCTGCTCGTATCTGACATGCACTCTTCGTCCACGATGTAGCGACGCCGTCTTCGACCGAACAACCGATCCTTCCTCACTTGGTACTGAAAATCATAATCACCACTGAAATCTGTAGCCACTGGCGACTGGTCGTCCACGTCCACAGTTGACTGATCGCCAAACATGTACTCGTTGGAGCGCTCCGAGTCGAAAATCAAATTGCCCGTGTACTGAGAGAGATGGCGGAGCTGAGCACGGAGATCCTTGGAAACCTGGATCTCGTGTTGTAAATTAGATTCCAACTTCTCCTTTTGCTCTTCCAGCTTTTGGTTCTTTGCAAGCAGTGCATCATGCTTCTTCTGTAACTCCATCTACGAGAAAAAAATTAAATGGTTAGTCAAGCGTAAAGTGCCGCGCTCGAATAAAATGAATATCAAACTCACATAAGCGAGTTCCATGGCCGCGTATTTTTCTTCGATAGACGACCCCACAGCAGCCGCTCGTTCTGGTTCAGCGGGTGCGACAACCTCTGACGCATCAGTAAATCCAGGAGCTGTATTGTTCTGCGCTACTGGGAACACCACACCAGCTTGACTAAGAGCGCTGATCCAGCGCGCATTGGTCGACACCATTCCTTCCAGCAACGATTTCATTTCCGCACTTTCTTTCTGAAGGTGGTCCAGGTGCCGATCAAAAACATTTAGATCCACGCGACGCGTCTTCGAAGAAGTGTCAACTGGATCGAGGTACGTTACGCGGTTCTGGGACCCATTAGCAGGTGTCTTTGGTGACTCCGTTCGAAAGGTGTTCTGCAGATAAAAAGAGGACGCAGAATGTAAGACCAACATGCCGTCTCGTAATCACGTCACCAAGAAAGTACATACCGGTACATTAGCTCCCGAGGCGGTATCCACGACCAATTGAAGACTTCGTTGTACCTTTCGGTGTCCTTTCTTTCTCGGTGTGTCTCCGTGGCGCCCGCGACTAATAAACTCAGCTACTGGAGAGCGCTGAACTGGGGGAGAACCATGGGGCGACTCCGGCGACAGATCAATAATCGTGAATCGGCCTTTCACTTCAGTCTTCCCTTGCCTGTATCAAATAAACAGGTAACCATTAGTATTAAAAAAACGTTTTTTTCTATATTCACAACCTTGGCAGCGTACCTCTGCTGATGCGTGGTCACATGTCGATGCGATTCCACAAGAGTCGGATCATTTTTCATGGGGCTTGTGTGCCCAAAGTCGTCAAAATCAGGGATGTCGGTGACAACAAATCGACGAGGCGTGCGGTGGCGTCGCCCCGTGATCTTCGTGCCTACATTCAGCTTCAGGTTCGCTTTGATCGCGTTTCGACTGTTATTGTTCGTATTTGATCCAAACGCTGGGAGCGACGACACGGACGAGATCGACAGGTTGCGCTCAAACGTGCGCGCATTGCGCTGTTCCATCATCTCGCTACTAGTACTGCTCGTACTAAAATTGTTCACGTGCTGCGCCGCGGCATTCTCCTCTCCCCCATCCACGAGCGCATCGAGCTGTCGTTCAAACGCGAGCATCGTCTGGTGGTGGCTATGCGAATCGCCGGCGCTGAAGGACGCGGCACTGGGCCGCGCCGCGTGCCGAGCTCCCGCGAAGCCTGGCGCCGCCGGTTGCCTCCAGGGACTCGTAGCCGCCGTCATGGACATCGTCGTGGGCTGCATCATCGGGGCTTCGGCGCGGACGCCGAAGTGCTGCAGACTGCGCGGCATCCACACACACTCACGCGCGCACTCGCCTCTCTCGCCTCCACACGGATCACTCACTCACTCACTACGCACCGGCCTTCAAGACGTTGTTTCGGTTTGTTCGAATACAAAGCGCAAGTGAAATGCAATGCGGGCTCACTATTCGAGATAACACTCACCCCCTCGTCGTCTCTCTCTCTAGGAGAGAGTGATGGTGAGAGCGGGTAGGCGGGCGGGTGGGTGGGTTCTAGTTTAGCGGAAGAGTGAACAGGCAACCATATAAACGGGTTGGGTTATAAACTAAAAAAGAAAGAAAAACCGTGGACCCGGGTTTTAATACAAAGTGGCTGTTTCTGCTGCTGTTTGGGTGGTGGCAATGCGAAACAGGTGGTAGAGCAGACTTGGTGGCTACAAAAAGTCGCTTTGTCCCATCATTCAGCCGTTTTGAACGTTGCTTGGAAGCATAAGGAGTAGAGAACCAGCTGGGGAATCTGCGCGCTTTGCTTTGTGAAAACGGATGCGAATATTTGAAGGCGGTAGAGAAGGTGACAAGCCCAAACGGGCGGGTGGGTTGGCTTTGGAAAGCCTCGCTACCCATGCAACGGGTTCTGAAACCCGTTGAAGTCATACTGATGGGTCTGAGCAGACGAGCCAAGCAGCAACGCACCAGTTGGAAGAAGAAGAGACAACCGCAAAAGAGGGGGACGCTACAGTATCCATTTCGCAGAGCAAAACATGGGTAACCTTTCCAGTTTTAGCGAATCGTAACACGTTATTTCTCATTTAATAGCCAATCCTTTTGTGTGCATTTTGCAGATTCACATGTCTTGCACTGTGGGGTCTTCAATTCAGAGCCGCCCCCATCCGCCATGCGCATCATTCCATGAGCGAGCGCGTCAACCGCGAGACGAAGGTTCGTGCAACGTGATCAACCGACCGCCTGCGTCTGCGGACCTCGATTGGGCCGTTCTTTTCTGTGCTCCCCTCGCACACAACTGCTGACCTCACAGCGTTTTGCACACGCGCAGTCAGTCATCGACGCTCTTCACTCCCACTCACCGAAGATCTGTTTGCTCTTGCACGTCTCCATTCGAGCAGATCTCGTTTGTAAAGAAAGGTTGGCGCAAATTGATTTCTCTCATTTGCAAGCTGCAACTGCCACATGATCCCTTCTGTCGTGCCGATCTCACATTTCGGTTCAGCATGCGCAGCTACAAATACCGCTACCTGTGCACAATGCAACTGGGTCAAGACCTGTTGAGGTACAGCAGTGAGATTGGGTCTGCCCAAGCACGCTATGAGCCCACTGAGCATCTTCGTCGCTCAAGGATAGCACGCGTTTTTTTCTTTCGTTCTTGTGTGGCTTTGGCTACCGTTCCACTCTACTCCCGTTCACGTTATTTTGTGCTTGCCACAGTGTACTTCAAGGTCTTCCTGGACACTTGCATCAACTACAACGACCAACAGCGCGTATCCATGCAGTTTTGAGAGTACACAGCATGACATTTTACTTACAAATGCATGTCAGGGCGTGAAAAATAAAACATTCCAGCATTACACTTTGCCTACATTTCATAATGCAATGCTGTCTCTTGGGCTTGAAACTGATCAGTCAGGTTTTTTCCATGTCGCATTTGACATTTTCTGCACGGTACAACAACCCAGCAACAACTTTACGAAATGCAAGTATCATTTTACAGGATCTGTACAGTACGCTTTTGACCCATGGGTCTTAAAAATACGGGTAGGGGTTTTAAGTATGGGTCTCAAACCTGTCGCCCGTTTTGGGAGCACCGCTAACCCGTGTTCTCGAAGCTGTTGCCGCCAAATCGCCAAACGACTGGCTGCGGCGGATGGGAAGATGGGAATCGCTGGCAAATGAGCTCACTTGCCGACTTGCGCTCGAAGCGACACAGACACCCGCAGCAATGCGTCGCTCAATCATTTTTTTGTACTAGTCTAGCTGCCTTATTTGTTTGCATGTATTGTAGTAGCTCCAACTGGACTTTTGGAGACCTCCTTTTCACAGTGGTGGTCCCAGGGTCATGCACACTCGCCCCGATTGCTTCGTGGTTCACACCTCGAGGCGCATTGTGTGAGGGATAAGCGATGCAAGCAGTTGAATAGCAAAGTCTCGATGTCGAGCATTGGACCGCCTGGGCTCGCCCTCGCTGGAAATTTGCTCCATTGATTGATGGCTCTATATTCCCAATCTTCTTTGCAAGTCATTTTGACAATAATGCTGGAGACCAACCATAGAGCAGATATTTCATTCAGTCTCGTGCAAATGTGCATTGTATGTTTTGTTTTGTAATCCATATCGCATTTAATTTTCCTTCAAGATAGAGCGTTAGCAATACGAGTTGTGCGTAAGCAGTAGGCGCACTTGATCTCTATCAATACACAACTATTTTTGTGCCTTTCAAATCTTGTGATCTTAATTCCACTTGCCTACTTTGTTGATGTTTATTGTGCAAACACATCGCTATTGTGCATGCACAATGGGGCTCTGCGCAAGTCGCGAGATTCGGAAAGCAGACCAGCAGTTCGAGAAGACGAGCACGTTTGTGCACCATGCGATGGTCGGCGACCTCTCCGGCATGAAGCACATGCTTGCAAAGGAGAAAATGGATCCGAATGCGCAAGATGTAAGGCTTCCGCAAGAGCACGTTGAATGGAGGGAATGCTGTGTACCTTTGTCAAGTCGTTAACAAGTCTACTTTCGTCCTTGTTGTGTTGTGCTGTAGCGCTTTGGGATGACGGCATTGCATTGGGGTATGCAGACAAGTTGCATGTTGTTCTTTCCATCTGCAAAGTCACGCGCTGAAATCGTTCTTCTCTCATATTTATATTCAGCGTGTTACACTGGGAAGCTCGTGTGTGCCCAAGAACTGCTGCAAGCGGGGGCGTCGACCAAAATCGTGGATCAAAATGGTCGGAACGCCCTCCATCACGCGTGCCGCAAAGACCAGGACGACGTCGTGCGGTTCTTGCTCCAGGATGTGAAAATGGACATCAATTCGACCAGCGAGAACAAGGAAACGCCACTGCACAAAGCTGGTAAGATGCATTGTGGAATGAATTCAAAACTGCCGTGAAAATTGGTATTATTCTCTTGTGTGTCTATCGAAACTCGCAGTGCGTGGTAAAAGTATCAAGTCCATTGAGCTACTTCTGCAGAGTGGCGCGAACACATTTCTTCGGAATGATGTACGTGCTTCTGTCCTATTCTTTGGCATGGTAGCTCACCTTGGTGTTATGTGGTACAATTTAGCAAAACCGCACTCCTCTCGAAGAACTGGACGCGCGCCCAGTCACTTTGACTGTATGTGGCAAGAAATGAAAAGCCGCAGCTTTCTCTAGTTCACCCAACGCCCACAACTTGCATTTTTTCCATCATGCTAGGACGTCGTTCCGGGTCAAATCTCTACGGCGCGTGTGAACGAAGAGCTCGAGGAGTGGCGGCAAAAGTCCCAAACAGAGATCCAATCCAAGCCGAAGGCTCGAACCAGTTTGTCCCAAAACATAGTGATGGGGAAGGCGTCGAAGCGCCGAAGCACGGGGCCGATCGAAAACACGTTGATCACCAAGTTTGGTGCATCGATTCGAGAACTTTCGGGTCACTGGTCGTCTGATTATTCGTTCTCGTCGGCGCGGAGTGACATGTGGACGCGCGTCGCAGCGACCGATGCAGGGGACAATTCGATGAGCTCCAGCGCCGCCAATCCGCCGTCTGTAGTCAACTCGACTCGTGGAAACGATACCTCGCCTTCTCCAGTGGCTCCGCTTGATCTCGCCGCTGCAAGTGCGTCTCTGAATGCCCCATCGGCACGGACATCGTCCATGTCGTCCATTTCGTCGACGACAGTGTCGGAGCAAGATGGAGGACAGTTTGGGATTGCGAGGCAAAAGAATCTCAGATACGCCGGCAAGCGCGTGATTATGGCGCTGCGAGTGAAGCAGAAGATGCCGGTCGACGAAAAGCAGGAGATGATTCGGCTGCTGTTGCTGAAATACATGCAGCTAAACAGTACAGCTTGTTGTGATGATGGTATTCCGAGTAGCGTTTTGGACCAGGACCATGGTTGCACGAAGCCACCAGACTCCGTAGAGGAAGACTCGGTGCCCAAACCCAGGCCGCAATTACACCATTGCATCTCGGGGCTCACATTGTCGTTGCCGCCAGATATCTAAGCAAATCCATCAAATTGAAACAAAAGTTTGTCAGAATGAATCGCGTTTTGTGATGGTCTGAATGCCATCTAACAAAAGCATTGTATGAACTATCCATCCACTGCCGCATCTTCATAACAGAAAATCAAAGTACCTGAGCTATCGATCTCCAAATATCTTTGCATCGGAATGAACAAGGCGACAAGTGCTGAAGGCTCCAGAATTTACGTCGAGTACGCTGGGAAACAGGCGATCGTCGTGCTTCCAGTCAAGAAACTCTTACCACGCGAAGAGGAAAATGAGGTGATCCCTTTGCTGCTGCACAAGCTGCCGTTGTCAACCGAGGCTCTGGAATACGAGTATTGACGGCGAGCTCTTCTCGACAATTTTCAATTTGTCAGAGCTCAATTTGACTTTTATTTTTGCGCGACTATCGATCTAGTATCGCATGGTAACCATCGATGAAATGCTATTACGCAATTATACCAAGCAAAAACACTTTCTACCATGAAGCAACGAGAAAATGAAGAACAACAAACGCCACTCTCTTCTGGTGTAGAAGCCGACCACAAACGCGTAGTTTTATTCAATTAAAAATAAAACAGCTCGCTTTAATGTTACAACTTAATTAGAAGCTTCACGACGGTAGCCATCCTGGCCGCGGCGGAATTCAGGGTTGAATTCACCCGATGGACCGACGCTCTTGTCCTTGTCGAAGCGACCACGGCCGAAACCGCCGGCCGATGGGGCCTGTGGGCGGGATGGGCGGGCGGCCTGCTTCTTCAACGTAGCTGGCACAATCTCGGCAGGCAGGTGCAAGTACGCACGGAGGTACTCGATACCCTCGTTCGTGAGGTACCAGTAGTACCATTGCCAGTTGAAGGTCTCCTTGACGTAGCCACGCGACTTCAGGGATTGCATAAGCTTGATCACCTGGAGGTTTGGCACTTCAACGGCCTCATGCTTTGGCAAGGAGAAGTCCTTCTTGCCAACCATGACACCCTCTGTAAACAATTAAAGAAAAAAAAGGCAAACACACAAGTCAGCTCAATGGGTACAACGGGTAACGAGTCGTCTGGCAACCTGAAATCAGTCCCCTGCTGCTGATACACAACACCAATTCGGTATCACTCGAAGCTGCTCATCCATTGTCTACCATCGTGTACTGCTGCTGAGGCCATGTCCATTGCATTTTGCTGCGCACTGCTGAAATCACACGTGGCGTTGCTGTTGTGCTGCTGGATCTGTATTCCTGGACTCTCAGCTGCTCCTGGTGGCTTGTGGCACCAGTTGCAAAACTAGCACTGCGATTGCTCCGTTGCGCTCTGGATGGGATCACTTTCGCGTGGTCGGAAGGCAAACAGGCGGATGGATGGATGAACAGCTTTCTCATGAGCCACGAAATGTGGAGATTGTGCCATCACACCGGGACGGACGGATCGCAGGATGCAAGCGACAAGACCAATGTAAACAGGTGCACATAGTACGGACCCTTGAAGAGGTAGGAGTAGACAGCGATGCGGTTCTTCTTCGGGACGAGCATGGTGGTGGTTTTCTAATAAAGCTTGCCGGCGAATGCGGATCTTCACTTGGTTTTCGGCCTGGAAAACAGAAATACGTCCCCCATCCAACAACCTGCGCGCCACGGCGGGGGAACCAATCAATCAGACCCCCCACAAACACTCGGTTTCATACTGTACACTATCTCAATACAAGCCTCCTTCCTTTCACACAAACCACAATCGCCTTCAATTTGCACAGGTGTAATTACGCACAGCGTAAAAAATAAGTGTCTAGGAAAATGTCTGTTAAACCCGATTGTGGTTTTAAGAGAGAGCAGCGACGGTTCATTAAACCGTTGACAGAACCGTAGGTGGCACAAACCGTCATTTTGGACACTTTGGAATGGGGAGATGTCACTATGGCGACACTACAAAAAAGAAGGGGACAGCGGCCGTGTAGCGTGCGTGTCGCCTGCGTGCGTGTGCAGGATCTGACGAAGCACCGTAGCCACCAAGATGATGGAGGAGACGCCTGAGGCCGTTGTCGGCCACGAGGACTACTCGGTGCTCGTAGACTTGGCGTCCGGCACGATCGCCGGCATGAGCGGCATCATTGTCGGCCAGCCCTTCGATACGGTGTGTTAAATCGTCAAGAGCGTTGCCATTGATGCTGTTTCTGATATGTGATGCTTCTATCCTTCCTTATGTGTGAGAGCAGATCAAAGTGCGGCTGCAGACGCATAGTACGTTCTACAAAGGATCCATCGATTGTATGCGGCAAACGGTACGCAGCGTCTCCTAATTACGCTCACTATGCAGTAGTATTACTGTGTTTACTCACGTCTCGTGTACGACGCCAATGTCCGCGAATGTGTATAGTTCCAACATGAAGGTATGCGCGGTTTCTTTAAAGGCATGGCGTCGCCTCTGTTTGGGAGCGCATGGACGAATGCGATCGTGTTCTCCACATACGAGCGCAGTCTGCGCTTGATCGACGATTCGCCACAGGACCCTGCGCTGCCGTCGATTGTGTACGCCGGTCTCATTGGCGGCTTTTGCCAGACCGTCGCCGTTACGCCGACCGATCTCATCAAATGCCGTCTCCAGGTGCAAGATGGTCATGCGAACAGTCACTACCGTGGACCTGTGGATTGCATCAAGCATATTTATGCGCGGAATGGGCTGAGAGGACTCTTCTTGGGGTACCCGATCACGTTGCTGCGAGAGGTACCGTCGTTCGGGTTCTACTTTGGAATGTACGAATATGCCAAGCGAAAGCTGATCGCGAGCGACTTTAATCCACACACTGCGATGCTCACTGCCGGTGGAATCGCTGGTGTTGGGTCCTGGATCATCGCATACCCTATGGACGGTACGTCTGCCATCTCATTTATAGTGTATAAAGTGTGGAAATTTTAATGGCTTTGTGTGTTTATTTGGTGCCGTAGTGATCAAATCGTCGATTCAAACGATCGCAGAGAACGCGCGTCCTGAGGAGAAAACGATCGCGTACCAGGCAAGACGGCTCTACAACCTCGGTGGCTTGAAGATTTTTGTACACGGCTTGGAGACGGCAGTGGTTCGTGCGTTTCCTGTGAATGCAGTCACGTTCTACTGCTACGAGAACCTATCGGATGTGCTGAAGGAGATCACAAGGAACTAACCAACCAGACTCGTTGATGCTGGTTGACGGGTTTGACAAAGCGAATAGAGAGCATATGAAATTTTGAGGTCGTATAATGTAGTAATTGCGAAGGAATACAGGGAAATTGGCCCGTTATTTTCCATTTTGTCGTTGCGTTAATGCGCATCGCACGCATACTCGTTCTGTTGAGTATACGAGCATGCACAACTTGGTAGCTAAGAGCGCAGATAACAACACACTTCATAAAAACCTCATGCGCTGCTTGCTAAAACGTCGTGTCGCTTGCGTAGTGTGTGTATTGTATGCTGATGGCCAATGTCATATCTGGCAGCCGTGGACAAAATCAATTGTATCAATTGCAATACGTGATGGGAAGAGTACGCATGCCTGAGGAAGTCGCAGAAGCATTGTTTGAGCGCGACAAGGGCATCAAGTTTGCAATTTTGTCCCAGTACGAACTTCCACACCAGTTGAATGCGTCTGCATCACCATTTTTCGGCACATGGTTCTAAACAGGAGCAAAATTGGAGACTGATCATCTGGAAAAGAGAAATGCTTAGGAGGGGAAAAGTGAAATTTTTTGCCAATGTTCGGGATTTCAGGAGGTAGCGTTGTGTGGTGGAGAGCACCCAAAAGCGCTGCAGCATTACAGCTGGCGAAGGAGCTGGCAGAACTATGCATCGGATACCACAATCGTGACGGAGTTCTTGAGGTTCGATTCAAAGGTATGCTGTATTGCACTTCAACTTGCTAAAATGTTAATTTTATGTGGATTCACTTTATTTGAGGATACTTGAGTTTGTTAATTTGATATCGTCTACACGTATATCAATTTGGAGAATCAAAGCAATTTTCAGACTCAGATAGATGGGCTGACCCAGATATCTGAGCCGACGATGGCTCTCCCGCCCCACATTCAAATGTTTAAAAAGCCAATCGCATACTCGCGCCCCATTTTGCAAAACGGGCTCCCCCTCTGCACCACTCCAAGCAAGCACATCGCGAGACGACGTCGCATACACGATTTGTACTAATACGCGCTCGAGACGAGGATGAACGTGGACAGCAACGGGAACATGGTGGTGTCCCCCATCAGCGCCAGGGGGCAGGAGCGGCTCGCTAGGTTGCGCGCGACGATCGCGCAGAAGTTTGGCGGCGCGAATCCGCCGTCAAGCAGCAGAACGACGCAGTTCCAGAGCACAAGCCACATGGCTGTAACTACGAATACTGCGCGAAACCAGCGCTCAAAGATCCGTCAGCGGATAGAGCAGGCGTCGCGCATGACATCGGACGAGATATTCTTCAAGGAGTTTGGCAGCCCCAAGCAGCTCATGGCACTCGATTTCGACTTGGCGCGCACAGAGCACCCGACGCCACGCAGCCTTTCTAGACAAATGGCGAGCGCTGCTACTGCGACGAAGATGGCGACAGTATCGCAGCAGTCGATGCCCAGTCACAGCATGCGCACAGATGGAACTACGACGCAGTCACGATTTGATGCGATCGCACAGCAAACGTTGTCTGTGCGGAACACTTCGACTTTGTATAGCAATACGCGGTTGGCCAGCACTCAGGAAAGTACTGTCGTTGCGGTGCCTTCTTCCTATGCACCAGCAGCATGTTCGAATGTCCAACTTACAGAGCCGCCCGCGTTTGTTAGCCAACTGCAGCGTCCGACGCAAATTCTCACGCCCAAAAAGGTCACACTCAAGCGTATGCGCACCGCTGGCGACCTGCCAAGCGCCGAGAAGCCACCTCCTGCGCAGAAGCCACGGTTGCTCTCGGACGTGACGTCGAGTTTCAACAACCGCAGCTTCAGCAACGTCGGCCAGGTACGTGGGAGTGGCGTTATCAGTAGTGTGAATAGTCCGAACCGCAAGCCCCCAGGATTTCTTCGTCCAACGTTCTTGCAGCAGCCTTCACCAAGCAAATTCCGCGTCCCGCCGAGTACAACGCGCTTATTTGGACAGCGGCAAGCGCCCTTCCGGTAGGATAATAGACTGAAGAGCGGATGGTCTTGATAGCAAATAGGTATCACTGTGTAATTAGTAGAGAACGAGCGCGTCGAAGTAGAACTCACGCGTGGCCGGAAGTAGATTATTTTTTAACGAAGGAGTGTGAATGAACGGATGAATTTATTGTGTTGAGCAGATTAATCACGAGGTTGTAGGGCTAAAGCGAATGGGTGTCGTGGGAACGAAGACAGGCAAGTATCATTCCTCAGGTTACCGGCGGTGGCTACACTCAAAAGATCATTCCTTCCATTCGGTTGAGACGCTCGTTGGTACCCGTCGGCAAACGGAACTTGATCATGCCTGCAAACGTCACGACAAGCTCCGCCTTCCCACGCAACGCGTGCACTGCGAGGCGCCGCATTTCGCCCGTCGACTGGACCTTCGTTCGCTCAGCTTCGCGCACGAGGCACTCGACGTATCCGAGCAGCAGGATGTGGAAATTTTGACGCACAGTCTCATCAAACGCCAGGAATCGGTCGACGCAGAGCGCCAGGTTGTTCGCGTCCTGGGTTGGAATCACGTCCAGTTCGTCCACGAACCGAATCGCGTCTTCATACTGCTGCTTCTCAAAGATCTCGAGAAAGATGCTGATGTTCAGGAGCGTCTGGAACGCGATCGCTGCCGTGCGCGCGTATCTGTTCGCGATCGCTTGCACCCATGGGAAGCGCATCCACTTCTCGGCAAAGTCCTTCGCCAGACGGAACCATTCTTCGCGCTCTGGACGCGGCGCCGCAAGCGTCGAGCTCAGTTGGTTGTTTAATAATACAATCACGCCTTCGATATCGCCGGCGCTCTTCAGCAGCACAAACGAATCGTGTGGTCGACCACGCGCTTCGGCCTTGCGTGCTGCGTTCAGGATCAGTTCCTTGATCTCATCTTCCGGCTCGTCCTTGAGCAACCGATCAATGACGCCGCGCGTGCGGCAACCGTCTGTGTTGTTGGTGAAACCAGCGAGAACGTCAAACTTCCGTGTCTCGAGAAGCAGCTCTGCAAGCAACTCCTTCTTCGCCGTGCTGTCCGAAATGCACGCAACGTACTCGGCGGCTTCGCACGCGTCTGTTCTCTGGAACGCATGTATGTACTGGCGGAGAAGGCGAACGAGGTCGATATTCGTGTCGTCTTCTTCCTCCATGCCAAACGAGCTCGTGCGCAAAAGACCGTAGTGATTCAAGGTCACGGCAAAGTGAACCGCTTCCAGCAAGAAACCCTTTGACGCGAGGTACTTGAGCGCTTTTTCGAACTCCTGCGTGATCAACAGGATCTCAAAGTACAGGAACGCCGACAAGTTCCCGCCGCCAGGCTGCCTGGATCCTTCAAAATGCGCGGGGCCGAACTTCTGGATGCTTTTCGCTAATCTACTAATGGTGTAAGCACTGTCAGGCGCCGAGCTGGATGCTGCGACTCGCTGGATGAAGCACAGACGCTGCCACAGGTAGTCTTCGATCGTCGTCAAGATACGCGGCTCACTAGCGTTCGGGTTGCCAAAGCATAGCAGGTTGATCACGCAGCGCTCGTACGGGTTTACCACCGAGATCGCATCGATCGACGCACTCGTGAGGCGATGGTATCTGTCAACCAACTTTTCGTATTCCGATGGGAACTGCTTCGAGAATGCACTCAATGGCGGCGCATCGCGATCGGCGTACGCTCGCTTCTGGTGGACGCGGTATTTCAACCCCGCAAGCACGTTCGCGTCAATTGCGGCATCCCCCGTACGGATCGAACTGTTCACAAGATCGATTGCCTCTTGATCGCCACCGGAGCGGATACAGTAGTACAACAGCGCCCAGATGTTGGCATCCAGATCCGTGTTGTCGCTCGATCCGTTGGCAGCGTATCGCGAACTCTGCAGGTAACGAACGAAAGCACGAACGTTCGATACCAGATCTGGCACGCCGCCCGTCGCGAGATGATTTTTCTGCACCGTCTGGTACACAAAGCTTCGGAATTGGCTCTCGAGGAACACGCGCGCGCCAAAAGCAAAGCGATGTTGCAATTGCTGCGCGTCAGTCTTGGCGAACTCGCGTTCGTACAAACCAGCCGAGCGCGTTTTGACATCACCGCCAGCGACCATGTTGCCCAGTAATTGCCAGCACTTGAGCACAGCTTCCCACTTCGATCCGGTGACCGACGACGACACGTTGTCAGCGACCACGCGTTGGAACGCGTTCACGAGATCATACTGGCTGCGCGTGTTCGGCACGCGGCTGTTGTTCAGCTCCTTCACGATGCTGTAGTACTGCTTCATCTCTTCCGTCATGGAGCTCTCCACGCTGAGTTGCGACATACGCAGTGGAGCATCCGCAGCAAATGCCGAGCCGGATTGCGCAAGATCGAAGCGACGTTGCCCGCCGAATGGCGTGGCGGTGAGTCCAAACGATCCATTGCCTGCATCGCGCTTGGCAGCATTGGCCGGGATCGCAAACACGTTGCCACGGTCGTCTTGCTCCAGGATGCGCGGGTAGTTGCGAATCCCGAGCTGCTTTGAGCCACCGAGGTCTTCCAGGAGCCGCTGCTTGGCGATCTCGAAATCGTCAATCATCGCCTGGTTCATGCGGTCGTGTGTGGCTTCCATCGTGCGTCGGTTCACGTCTTCAATCGCCGTCAGGATGATCATCTCGTGGTGGTGGGTCAAGTAGCCCTCAATGTCGGTCTCGCCCAGCGGCGTCTCTGGTTGGAACTCGGGCGTGATCTCGAACGCCTGCAGCTCCTTCGACAGCTTCTCCGCATCGATGCCCTTGGCCGCCAACAGGAAGTTCGCCTTGTCGATCCCCGTCGACGACGTGCTCAGTCCAGGCCCGCGGCGTGCGGCGGCGCGATGGTCGTCATACGCCGCGCGCTTCTTGCCGATACTGCTTTGCTTCTGCTGCTGCTGTTGCTCGTTGAAAAATGCGCGCGACGCATCATCGAGCTGCTCAAGCCCTTTCTCCAAGCGCGGGATGCCAAAATCATCGATCGCGGTCGTGAGCTTGAGCGAACTCTGGTACAGCGCCTTGAAATCAATGTCGCCCGACGCCATCCCTACTTGCTCTCTTATTTGCCGTCACAGAAGTGCTCTTGTGTCAGGAAAACAAAATAGGTATACACGCGCAGAAGCGGATACTGAAGACGATGATATGCGGATGGCTCCTGATAGAGAGACGCACGCGCACACAATCGATAGCGACAGAGAGGGGTTGGAGCGCTTAGAGCTAGGTGCGAATGGCTTGGGAGCGCGCGCAATATGGGCGCGAGGCGGCTCCAATCGACTGGGGGGAAGGAAACGAAACCCACAAACCCATCAACCCACCCGCCCAAAGGATTTCGTACTTTAATGGAAATAAACAGTAATACGAAATTCGTACTTTGAAGGATTATCACAGTATATACACAAAAAATCCCGAACGGTCCTGTGAGTCCCGAATGCGCGAAAGTTTTGCTGGTTTTTAGAATGACAAATGATGTTCGGGACACAATGATCTGCATCCCTGATTTCTGTTTTTTCTTTTGCCTCGTGTTGGCTTGAAATTCGGAAAAAGGAATGCCGAGTCGCTCGGGTGGATGGATATGAGGAAGAAGCACACCACAAAATAGCAAAATGGAGCTCGACACAGAGCATGTCCATCTTAACGGGCTACATGAGCATCGAATAGCCATTGCTAGTCTTGTTGTCTCCATCATGCACACCGAAGCTGCGTGCGAGTGTTCTTAATACGAAAGATCGGAGACTGAACCGTCTGGTCCGACGTCATGACTCGCGCCGAGTTACTAATGGGCACAACTATGTACGGAGTCAGAGCGTGGAGTAACTAAAAATTTGCAAATACTGCCACTGTCTCAAGCTCTGGACAGTTATACAGTTGTGCGTCGTACCGCCACGCGGCAACTGTTGTCCTTTGAATCATCATACTAGGGATACAGTAGAAGAGATCCGGTGCAGCGTCGTTGTCGACTATCGTTGTTGTCGCTCAATCTGGTCGCAGCACACAACTGCGCATAATAGTAACATCGCGCATGGTGCAATACCTTGTACAATCGGACGCCATTGGCGTCGTACAGACTATTGAAGCAGTCGGCGTAGGCGCTCTGTACCAAGAGCTTCTCTCTATAATAATCCGTAGCTTCGTAGGTAAAAAATGATCACTCTTGGTCTCAGTATGCTGGCCAAGCGACTGCCGCATCTCTCTACCTCCAAGAGACAGTCAAGTCGACCAGACTGGCTGGATTACAGCCTCGACGGTATCCCGAATTAAGACCCTCCAATTCGGGATTTGGTCCCGAATTCCACTGGGCGGTTGCCTTCTCTCTCTATCGTCAATCGAGACTCGGGCGGCCCCCACATCCGCATTCTGCGTTCGTACTTCATATAGAGAAAAGGCGGGCGGCGCGAAGGGAGAAGCGCGGCGTGGGCGCCAACAAAGAACCGAAGGAAGAGGAAGCACTGCGTGTGTGTGAGTCACTTTCTCTCTCTCTTCCCCCGCGTGTAGACGTCCCCCGACAAGCGCCAGCGAGAGGGGACGGGGGGACTGACTAAAAACCTGCGAAGGTGCGTTCTTGATTTTCTGTTGGTGTGGGTTGAGAAAAGGCGACGGTTGACTGCACTGCGCCACGCATGATGTGTGATTGGGTGTGTTTGCATGCCTGATGCTGACCGGTGTCGTAGCCCGGGAAATGTAGGAGCCGACGTGTATTCAACAGTTGAACTAATTTTAACCCTTTCTTACGCTTTGGGTGTCGGATACGATAGGGTGTGGATCGTGGGTGAAAGCGCTCATCTTTGAGTGAGGAAGGAAAAGAAAAAAACGAGCAAGGCGACGATGGCGTGGACGTGTAAAGCGTGTGAATACCCGAACGAGGATGAGAACGCGGATGTGTGTCGCGCATGCGGATCGGAACGCCCGGAAGATGACCAGAGCACGGTGAGCAACAGCAGCAGCGGCGGCGGCAACTCGCCCCGAGTCGTTGTAATCGAGTTGCCGGCGAAGGAAAAACTTGGTGTGAAGCTCATGCCTCCGAAAAAGGGTGTGATCATCCACGGTTTGAGTATCGATAACATCGACAACCCGTTGCTGGAAAACAAGGTCCAAGCTGGAGATTTGATTGTCGCTATCGGTGGCAAGAGCGTCGACAACATGGGTTTTTCCGATGCGATTGATTTGATTCGTAAACTGCCTCGTCCGCTTGCGATCTCGTTCGAGATTGATGAAGAACGACGTCAAGAGGTGGTCCGTGAGAAGATGAAGTCTAACAAGGAGAACGATCTTGATACCCAGCTCACGACGTATGCGGTCGTGTTCGATGAAGGTCCGATGGGATTGAACTTGGAAGAAGCTGTGCGATACGGTATCGACGGTGCTGTCGTGCGTGCCTTGAAAGGGCAGGCGAAGACGAGCGGCATGATCACTGTGGGAGATATTGTGTACAAGGTGAATGACGTCGAAGTGCTCTGTATGCCGTACTCGGAAGTGATGACTGTCCTCCGAAATGCACCTCCGCCGAAGACGCTGCAGTTCGTTCCGAAAGACAAGCTTGCCGATGTGCAACGCGTGAACTCTCGCCACTCGGAGTCGTTCCGTATTCGTGAATCCACGTCCCATGTGAAGCAACGTTTGATGAAGAGTCCACGTATTGTGAAGGATGATGGCAACGACGCAGACGATAGCAAGTCCATTGCGCAACTGATTATGGACAACCAAGCCGCGACGATCAAGAAGGGGCGCATGTACAAGCAAGGAAGAGTGATGCGTAACTGGAAGTCTCGATACTTTGTGCTCAGTGTGTCCAAGATTGAATATTTCAAAAACCCAAGTTCGACGACATCACGCGGCGAACTGAGCTTCATGGACCATCGCTGTACTGTTCGCTCGCTTGCTGCAACACATGATGTTGTGTGCAAATCCCCAAGTGTGATGGCAGATTATTTGCTGGAATTGCGCGTCGATGACCGTCGTTTGGTTATGGCATGCACATCCGAATCAGACAAGAAAGGGTGGATGGATGCGATTAAACTTGCCATTGATGCGTCAAAGACTGTGAACCGCACCCAAAACCCAACGGAATCGTTGCGCGAAGCAAAAGCACTGCGTACCCAACGTACCGACAGTATTTCTCTCGACGGATCCCAAACATTCCTCGACCGCAATGCAAACGGTCGTTTGTCGCAGTTCAACTACGAGACTTTCTCGACTCCTGTTGTGCACGTCGCTGTGGTGTCTGCTACGAACTTGACGAAGGAAGGCAGCGCTGTGAATGCCATGTGTGAGATTACTGTGGGTCACGAGACGTTTAAGACATCTATCGTCAAGGGCCAACGATCTCCTGTTTGGAAACAGGATAATTCGGCTTCCTTTGAGGCACCAAATGAAGATATGGTCGTGGAAGTGCGTGTTTTTGACGAGCACGTCTTCCGCGCATCGACGCTGATTGCGACGCTCACGATTCCTTTGAAGTCGCTTCCAAACATGACGAAAAAGGTGAAGAAGTACCCGTTGGCGTTGGGAAGTCGTTCGTCTGGAGCCGTTCTTACACTCTCGCTCGAATACATCAACAAGGCCAAGGCGTACCAACAAGACCAGGAGCGCGGACGTCTTGGACGTGACCTCAGCAGATCAGGTGTAATGAACGACGAAATGGGACAGATTAAGTTGGCAGCCCAAATGGCAGCTGATGAAGCTAGTCACCATGCCGCGCGAGCTGAAGAAGAAGCGAGAGCTTTACTAGAGGAAGCTCGTCAAAAGGCTGAAGCAGCTATGGCCGCTGCACTTGAAGAGCAAATTCAAGGAAAGGCTGCTGTCGAAGCTGCTATGGCAGAGGCTGCTCGTGCAAAGGAAGAAGCAGAAAAACAGTCTGAAGAAGCTCGTCGTGCTCACGAAGAGGCGAGAAAGTTGATTGAAGCAAATCGCCGTATTCAAGAAGAATCGACAAACGCCCAAATGTCTCATGCTTCGAGTATTTTTGGTGAATACCGGAATATGGTCTTGGACGGTATGTCCCACGACGACGTTCGAAAGAAAATGTCTGAAAATGGCATTGATGACAACAGTATCAACGCTTTCTTCGATGGCATCAATTCGTACGATGAGAAGATTCGTGCTTTGCAAGCTGAAGTCGAAAAACTGAAGAGAAGTCGCTCAATTCGCCAGAGAGAAGAAGCTCCTCCACCGGATATGTTTGCAAATTTGGATGGCGATCAGGTCAAACTGCTGCGTCGTTTGTTGAAACTCGAAAAGCAATTGCAGCAAGCAGGTATTGCTGTGGCTGCCGATATTCCTTATGAAGAAGCTAAGCAAAAGGTCGAAGAAATCGCAAGGCGTATGGGAGAAATTGGTTCTGCTGATGTCACGCATCCGGATCCAGCCGTTCAGAAATCGCTGCGAGAAGAATACTACCGACTCGAGCAAGATATGGAAAAGTACAACACTGCTCTCATGCTGACGGATGAATATGCCGCTGAAGAAGCGCGTAAGGAACGAGAATGGGAAGAGGAGAACTACGAAGAAAACTTGAAGGCGCTAAAATCGATCCGACGAATGATGCCAGTGGATATCAAGAAGATGTCGGAAGCCGAATTGGAAGGAATGACCACTCCAAACGGCAAGAAAATGGTGCGCGAAATTGTCAGAAAGTTCAAGCGTACGAACGTCCTGGAGCTTCTTCGTATGAATCCGGCCGATATTGCGAGAAATCACCCATCGCTGCTGGAAAATCTTCGTGTCACTGGTCTGTCGGTGACGGAGCGTCGCGCGTTGCACATCCACTTAAAGGATATTGCTGAAACCTGGAAGGCTCAACAGGGTGAAGAAATGACAAAGAAGAAATACGAATGGTTTAAGACGTTGAAAGAGACGTTCAAGACTGTTGTCAACTCTTACAACAATCACGTGAAGCAATACGGACCGGCTGATAACCACCCATACGCAACGCGTGATGATCCTGACATTGGCTGTCCGCTGCTGGGCAAGCAGTGTCCAATCAAGGCAAACAACTCACCTGGGTACAACATTGACTTGGGTTACCCAGAAGGAGATGTGTACATGGAATCAAGTGTTCAGAAAGGTAACCCTGATGATGCTGGTGCCCGTGCTTTGGCAGAAGCTCAAGCTCTGGCTCGTGAGAAGCTTGCCAACTCTCGTGCGGATGGGTTGAAAAAGCACTACAAGAACATTCGTCTGGTTGCAGAGGCGAATGGTGTCTGTGAACTCCTAGACACATCGATGGATACGATCGAAAACCGCCAGTTGCACTGGTTTCAGGCGCGTTTGAAACATCGCTTGAACAAAACGGAAACCGCGGCGACAATCAAGGTGGAGCTGGCTGAATTTGGCGAATTGATCAAAGACATTCGTTTGGCAAGCACGAAGTTTGCTGAGCGTTCCGGTATGAGTCTGACAGGAAAGCGCAATGCTGCCACAGATGCCGAAGATACGCGGTCGGGCATTGAAATTAATCTCGTCTTGCTGTACTACGAAGCTGTTGTGGACTGCTTTGATGGTATGGAAGAGCGTATGAAGGACGTGAAGGCAAATGATAAGGGGCTGCTGTCGGCGATTCCAACGATCAAAAGCTTGCTGGACGAGCTGAAAGAGAAGAGTGTAACGACGCTGGCCAAGTTGAAGGACAAGGGTCCTGCTATTACCCGCAAGGTCAAGACCCGTGTCGAAATTATGAAGGAGGCCAAGGAAAAGAATGCCAGTGAGTCGGGTGCCGCTGCAACTCCTAGCGGGGACGACGGTGGTGGCGCACCTGAGCGAGCACCGCATCCAATGATGGCTGCTAGAGGTAGAGGACGAAGCGGACGCGGTGGCGGTCGTGGTGATCTGTTTGCTGCAATCGCCGGTCGTGGCCGCGGTGGCGGCGGAGATGATGAAGAGGGTGGCGGCGGTCCTGGACGCGGCGGTGATTTCTTGGCGTCGATCCGTGGTCGTGGCCGTGGACCTCCTGGTGGACCTGGACGAGGCGATTTGTTCTCCATGATCAAAGCTCGCGGCGCTAAGGGCGAAGACGACAGTCCAGCTGGTGGTGGCGGCGGAGATCTCATGTCGGCGATCCGTGGCCGCGGCCGAGGTGGCCCTGGTGGTGGTGGTCGTGGTGATTTCTTGTCGGCGATCGCTGCTCGAAAAAAAGCGGAATAGGACAGGAAACCCCTCCGGCACATGCGTGAAAAACAAAACAAGACAACAAAAAACATCTTTGTCGCAATAGGGGAGGGACGGACGGTGGAAGCAAGTAAAAGAAAAAGCGGCGAGCTAGTTTTTGCTGTTGTAGGTGCCTTTCACCGTCCGCATAGAAAACAAAGTATGCACAAAGACGTTGTATAAAAATCCAAATAACCAACAAACGGAAACAAAAGATATCAGTCAGTGGTTGTTCGTCCTTAATCGTCTCGGAACGTGGGCTTGGTCTTGCTCATGTGGGCTCCGATGGCCTGCACCAGGTCGTCGCTGTAGAGCACGGCGGCGTTGTGATACCGGATCTGCTGCAGCGAATCCGTCGTCGAGTGGTCCCGCTGGTAGTGGATCGTCTGCTTGATGCCACGCACCGTGAGGGGGCTCTTCTCTGCGATCGACGCCGCCACTTGCTGCGCGTGCGCCATGAGCTCCTCGGTGTCCTTCAATGTCTTAAGCACGAGTCCGCTGCGCTCGGCCTCGAGGCCGCTGAAGTTGCGCCCCGTGAACGCGAGCTCCTTGGCCTGCTGCTCGCCGACGAGCTTGGGCAAACGCTGCAGCGTGCCCACGTCGGCGATGATCGCGAGGTCGACCTCCTTGACGGAAAACACGGCTGACGTGTCCGCGTACCGCAGATCGCACGCCGTGATGAAGTCCACACCAGCGCCGATGCACGGGCCGTGGACTGCCGCGATCACGGGCACGCGGCACTTCTCGGGCGCCGAGATCACCTTCTGGAACTCGTCGATGATGCGCATGAGCGCTTCGCGCTTACGGCCTTCACACGACACCTTTGACGCCAATTTCTGCATCGTCGCAAACACGTTCAGGTCCATGCCGCTCGTGAAGCCGCGGCCTTCGCCCGACACGATCACGGCCTTGATGCTCTGGTCCTGCTCGATCTGTTCAAACGCCTGGCCGAGCTCGACCCACATCTGCATGTTCATCGCATTCACCGTCTTTGGGCGGTTGAGCTTCAGGTGCACGACGTTGTTGTCCTGAACTGTGAGCGCGAGCGTCTCGAACGGATTCGCCGCCAGGTCGATTTTCTGGGGCGTCGTGCGCATCCAGCCGAGCATATGCGTGGCTTCGCTCGACATACGCGCCTGCGCGTGGGAAGACGACGGCGCGATGCATGCGGCTGATGTGCGCGCGTACGAGGCGCCAGCGCGAGAGAGCGTGGCACGGAGTGACAGCATCTTGACGGGGCGATCAGTCGGATAATGAACCTTTTAGATTTGCGCAGAAACGGACCTCCGAATGCTGAAATAATTCCGACGTGGACAAAGTTCAACCTATAAAACAGTAAACATAGCGAATGATGATGGGCACATTCTGTAAGTCAACCTATATAGACAATCTGGATATATTTATAGATTAACCTACATTTTGATTGATTAAAATGTCAACCATGAAGTTTGATACCCAACTACGTATGGACATTTCGTTATTGCTTGGCAAAGTTGGAGATGCCGAGAATGGATGTGATCTTTTCCTGCTGCGCGGTGCTCTGTCTGTACACGGAATGCAACATGGTCGTCCCGAGATTCGCGTAGAGCGATCGCAGCAGCCGCACATTCGCGTCCTTCACGTCGCTTTTCGCTTCCTTCACAAGCTCTAGAGCGAGTGGGAGGACGTATCTAGAAAAAAAACATAAAAAAAATGGCCACAACGACAATTTTTAGCTTTCCCAAAATGCACCTGGCCACTTCAAATGGACAAATCATTATCGGTACCTGCTCAGCGCGAACTGGTTCTTGTCGTCATTTTGCGCTGCGAGTTGGTCCAAAATGTCGATCAGCAACGGCTTGACCCGCGAGTTTGCATGACGCGCCAGCGCCGCGAAATGCTGACACAGCAGCTTTGTTTCAAGGTGGGTGCACAGCACTTGAATCACCGACTGCGCCAACGCTGTGAGCTTTGGGTTGTTTGCGGCCAGGTTTTTCGTCAGTACAGGGACAAAACTCGAGAGCACGAGCTCCATACCATTCTCCAACGCTGGAATCATCTTCTCGAGGCATTCAAGTGCATACACGTTCACTTTCGAGTTTCCGTCTTCCATGCGCTTCGTGATACTATCAAAGAGACCGATAATCTTGCTGCTTTCGCTCAAAGCCTTTGCGTGCATACACACAAACGACGTTGTGTCGGTCAACGCGTCGTACCGGTCTTTCCAATTGCTGCTTTCCAGTTTCTTTTGTAGCACTTCGAGCACTGTCGAATCGACGGTGATCACCATCGCAGGTGGCTTTCGTGTCACTACGTTCATTGCAGCGGTGACGCTAGGAGAAGATGAATTCGCTGTTGCAGCAGCTACGGCACTTACCTTTGTCACCTGTGTATTTGAGCTGACAGACGTCAACGCTGCAGTCGCAGCACCCACTTTGCTGCCTGCACTTGTCGTCGTCGCTGGAGCATACTTGGTTTTGCCACTAAGTACCTGATCGACTTTCGCTTTTGCTGATTGTGAAACCATTTTCTTCAGTTTCTCTGCATCGATTCGTTGTTCACAGCAGAGATACAAGATCGATTGCTTTGCAGTATCGCGCACTTCATTGTTGGAATCTTCGAGGCATTTGCCTACAATGCCTAGAATCATGGTCAAATCCTTACTGCTCTGGATTTGGTCGGCCATACTCACGATCAAAGTGTGCATCGAGCGTGCCACTTCACGCCGAATCGGTACGGCCTTGCTGATCAAGTGCATCGCCATCGCGTTCACGACTTTAGTCGCCGAGCAATGCAGGATGACGGAATTGATCGACGACGTCGCCAACTCGCACACAAACGCATTCGAATCGGTGCAGCGTTTAATAAGCACGGATATAATTGTGTCGACCTCCGGGTCTATGGCGCGTTGGAATGTCGAGCACATGGAATCGAGCGCCAGGAGCGAGTTCTTGGACACTGTCGACCGTAGGTTTGGTACCTGGACCAGAATCTCTTTTGTCACAGCATGGATCTTGTCTTCCAAGAACGCCGGGTGGTGCATCGCGAGGCGGCGTACAATGTTCAATGCCTCAAAGTTCATCTCCCAGTCGTCGCTACGGAGTTGGCTTAGCAATTTCCCCACGTCTTGCTTTGGGTTGGCAAGTGGTTTAATCTCATGAGGCTCCAAATATCGTGGTTCTTTGTTGCCAAACGCGGAAGGACGAGAGGATTTGTCATCCGTACTACTGCTTTTCACGGCCTTACTCACAAAGGAAGACTTTCGCGTAAGTCCGGGCTTCTCGTCTTCGTAATTGTCGTCGACGCTGTGATTAGCAGCAGCATTTAGCTCTTGCTTGGCCTTTGCTTCCAGCCGTTTTCGAGTCGCGAGAGATATTGGACGTGATGCTGCTAGTGTTGACGTCTCAGCATCACCAGAAGCTTCTTCTTGTATCCATGGCGTGCAATTTTCATGAATCTCTTCCTCCTTTACAGATTCTTTCTCTAGTTGTCGCTGTTTCGCTTCGAGGCGTTTTCGTGTAGCAAGAGATGGAGCAGCCACTTTCCGGGGCATTGATACATCAACGTCATTGTTGGCATTTAAAGTCGGAGAAACGTAATACTCGTCTGGGTAGTCATCTACAGGCTGCAGCTTTGCCACTTGTGAGCGAATCGGTCGATCGTCGTACGTACGAGTAGGATTCGTTTTCAGAATCACATCCTCGCGAGCTCTTGCAAAGTTATCATGACTACTACTTTGTAGCATTTGCAATTTCTGTGGACTCGGTTGACCAGACTCTTTTGGTGTTGAAACTCGCTGCTGAGAACCCATAAACGACGATTTACTGCTTCTGACTGCGACCGTGTCCTCTTTGCTGTGCGGTTTACGGTCGGTGCTTCTCTCCGCTGTTTCGTGCTCGCTGTAGCGTTGAGGAGATGTGTGCGACCGCACCACCTGCTGATTACTCATGTCGCTACGTATCCTTGCGCCGTGCTGCTCTCTGCCATCTCCAGCCTCGCCAGCATACGTGTTGGTAGCAGGAACTTGTTTAGTACTTGCGGATTTTCGCAACTGGCTCGTTTTTTTCTTGAGCATCGCCAATTTGTCGGCCATGGCAACTGAGTCAACTCTGTTTGTGACACTATTACTACCACTTTGATCTCCACCATGCGAATGCATTTGGTCCATGAAATATGATCGATCGCTCAGACTTCCGCCTGTTTTGGCATCGGTAGAGCTGGTAGTTTCAGTCGAGCTGTCATGTGGAGATCCGCTAGGGCTACTATTGGTTCCAGAAGAATCCGCATTGTCACGGACGCTGTTGTCCAACCTATCGCCATGCGTCGCAACAGATCTTCGGAGATTCTCAGTCTCAATATTGTGAGACCGACTGTGTCGTAGATAAGTCTCACCGGCACCACCAAACTCCCTTGATGCGCCGCCTACCATGTGAAGCTCTGAAACTCCGCTCAGCGACATGTCGGTTGCGATCGAGGTCGTAGTGGGGCTCGTGCTGCTCGCTTTCTGCTGGAAACAAAATGTCCCATTCGCCTGCAATGCAGGCAACTCAGGCCGCCGCAATCGTCTTCGTAAAGCATCCAGATCAACCCGGTTCAGTAGATACTCGTCTAAATTCGCCTCCAGGAGCTCAGGTAACTTCGCGCACTGCGTCACGAAAGCTAGCACCGCTGCGGTCTCCAACGCCATTTCCTTGACACACAAACTGGTATCTCCTAAAAGTCTCCCGAGCACCTGCAATGCACTTTGGCCGAGTACTTTGGCCGTGTTAAATCCCTCTCGCTGAGCCACGAGCAGCAACAGTATCCACACTTTCAGGGCCTCCTCACGAATCTGCAGTCGACGATGCTGCAAAGAGTTCAATAGCGTTTGGCTCGTGCTCGCGACGCTAAGGTAACCACCTTGGAAAAGGTGCAGCAATACGGTATATACCTGCGCTTCCATCGCTTCATCCTCGGCGAAATTTGCACCAATTTCCACGAGATGTGGCAGCATTTTCTTCAAATATGACCCAGCAACGGCCCAGTTCTTCTGTAATGTCTCGCTGTCATCTCCATCGCCTTGAAAATCACTCAGCTTATAAAATAGCACGTGCATGATCTGCAACGCGCGCTTCACGAGGTGCACGTCGGCGTCTTGCAGCAACCGCACAAGAATATTGAAGAGCGCGTCTAGATCGCGTATGTATGCATGCAAAACCGTCGGATCAACTTGTTTACTCGCCACGAAGAGCTTCTCAACTGCGACAGACCGCCGCTTCCAGTCCGAATTCGAGTTGCTGGTAATTGATGTCGTCAATGGCACAACAATCTCGTCGCTCACAAAGCCAAAATGCAGCTTTTGCGTTCCAGATGAGAATGACGACCGCGGTGTTGAATTGGCCATGGTTGAGGTCTCCAACGAAGTTGAAGACGAAGCCGACATCCTCGTGGGACTGGTGGTGTCTGTTGTGGTGGACTCGTTTGCCGAGCACGCGTCGAGAAACTCATCAATATGGTGCTGATGAGCTCGAAGGGTGCGACGGTCTTCGGCGCTGAGAAATGCCATGATCTCGTCCACGATCGCTGCATTGCCGCCGCAATACAAATGCACTTTACCAAGCGCTTCTTCCACAGCGACGACAACATTCTCTTTCGGATCTTCGAGAATGGGCACCAAAGCTTGGAAAAGCGCGATGAACAGCGACTTATCCATGCGATTCTTGCTCGTTTTGCTGTTGCTTCGTGCCTTGTTGCGTGGATGGACGTAGTACCTCTCGTCCAGTAGTCGCATGATCACGAGTACGCAGGCTTCGCGCACCGAAGCATGAGCGTGCGCGAGTCCCATGTTGATCAGCAGCTCTACCACGGCCTTCAAATCGTTCGACACGATGGCATACTTGCGAAACACCTGATACGTTTCCTCATGCAACATCAGAGGCTGATGTGAGTGGCCGTTAGTATCGCCATCAGCCTCCTCCTCCTCCTCGCTACTACTGCGCTCCTCGCGAGGCAAATTGACGATCAAATGCGGCAGGATTGTGGCTAGAATCTGCTCGATGTCGTCGCCCAAGATGCCCATGATCTCGCTCACGAGTCGTAGCGCCTCGAGCGCATTATGCGGTGCATTGTCGGCAAGTCGGCGGCGCAGACAATACAGGAACCGTCTTGGGTTGCGCACGGGGAAGTGCGAGCGCTCGACTGCCGCGATCTTGCGCAGCTTCTGGAGCGTCTCGTAGCGCACGTGCGCGTCGTCATCTTCTAATTGGTACACTAGCGTGTCCACAACGCTCACTTCCATAGAGAGAGGGCCACCACTTCAACTGACTTTGGAAATCGTTGTCAGGAGCAAGTTACACGGCATGGCCATGCAAGGGCTTGAGAAATGCGACGTGCTTTTTATTTGCTGACGCAACGAAAATAACTGCGACAGAAATGGAACACAGCGAGTAGTTAGTTGGCTTCTATATACGACAATGTGGCTGGAAAAGCACAACATCCATATATATGTAAGTTGATTACGATACCGAGCTGCATTCGCAATGACTTCACATGTCGATCAAAGTGTTAAAGTCGACCGAGATGGAGGTCGATCGCGCGTGAACTGATGGAATTGAGGAGGGATGATTGCGCGAAGGTCACATGCCGCCACTTGGGACTGCATCATGGTCGTCGTGCGGATAGGCGCATGGATTCGTCGTCGGATTGAGCACGTAACGCGTCAGTGTATAGAATCCCATCCTCACGTTGACAGAATGCGACGATTTTGTTAGCATGCATATACCTGCAGACATCTCTCGCAACTTGCAGTCGGCGAACTCGGCTCCTTGCTTTGCTCTGTTGGCTAAAAATACGAGGACTCTTGCGCAAGAAAGTCGTCCAAATTATCGAGATCCTGGTCTTCGTGGGTCTGGATCGAGTGCGCTTGCTTGCGTCGTGCTTCCTCAATCTGTGCGCGTCGCTCTTTCTCGGCGCGCTGCTGCTCTTCGACCAGTGCTTGCCTCCTGAGCCGCTCCTGCTCTTGCAATTGCTGGATGCGGTCCATACGGCTATGCTGCGACGCATTCTTTGCCTCTTGCGCTTTTTCACGACGCTCGAGAAACTCCAGTCTCTTTTGCTCGTCCAGCAAGCGCTCGATTCCCAGCTGCGCGTCGTTCTTCAGCCGTTGCACTTGCGCGAGCTCCTGTTCCAGCAGCTCCAGCATGTGGCGATCGCAGAGGTCCTGCATGGCGTCTTCGTCACGTCCATTGACCAGAGCACTCGCATCCTGCTGTGGCTGTGGAGACACGATGGAGACAGCAGCAGCGCCCATGTCCATTGCCCGACGCTTCCTTGGTGGCATCGCTTCTTGTCAATTGCCGCCACCACCATCTTCTATCCACCTTGTTTTGTAACATCGCTTCCAGTAACGAGCTATAGAAGCCAATTCTTGATACCGTATTTTGACACATAAAGCCTACTCACATCCTTCATTTACTATCATTATGAAGATTTACCTCCTCTTTGGGAACTATCTGTCCCCATTTGTCGACAGAACAAAAATGGCAGTGGTCATGGGCGCGAACGGTGCCAACGACGGTGCTGCGGATGAGACGCTCTTCCGTCTGAACGCGCTGCACACGGCGGGCGAGTGGACGGTGCACGACGACGACCAGGGCCACCTGTTCTACTACAATCTGGCCACGCACGAGTCGCAATGGACATCGCCGCCTGAGTTCACGGGCCTGGAGGGAGAGCTCATGATGAAGCTGATGCTGCAGCACGCCGTGGCGCGGTCCGGATTCTGGAGCGCACACGATGCGGGGAACGGCACGCTCTACTACTTTAACGAGCGTACACGGGCGTCCGTGTGGGAGCGTCCGGAGGAGTGGGGTGTCGTCCCACCGCCGCCCCCGCCACCACCAGAAGTGGAAGAAGCAGAAAAGGAGGAAGCGGCTCCTACCAAGCCAGAAGGAACAGCAGAGCATAAAGAAGAGGAAGAAGCTGCTGAGGATCGGCCGAAAAGGGACAAGAAGGCGAAGAAATCCAAGAAGAAGAAGAGCAAAACCGCCGAGGTGGACGACAAGCCTGCGGATGGTGGCGAGAAAATAGAAGCGCAAGAGGAAGAACTACCAGTGCAGTCACTCACTGAGGAAGAACAAGAAGCTGCCAAGCGAAAGGAGGAAGAAGAGCGCAAACGCATCGAGTCGTTCCGCCAGATGCTGCGCGACAAGAAGATTATGCCGTTTACGAAATGGTCGGTCGCGATGCCGCGCATCCTCTCGGACCCTCGCTTCATGGCTGTGCCAACGTACGTATCCATTGTTGTATCGCTGGTTTTCTCATGTGTTTTGCTGCTATGTATCACGAAAAGCTGATGAGTGTGTGCTGTATGCTGTGATTATGCAGAATGGACGAGCGTCGAGCGATCTTTGAGCACTTTGTGCAGCATCGCCGGGATGATCTGAAAGCGGAAAAGAAAGCGAAACTTTCAGACGTAAAGAAAGTGTTTACGGAATTGCTGCGGGAGCTCTTTGCGAAGCAAATCGAAGAGGGTTCGTGGGATGGCAAAACGAGTCTTCCTGTGTTTCTCGCAACGTTGGAGGATGCTATCGATGCCGCGCGATACAAGCAGCTCCAGGACGATGCCATGGCGCTCTTGCCGACGACAGTGCAAGAAAAAGTTTACGAGAAAACGGTACGTGACGTGGTGGCATTGGGTTTTCTGTCTTTAGCTGTATGGTCTAACATTCCATCATGTAAATGTTCTTGTGGATATACCGCACCTAGTTGTCAGAGTATAAAAAGAAAGCCGACAAGGTCGAAGCTGAAGAGCGTGCATTAAGCACATTCCTGGAGCAAAAGATGTCAAGCAGCAAGCAGGATGCTATTGCATGGGGGAGTGACGAGGCACAGCAGCTCCTCGTGTCGTTTTACGAGAGCAAGGAGGGTGATGACAAAACACCGCTTCTTTCCAGCGAAAGGCAACGGCACGTGTTTCGTCACGTGCGAAATGCGCTGCATCCACCAGTGGACGTATCAATTGCTAAGTATGGCGGCGGCCACAGCGGTGGTCGTGCGGAGCACAAAGTAGTAGCACCGTCATCTTCGCGTACTGAGACGACTAGCGCACGTCCTGATCCCCATCGCCGTGCACGATCGCGTTCTCAGAACCGTCCGCGTTCACGATCTCGCGGTCGAACGAGTGAAAGAAGCGACTCGCGGGAACGTGGCAGTCGCAGTCGCCATGGCCGGCGCTCCGCATCGCGCCGCTCACGTTCTTCCTCGTCATCGTCTAGTCGATCGCGCTCTCGCTCCCGTGGTAGACATGGCCACAGCAGCAGCAGTAGCAGTCGACGCACTTCCAGTCGATCTCACCATCGCCACGAAAGACACCATCATGAGGAGAGACGCCATCGTCGCTCTGCGTCTCGGTCGTCGTCCTCACCATCGAGCAGGAGATAAAGGGCAAGCCTCTTTGTTGTCAAACCATCGGAGTGTTAGAATGTTAGAGAGTGCAACGGGATGCAGCGGCTATGAATGAAACGCGTGTCGTCCGCGGCCCCGACATCTCAACAACATACTGCTTGCTTTATTTGTTTACAAGGTTCAGCAACGACGTATTTGACTAACGATCGTGTAAGAACACTGCATGAATGCGCATCTACTGACGCTATTGTGTTCCCCATGCAGGATGGAATGGGTTCAGTGCGGATTTCTGACTCGAGGCGTCCATATGGTTCGTGCTGAGCCAGACGCAATAATGAACAACAGCGGAATGGCTGCAGGTGCGGTACGTGCATACATTCCTGTGAATACTGCAAACAGCGGTAGCACATGGAAAACACACGCGGCGTTACCAAACACGCACTCCGAAAGCGCAACCATATGTGTGGCAGCCAACCCTCATTACGCGCAGCAGTCTACTGTAATGTCTAACCCAATGTTGTGTATCCAGACGCTTATTTTCACACTGCGAAATCCGCGCAATTGCTTCTTTAAAAACAATGGAAGAGAGGTAATCCCAGGGGGAAGTCAGTTTGCCGCGCGTTTAATTCGCGGCCGCCTATCCATCCATTTGGTGATGATCACAATGGACAGTAGCATGCACAAGCGGCACATTCTTATTGACTCACCCAGGTTTATGATTTTTTTTATTATAAAATCGCCAGCATAAACAGCATGCATGCGCGTGTATCCTTCGCGTCTGCAGGATGTGCGCTCGTAGAAATCAGGCCGTGGCTTGGTTTCTTTTTCTCGCGTCGTTCTTCTCTGTGCTTTTTTGCTGGTGTGCTGGCGTGCGAAGGAAGAGATTCAAGTTGCCTGCTCATTGGCTACAACTCTGTACCATCTCTCTTTCTATTGGTGGAAAAGTTGGGCATCTTATCCCCACACAGTGGGGAACCAGACGCCGCGCAGAAACGGGGCGCGAGGAACGCACTCTTTTTTCCCCCTCTTTCTCAATCGGAAAGCTCCCGCCTGCGCCGCACGCCGCCCTTCGTTCAAGCACCCGCCCGCAGCAGCAGCAGCAGCGTGTAAGCGGCCTTCTCCCCCCGCTTGCTTCCCCTTTTGTCGCACAACGTGCGAGTGCGGGCTGGTGAAGTGCGCGGAACATTCCCCCGTTTGCCGCGCCAAGTTGACAAGCCACAAAACCAAAAGCGACACCAGAAAAAATCATCTTTGTTGCGGGCGGCTCTGAGCAAGTGACAATCGACAAGTAGTCGTTGCGGAAAATAGTATATACAAGAGCGACGACAAGGAGACGCAAGAGCGCCATTGTATCCGGATACGCAGAGGAGCCTCATTTTCAGTTGCGTATTTACAGGGAAGCAGCCACAGGTACGCGTGCGTGTGTATATATTATAGCGCGAACGAGGAGCTTTCCTTTATACTGAGCTCTCTATACTGTTAAATACATGCGCAGATAGATAGAGAAGCAATAGCACACGATGGAGAATCCCGAGACTGCCGTGACGCCCAAGGACGTGGCGCCGCCGCCGCCGCCGCAGCAGCAGCAGGAGGTGCCGGCGGCCTCCAACAACCGCAAGCGCAAGATGCCACCAGCGGGACCCAGCGCCGTCGGCCTCTCGCGCGGCAACAAGTTTGTGCGGCCCAACCCGAATGCCGCTGGAGCTGCCGTCGTCCCACAGCAAGGCAGCATCCACACGTCCGACACGTTCATTGACCACCAGCGCGCGATGTTCCACGCCGACACGGCGCCGACGCCGCACGGTCCCGTCGCAAATATGCCGCCCACGCCTGCGTTCGGGAACCGCCGCAGCGGCTCGTTCGGCCAGACCCCCGATGGGTTCGACAGCACACCCACGGACGACGGCTTCCCCTCCAACTCGTCCATGGGCGGCTTCCACTCGAACGAAGCGGCTGCGACGGACGGCGGCTTTGAGAACGACGCCATGGCGGCCGCAGCCGGCGGCAAAGCGCACACGACGACGCCCTCGCCACTGCCGCGCGCCGCGCCTCTGAACCTGCGCAACTTTGCCAACTGGAACGTCTCGAGCCGCTACTCGCTCGTTCGGCTGCTGGGCAAAGGATCCTACGGACAGGTATGTGTTTCTGTGTGTATACGATGATGACTTGCATATCGTACGCAAACCAAACTCATATTTCTTTGGTATTTTTTTGTATCTAAAATAGGTTGCTGAAGCATTTGACACCGTGCGTCAGAAGAAAGTCGCGATCAAGAAGATCAACAATGTGTTTGACCAGGAGATCGACTGCAAGCGCCTCTACCGTGAAATTTACATTTTGCGCCACCTTTCGTACGTTCAAACCGCATTTTTTTTGCATACACTGTCGCTATCAAAAATGGATCATGAAAGGTCATTGTATATGTCTTTTTGTATATGCCAATAGTCACCCGCAGGTGATCACGCTGCTGGACGTGATCCCGCCGGAGAACTACGAGAGCTTCTCGGACCTGTACCTCGTGTTTGAGTTCGTGGACACGGATCTGCACAAGCTGATCATGAGTCCGCAGTACCTGACAATCCGCCACATCCAGGTGTTTCTTTACCAGTTGCTCTGCGGCCTCAAGTACATCCACTCGGCCAACGTCATCCATCGCGACATGAAGCCCGCCAACATCCTGCTGAACGAGGACTGCACGCTCATGATTTGCGACTTTGGTCTCTCACGCGTGATGGAGAGTGATCTGTCGATGGAGGAGCTCGCCAAGCATTTGTACTCCCCCAAGGACGCCAAGTCGCCGACAACGCCCTCGGATGCAACGTCCCCCGGATCTGCTTCGTCGACGCCATCGTCGTCTTCGGCGAACGGAGATGCACCGAAATTTCGCCGTCAGTTGACGAAACACGTCGTCACGCGATGGTACCGCGCGCCCGAGCTCATCTTGCTCCAGGATTATAGTTTTGCCGTTGACATGTGGAGCGTCGGGTGCATTTTCGCCGAGCTGCTGAGCATGCAAGTCGAGAGTTGTCCGCGGTATCAGGAGCGCGTGCCGCTGTTCCCAGGCCGGTCGTGTTTCCCATTGAGCGCTGATCGACCCACGACGTACTCGGACAAACTGGACCAATTGAACGTGATCTTTGGCGTAATCGGGACGCCAAATGAAGAGGATATCGGTGCGCTGGGCGAAGTGAAGCAATATTTGCGCAAGTTGCCGAAGAAGGAGGCACGCGATTTCCGAGAAATGTACCCAGGTGCGCCTGCGGATTCCTTGGATTTGCTCAAGCAGATGCTTTCGTTCAACCCGGAGTGCCGGATCTCGGTCGACAAGGCTTTGGCGCATCCGTTCCTGCAAGCCGTGCGACGAACGCAGTCGGAGATCGTGGAGCCCAACCCATTTAGCATGGAGTTCGAGAACGTGCCGTTAGATAAAGAGACTCTCAAAGGTGCGTTGTGTGCATGGCGTCGTGGTGGCGGCCAATGGCTCTGATTTGCTTGTATTCTTACGTATCTGCTTTTGTTTGTTTGCATGCACAGCCCGCATCTTTGACGAGATTAAAATGTTTGCGGAGCGAAACAACAGCAGATGAGCTGACGAATTGTACAATGAGAGGACGGAGGGATGCACACACACGTAGATGGTGGGCGAACAGGAAGCACAACGTCGTGAAGCAGCAGAACACAAGATGCGAGAAGAAAAATGAAAATGACACAAAGCACAAATATCAGAATGGAGAGCAAAGAAAACCGCTTTTCAGTAAATGAACAAGACAAACAAACAAAAAGAAAGCAACGAACGCTGGAGAGAGAGAAGAGAAACTTGGACGTTGCGCTGTCTCGATTGGAAGAGGCACGCGACAACGACAAACAACTCGAGAAGGCCGCCACGTTCTTCGTAAATGTGATTTTAGGCAGTGCGTAGGGAGATGACGGATATAATACAGAGGCGACATGTTCGGGTTACGTGAGACCTTGTGGGTGTGGGTGTATGTAAAGTCCATGATGTATTTATGTTGTCTTTTTCGTTTTTTTTCTTTTGCGTCTATGTGGAGGAGGAAGAGCCTGGCAGCGGCGAGAAATCCACCGTGCGCAGCACATACTTTGGCTCGTCGACAATCTTCATCACGGCTTGGACGCCGTAGTCCAAGGGCACCGAGTATAGCCCGTCTAAGTTCACCTTCATATCCCACCCGAGCGACCGCATCGACACGCGACGCACTTTCCCCCTGAGCGCATTGAAGGAACCACATTGAGTAAGTGAGTCACTGACACTTTCAGAATCAGGACAAGTGCCAAGTATTTCTTACCGTCGGAAGCGAATGTCGCCGAACGTGGCGTTGATGATCGGCTCTCGGCACACAAAGCCCATGTCTAATGAGTCTTCTGGGAAAATGTTCTCCTTGTTGAACCTGCACGAAGAATGTGATGAAAAATAACAATCAGCTTACTGCGTCAGAAATCTGACAGCAATTCATACGTGAAACATTTCTACAAACGTACGCTTCGGTCAGCTCAGTGACTGTCTCGTTTGTGTGCGTGTGGTTCATGGCTTCCAGTACTTTGGCCACTTGTTCTCTATAGATCTGAGACTGTAGATACCAACAACAACAATAAACATGAATGAGCTCTGTCCCATCACGATCACTGTTGACACAGAGACGCAGACGACTGTAAAACGTACCGCACTGTAGTGCCATGCGCTGGACCCAGTCCCCGTGCAGACAATAATGCCGCTGCTGCGCTGCGATTCGCGCTGGTGCTGATCGACGCCGATGTTGTAGTGCGACGGGCGCGACGCGTCGCTCTCGGCAATAAACACTTCGTTGAGCGCGTACCGCGGCAACTCGTACCAGTACCCGTCTTGGTTGACCATGCCGACGCGGATGCGGTTGCGCAGTCGCCACTGGAAGTTGCCCTCCAAAAGGCGATCCAGCGCATAACCGAACCGATTGCACACATTGTCGACCTTGTAGCAGCACAAGTTGCCCTCACTGCGTGCTGGATCCGTGTTGATCCCAGCGACCGGGATCGGCGTGTTCACGAAACTCGCGGCCTTGAGAAACGTACCGTCGCCACCCGCCGAGAACACCATGTCCGAGCCCTCAATCGCTTCGTGCGTCAACTGGTTCGCTGGCACGACTTTGACCTCGATTCCTTTCTCTTTCAAGCTAACATGAACAGAAAAATACGCGCATATACCTAGATGAACACATGGCTCGTTTAAAAAAAGAGAGTATACAAAATACCTGCTGGTGATGTCTTCGACTGCTGCGATATGGTGGTCGTGACTCGCTTTCAATCGATCGTACACGAACCCTCGCATGGACATTTGCTTTCGCAACGCCTCTCTGCATTTAATGAAAAACAACACGAATGCACACATATAAGCACACTCAATAAACAAACAAACTCCATTTTGTTTCTGCGTACCCCGTGTTGCCGTGGAGTTCGCATTCGTGCTGGAAGCGCGAGGTTTTGTTGACGACGACCACTTTTCGCAGATTCAGCAGAGGCCTCGCTGGTAGCAGCACAGGCGGGTACACGACTTCACCCGCGGCGTTCGTTGTGTGGATGTCGGCGTCCGATGGATCGTCGATAGGGCTAATGCCACCCACCGGTGGGAAACTCGTCTTCTTCTGCGCAGAAGTGCGTGGACTGGTCTGCTGATACGTTTTCTCAATGTACTCCTCCGAGACGATCATTCGCGGCACGCGCTCAGCAATCGCGAGCAGCATCTCGTTGTCGTACACGGGCCGTTCAATCTTCATCCAGCCCTTCGGGCTGAGCTTTTCATTCCACGGACACACTGAGCGCATGTGCGTGAAGTACGGCGCCATCTCGCCCGTCTGCGGGTCCTTGCGCGTGTAGTGTAGGATATGGCCGTTGTGAATCTGGTCGACCATCTGCCCGGACTCCTGAAGTTCGTGGAACGTGTCCTGCGGCATACGCTCCAGTCGCGTGCGCATGGCCCACATGACTTCACCATGGCACACAACAATCGCCTTCTTGTCGGCGCACTCGCGGTGTAGCACGCAAAGCAAACGGTCTGCGCGCTGTGCAACAGCCGCGAGCGATTCGCCTCCCGGAGGTGCGTAGTAGAACCGATCCAGGTCGCGTCGGCGCAACTCGTCTTGCATCTTGATCATCCGCTCCTGCTCCGACATCAAGTCCATTTGGCCCCAATCGCGTTCGCGGATGAGCATCTCGGCATACCACTTCGCATCGGGCAGTCCCATGCGCCCCGCAGTCTCCATCGCGCGCAAGTACTCCGACACGAGGTACCGGTCAAACTGGACCAAGCCGTTCTTCTTGAGCCACTCGCCTGCCGCGGCGGCCTGACGGCGGCCGCGGTCCGTGAGCCGCCAATTGCAGCTGTGGCGGTGCTGAAACTCGCCGTAGAAGAGGCTGTCGTCGCCGTCGATGGAGCGCTGGCGCGCGACGTTGCCTTCGCTCTCGCCATGGCGGATGAGCACGAGGTCGGCGAGGCGCGGCGCCTCGAAGTGGTGCAGTCCGCGCGCTTGCTGCGCGAACGCGGCGACAGGCGGGAAGGCGGACACAGCGGCCGATGCAATGGAAGCGACGGACGCCATGCGGCGGCGCGGCCGCTTGACGCACGCCCCGCGGCGCAGGAGCGACATGTACATGGCGGATGCTCGAGTGTGGTGGCGCTTGTGTCTTTGCGACGCGGGGCAGCCGCGAGATTCGAGGGAGACGACCATCACTCTGTGGGGTGTAGAGGCGGTTACGGTGTGTACTGTATACAAGACGAGTGTAACCGAAAAGCGTGTGCTCCAAATTCTGCATTGAGGGTGGTTTTTAGATGAACAGTATGATAAACAGGTACATTTGGATGCACTTGAAGAGCAGAAGAGCCGCAATATCAGAATGCACATGTGGTCGTGTTATGGTACATGGGACCATATTCGATATATTATTTGTACGAATGATCCATTTGTGGAGTACTTTTTGCTGGCACCCTCTGTTTTTGTGTGCGAAATGTAACCGAGCGTCGTTGGGGACATGAACAACAACCAGCAGCCACAGCGACAACAACACACAATACGCAAGTGGTTTCACTGCAGTCCTGCACACTGAATCGCATCTATTTATTGTCACTTCCCAGCGCATATTGGTGGCTGATTGTGATCACAAATGAGCGACTCGCAGGTGCAAATGTGCGGAGATGTCGCGTCCTACTGTGCATTCCAGACCAAGCATGACGGTGTGATACGTAGAAACGCGGGTGACGCTTGCAGCGTAACCACCAATCCCAGCCAGGTTCTAAAGTTCGCGTAACCCTTGGTTGTTCGTAACAATGAACAGCTAGGTTCGCAATGCGTAAACGCGTACTTATCGTTTGTTTCCGATCTTCAGAGGTTACAGTACTACCGAATATGCACCATGCCCAGCGACACGACGGCCTTGCGGGTGTTCGCTCGAGCGCGCAGCATTATACGTCTGCTGCTAATAGTAATGCTACGGCAGACGGTAGGCAGTTGTATAGAGGCAGCAGTGTGCACATGCAACACGATGAAGCGAGCCTGGATGCGACGTTCGCGCTGCTGAACGACGTGCGCGCACAGAGCTTCGCGCTGCAGCTCAAGCTGCGCAACAGCCTCCCGATGCGCTGGTCCGACAATGCGTTCGTGATGCAGCGACAGCATCTTAGCGCAGCAGCAGGTGCGGGGACAAAGACTGTGACTGCTGCCCCATGGAAGCCTCGCATGCGCACCGTGGACGAGTATGACGCGCCAAGGGAGCACGACGCGGGCGACTTCATGACGAGTGACGTGTACGATCCACTCGGAAACACCAACAGCAATGCGGACTGGAGCCGCCAGCGACACCGAAGACGCATGGAGTGGGACGTTGCGCGACGCATCGCGCGCATCGACCGCGAGCTGCAGAAATTGCCTCCTGAGCAACGTTTTTGGAATAAAAAGCGCCGCGGCATGCAGCAGCAAGAGCAGCAGAAGCAACGGCAGCGACAGCAGCAGCAGGAACAAGGCCAAGCGCGAGTCGCTCCCATGGCACGCACGCGAGCGATGAAAACTGAAGCGTCTACGGAGCAAACACGAGTTGTGAAAGCGGAAGCATCACGGCGGCGGTCATTGGAACCGAAGTGTGTGGCTGAAGACATTCCGAAACCAACGTATCGCCTGGTGAGCCCAGTGCCAAGAAGTCGTAGTAGCAACTCAGCAACTTTATTAGAATTGAAGTCCAAGCCGCGAGAAAAGAAAGACGCTCGTGCCAGTAAGGACCTGCAGAAGGTTACTGCACAAAGAAGAGATGATGAAGAGAAGCAGAGTCGCTTGCCGGAAGCTCAAGACACGCCCAAGAAACTGCGAGCAGCAGCAGAACCGGCAAAAGTCGTCACTATGACTAGTAGCAGCATCGATCAGTTAGGCGCAACTGTGGAAGCTGGTGAATCGCTATCAGTGGGGTTCGATGCTTCGTGTGATACAGAGACCAAGGCAGCAGCAGACGAGGATCCACTACACAGCTCTTTGAAAGGCGCTCCAGCCCCTGCGATCAAAGAACTGCCGACTGCGCATATAAATCTCTCCCTCTTTGATCCACTCAACGACGCAGAAGCCTCCAAGGAAAACACACCGCATCGTGGCGACCACAGCACGCGACGTTCTCGACAGACCGACAACTCAAAGAGTGCAGCGTTGACATCCACTCTAGGGAGACGACAAGTGCTCTCAGAGTATCGAAATGGACCATGCCTCGCGTTGTATGGCCCTCCGCCAGTGGTTTCCATGATAGGCGACTCACGCCGTCGCCAGCTGAACGGCGACGTACTGCGTCGTCTCTTTAGCGACTTGGACACCGATCGCGACGGTCACTTGAACCGAATTGAGACGTGCATGGCGCTGCATCGGCTCCAGATCTCGATCTCAGCGCCGGTGATTGCGTCGTTTTTTCGTCGTATCCATGATGGCGCCGCATACGATAGTAAAAAGCAAGCGACACAGCGAGGTAATGTGGATCCACGGACACGGTACGAGCCGCTGCGCGAGGTGATCAATTACAAACAGTTTGTAGCGTTTGTTACTGCGGCAAACGAGCACCACGGCAGTACGAAGCGGCAAAGCGAGACAATGGCGAGGCTATCCCGTGAACCGCACGCAGCAGCAGCACGGACAAGCGAAGCGGCAGCTGTGGCTCCAACGGCTCCGCCAGTAAAGAAGACAGCATCGTCTTTCGCCACTGAGCTCGTGACCACCCAATATATCCTGGATGAACCGCCCGAAGTGGAGCAAGTCGAGCAGCGCGTACTATCTGACCTTCCGGATTTTGTCCTCAGCAAGTTTCTATCGGAGGAAAATGACCAGCATCTAGCAAAAACAGACACCCGCTCACCGCTCGCAGTGGTGCGAAAGAGCCTGGAAAGATGGCTTCCACACGCTTCCATTGACGAAAAGGTTTGTCCTTTCTCTGCGTGCATGCTCATCCTCTTAGAAGCAAAGTAGTGCTGATTGCTTATTGAACGTGCTATTGTTTCTCTAGTTGGTGCAGCAGATCGCGCAGGAGCTGCTTCGCGAGCATCTGGAACGGGAAACTGCTGTGCTGCAAAAGCCACATCGTGACGACAGCAACGAAGATAATGGTGGCGATGACAACAGTGGATTGAGACGCGCCGCAGCGTACTTCGAAGCGCAACCACTGGCACCAGTCGACGAAGACGACACTTTCGCCAACAACGAAGAAGCAGTGGACAGTGATGACCTGAATACTTGGTTCCACGCTCTCAGTGAAGAGCAAGTCTCGGGATTGGTCCACGAGATCTTGAAAGAAAAAAAGAAAACACTGCCCGCACAAACGATTGACGCTCCCAACGAAGTCAGTGACGACGAGCTTTCATCACCAACAGATGAGGCTATTTATCCTACGGAGAAACTGAACGATGCCGCAGAAAGCACCAACTTGGTGCTGGAGGATAAAGAAACAGACATGATCGATTTCCTCTCGACACATATCGGAATGGTTGCTGAAAAAGCAGTCCAAGTGGTCGAAGAAAAAGCGGATACGTCGTGCCTAGATGCTTCTACCCGTGCACAAGAGTTAACATCAAAGCCGCGAGTAGATACATTGCAGGAGATAGTGCAACATGAACCAGCCGATACAGCGTCCAGGATTAGTGCAAGAGATCAGACCACGACTTGTACGCATCTCGCCGACGCAATTCTTCGCCAAAGTGACCAGCAGGATCGTGTGGATGCAAAGTGTCAAATACCAGCGATGCGACCATCGAACTTGGCCATTCTCCGACGGCTGCGACAAGAGCGAAAACGTGCAGTAGCCTTGAAGACAGCAATTCCCTTTAACACAAAGACATTGGAGATTGGCGCTAGTAAACTTGCTCAAGAATCGATACAACCGCCACCATCTGAGCGAAGCCAAGCACCTGTGCGGAACGCCATCAGTGATGATGATCAGAGTTCAAGCTCGCTTGATGTAGAGGATACTGCTGCTGAGGAGACTCAGCTCCCGCACCTTTCAGTGGTTGAAAAGAACTTGTACGTTGCCTTAGACGGCATCAAGCCGTTCGAGCGGAGCGGCAGCTCAAGTAGCAGCTCCATCCATTCCCTTGTTGATAGCAGTGTGGGAAAAAGCAGCAGTAGCAGCTTGTTTGCAGAGCTCATCCTTCCAAAGCGCCAGCGAAGATGGAAGAGCAGAGCCGGCAAACATGATCGGTCTGTCAGCAGCAGCGAGGATTGTGATTCCATTGGTAGTGACGATCTCTCGGAAGGTGAGCTCGACAAGAACCGCATGTCGTTCGACTTGAGCGATGGCGAGATCTACGGCGCTGCAAGAAATCGCGTCGTGCGTCAAAAGAATACTCTCGTGTTCGCTGAAACAGATACCAGTGTCGAGTCGTTTAACGACGACTCGCGGAGTTCGATCGAATCCGGCGAACTTCTGCCCATTGTAAGTACTTTTGAATGCTCACCTTTCTTACTTGGTACAGACTTTCACACTCAACTTACTCACGTTAACATTGCTAATCACTGACATAGACAAAGCTGCGCACTAATCATCGGCAAAGCATGCTCCATCAGAGCCACTCTTCCGTCGAATCGGGCGAAGTAGAAGACGGCGCTCTCTCGTGAGGGATTACACTTCCCGAGAGGCTTCTTCCTCATCATCACCGTCTTCGTTTTCCTCAGCGCTCTCGTATTCTTCGAGCTTGTGCATCTTGCCTTTGTGTAGTACTTCATCAATCTTCGCGGCTGAAGATGGCCCAATGCCTGAAAGTTGCTTCGCCTGTGCGCCAGAGTGCAGCGGTTCGCCTGTGTTGCGAATGATTTTGGCCACGTTCATCCTTGAAATGCCCCGCCGCTGGTCGCTATGCTTGAGCTCATAGCCGCCCAGCTTGACAAACTCCTCGGCCAGCTCCTCGTTCTTGGGATTTTTCGCTGGGTTTCGCTCGATGATCCTGTCAATTCGAGACTTTGGCGGTTGATGCTGCTTCTGCGATTTGCTGGCCTCCTTTTTTGGCGGCTGGTGCTTCATTGGCATCGACTGCTTCTGCGGTTTGTTGTTGGACTCTGTCTGCTGGTCCGAGTTTGAAGACTTAGTGATGTCATGCCGTGAAGTTTCTGGTGAAGCTTTAGGGGAAAATGTGGACAGTGACGCCAGACTTACACTGCGTGCACCGGACGGTTGCGGCGCAATCGATGCGGGGCTCTTTGGCTTTGATCCACGCTTTTGCCGACGCCGTTGCTTGGCTTCTTCGTCCTGCTGGTGCTGGACCCACACAGGGTCGACGCCAAAGATCTGCTTGAGCTCATCCAGCGCATCGTTGAGATCGAGCTGGAGGCACACAAGGATATTTGCCAAGTCTTTGAAGCATTAAGGTGAAACAAAGGGTGCTATACGCACAAAGCAGTACCTTGTCATTCTGTCTCGAGTGGCGAAGCGCTTTGCTAGCTTCGTACAAGCCGTCAAACGTATCCTGGCCACACGACAACATTGGGGAAACTCGTGCGTCAAATTCACTGAAAGTACGCTCACCAGACGCGCATTTGGGCACGGTAAGAGACAAACAAGGACGACGCACGATGGGAAGCTGAACATGTGCTTCCTGGCATTTGACCATCAGGTCCGCGAGCGCACGCTGCGCTTGCCGCAGGTTCATGGCTGGTGGATTCTTTTTCTTTGCAAAGACAACGAATGGGATGAGCGCCAAACGGCGTCAATGGAATGTGGAGTCCTTGTTTGAGGCGGTTGGGCGACAGGAGCAGCCAGCAAATGCATCGTTAAAGCAACCGCCACGAACAAAATAGCAACGAGGTCAAGTACTTTGCGTCAACAAGTGCGCGCAAAACTAACCATTTTTCTAATAAATTATATTACTTCCGAAATGCGAATCGCGATACAACAAAATGAAATCACGCCACTGCAAACTTATACGGCACCCTTCCTACACTAAGCACTACTTGGACGTCTTTCGCGTCTTATAGCGAGTCGGACTTTCGTCTTCTTCTTCGTCGTCATCGTCTTCTTCCTCGCGATATTCCTCTTCTTCTTCTTCTTCATTGCCTTCTTGTTCATCCCCGTCACCTTCTTCCTCCTCTTCGTGTTCACTCTTTTCGTCATTGTCGCCATCGTACACTGTGTCACTTGCGGGTTGTGAATCCGTCTTGGTCGCATCCTTACTGGGCTGATTCGGAGCGCCTGCGTCACTACGCTGTGCCTTCTGGGCTCCCACGCTTCTCGCAGCGTTGTCCATGTCCTCCTCCGAGATTTCCTCTTCGTCGTCTTTCGTCTTGACTTTGGTGTCTTTCGGGAGACCTTTCACATCGGCACCGTACTCTTTCAATGCGCCAGCAAGACCTTGGTGCAACAGCACGTCGATCTTTTCTGCCGCCGACACGCCAATGCGATCCAACCGCTTGGCCTGCGCGCCCGACTTGATCACCTCCACAGTGTCATGAAGCTGCTTCGCCGCACGCATCCGCGCAATGCCACGCTGTGAGTGGCCCGAGTGGAGCTCATACTCGCCAAGTTGCACAAGCTGGTCCACAAGTCGCTGGTTTTCAGGACGCTTGGTCGGCGTGGCCGTGATCTCGTCTTGGATCCGTTGGTGCTTCTTGGCAGTTGGCGAGTGGGTGCTCCCACGTGCTGTAGCGCCAGCATGCGCTGCAGCGGGGCGCATGTATTTGCGCGGACTCGGCGCAGTCGCAGCGTCTTCGCCCTCGTCCTCGTTGATCGGCGCGCTCTTGCGCTTCTCATGCGACGCCTGCCTGCCGAGTCGACCGACACTTCGAAATCCGTACTTTGTTTTCATGGCGCCCAGCGCGGTCTCCAACTGTGACTTACACTGCGCATGATAAAAAACGCACAATCGCCATTAGAACCAAGCCACCATCAATACGCGCATGCGGCCATGCGAGATGGTTACGTACTATTTCATGCTTCATCTCGCCGCGGAGACACTCGATCGCCTCGGTAATGCTCTCTAACGGATCCTATGCGCATACGAAGAAGTGATGGGGTGCATCCATCTTCATTAACGCTTTTTTCTTTTTTTTCACATGTAGCACAGCATTTTCCACTTGTACCTGCGGCAGAGCGACGCCCTGCTCTTCGCATTTCATGAGCAGGTCCGAGAGGATCGCCTGCGCCTGCTTCAGATTCATTATGTGCGCGTCGGTCTTCTGCAGTGCGACTTCCTACTGCGTACTGTTCCTGCCTCTCTCTATCTCTTGCTTTGTCTGCAGAGTTAGCGCTTGCTAAGTAGGCCTTCGAGCAGAGCGTGCTCCATTGAGTCACTCACTACATGTGGCGGTTGAAGATATGGGCAACCGCGTACTTAGTGGCTTCCCACCACGTCATCGAGTAAGTTCGCGTCGTCGACTTAGTGTATCAAACTCTGTCAGCTTGTTAACTTTATCACTCATTCTCAACAGACAAAGAAATGGCACGAAAACAACTTTCTCGTGTTTTGGGTGAAGCAGTAGATACCTACCTTGTTTTGCGAAAGTACAGTTCAAATTTCAAAATCCCCTGCAGACTGGCTGGTCACATTGAGGGTCAGTCACACACTCAAGCACAACGCGGCCAACAGAATCTTTGGACGGTGGAAGGCGCGAAGAGCAGCGGCAGCAGCTCCCATTCACTGCTTTTACGCGTGCACGACGCAAGAGTGAACAGCGACGATGGAGGCGAACGTACAGGTAGAAAGTAGCAGAGTCGCAGAAATGAACGAGGCCCCGGCGGGTGACAACAATGAGCAGAGCAGCGTGGGTTCGCCACAGAAGGACTCCGAGACTCTTGTTGACGAAGAGAACGCAGTGGAAACTGTGCATGAGCAAGCAGAAGAAGCATCAGCGAATAGTGAGTCTGCGGACAAGGATGGCACTGATGTGAAGACAGCGGACGCAGTGGTGACTAGCGCCGCGTTGAAGGAGGGAGAGAAACAGCAAGGTGGCGAGGAGACAGCAGAGGCAGTGACAGAGGGTGATGATGAAGCTCCGCAGCTAGAAGAGGCACTGAAAGACGCAGTAAAGGGGAAGAAATTACACACACAAAAAGCGAAGGAAGAGGCAAAGAACCAGACCCCGACGTCGAAGCGAGCATCGCGAATCCCTGTGAGCTCAGTGGGCAAGTCCGCCGTTAAAGGGAGAACTACCCCGGCGGTCAAGAATACTCCGCCTGCAAAGATGCCAAGCAGCGCGAAAGTGACGAGCAGCAGCAAAAAGTTCGAGGTGCTTCATGCCAAGCAGCTTGCGAAAGAACCAACGATCTACGAACACGATAAGGCGAAGAAAGCGAAAGCAGACTCGTTGCTGACCTTTTCCGCTACGCGAACGACGCGAAGCTCCACGAAAAAGAAAATCGTGTTCAAGCCAACCCGAAAACACGTGAGCGTCGCGGAAAAGCCCACGATTTCCAGTAGCCTGAAGCGCACGTCACCAAAGCGTGTCAGCGCGAGCACATCCAGAGGCCCCAGGAGCTTGCAACAGAAGAAGGCGCCGTTTACGTCCACGGTGAACACTGCTGCAAAGAAGAACATAGCAGCGACAGCGGCTGCATCATCCACTGGAGCAGTCAAGACAAGCGGCGATGCCGCGAAGGCAAAAAAGTCGTTTAGCTACAAGCCGTACACCGGCCCGCTCCCAAAGTACAAGGAAGATCCGATTTTCTCGCCCGTGGACAAGTCCAAGATTGAAGCAGCCAAGGAGAACGCCAAACCAAAGCCTGTGCATCACACGCTGGCGAAAAAGAAGGCCAACGACTCTGCAAAGCCTAGCGTTTCGACACCCGCGGCAAAGGCATCCACGAAGACTGCGACGTCCACTCAGCGCGCATCCGTGAAAAAGTCGACAGATGTGGCCGCGAAAGCGAAGGAAGACCGCCGCGCGAAGTTCGCGCAAGACGCCAAAGCCAAGGCCACCGCGTCGCGCCAGTCGCCTCGCAAGCTTGGCGCCGCGGCGGAGAAGGCGGCGTAGACAGGCCCAGTGAAAGCCAGCCGTACATGTATGCGAAGGAGCATGGAAGACGATTGCACGCCCCGGATGCATGTGTGCCATTGTTAATCATTTTTATCTTTTGCGTTCATTGTCCCGCCTTGGAAAGGCTTCAACTTGTGTGAGTCACAAGCCGTGAGTACAGTTTGACCTCCAACAGACAAACAACAAATACGTATTAAATGATAGAGGCCTGACTAAGAGTAAGGGTATACAAAATGAAGGGCAAAATACTCTCTATATTTGAATAGAGTAACCCCTTTAAATTTGAGGATGCCTTTTATCAACTTGAAGAGGGCATCATAGAATTGTGGACTGGAGGAATGGCGGGACTGGAATAGGGTGCTGCGGTAAGCGAGTGTCTCTTTCAAAAAGGCTCTTTGAACCGTTTGTAACTGGCATCTGGGGTCAAGTTTTTGCACCCAAGTGCTGCTTGCCACAGCGTCAATCGAGATAACTCAAATCAGTGGACACGCTTCGAGTTTTCGAGCCGACTTGACTCAGTACCCCGCCGTAAACATGTGGACGCAGTTGCTTCGCGTCTCATTCCAATTTCGAATACGGGGTCTCGCGTTGTTTGTATCCATCTTATCTATATGATTGTTATTATGTATGCGAAACACACGTGGCCATTGAGACCTCGTAAACATCGTGGACGCAGTTGCTCCTGAACATGTCTGCTTCGAGCATGGTTTGTGCGTTCGTCCAGCATAGAAACCAGGTCAAGTACTGTAGAGTTCAGACAATGATAGGAGTCCTGTATGGCTTCAAATTGTCCCCATATTTCCCCCAGTAGCCCAAGAAGCTTCTTCGAACAAAATTCGAAGAAAAAATGTGCTTGTACTATAATTAATTATTTTACATGCAGTTTGCAAAGTATTCAATTTGTAATGTACTGATATATTCTCTCATTCAGTTGCATTTGCCACCCATTTAACGCGTCTGATTGGCTACTTTTGCAAGCGGTTAACGATACGGCTCTCTCAGTGAATTTTCTCTGAGTATATACACGCATTCGCCTTCCACTCGTCTCTTTCTAATACCTCACAAAATAATTAAAAGGAAACATGAGTATGTAATGTATCTCAATACCAATTAATAAATGTGTGCACCTATCATACAGAGGGAGTTTGATTGTAAAGAGTAAATTAACCCAATTATCATCTAAATGGGAGAAAAAAAATCAGGACGGTGCATCCCGTCCTCAGCCACTCTCTCTCTCTCTCTCTGTCTCTCTTGCGCGCTCTTTTGTTCCTTATTCGCGCATTTGTCCTTTTCCCGCAACGGCACCAGTATCGAAAACGCCGCCATGCTGCCCCGCCTGTTCTCCGTGACCGCGCTGCTGCTCGCGTCCACGGCAGCGCTCGACCAGACGCTCTACGGCATCAACTATGACCTCCGCCAGGGTGCCGACTGGGATCCGAGCAAGTGCAAACCCGCGGCCACCATCGCGGCCGACCTCAAGGTCCTCGCCACCATCACCAAGAACGTGCGCACGTACTCGCTCGCGGACTGCGACGTCGCGCCAGTGCTCACGGCCGCCAAGTCACTCGGCTTGACCGTGTGGTTGGGTGTGTGGGTGTCGGCCGACTCGTCTGTGTACGACGCCGAAGTCGCGTCGCTCAAGAAGCTCATCAAGGCCAACTTGATCGACGACAACGTCGTGGGTTTCAACGTCGGAAGTGAAGCCGTGTACCGTAAGGACATCACGGCCGAACAGTCGATTAAGTACTTGAAGGATTTCAAGAGCGTGCTCTCCGACAACAAGATCTCGACCCCTGTCTCGATCACGGATATCGTTGATGTCCTCACGGCGTACCCAGATATGGTGGCGGCGAGTGACGTCGTGACAGCCAACCAGTTCCCATTCTGGGAGAAGATCGAGGCGGACAAGGCCGTCGCCCAGTTCAAGACGCGTTTCGCGCCATTGGTGAAACTCGCGGCCGGCAAGGAAGTGGTGATCAGTGAAACTGGTTGGCCAACTGCTGGTGTCAGCTCCAATGCATCGGCTGCGACCCCTGAAGCTGCTGGAGTACGCTCCTCTATTTGATTTTCGTATCCTTCTCTTTTGGTACATATGCACTAACATTTCTGTGCTTGATTTCAAACATTGCAGCGATACCTCAACGACTTCTACCTTCTCGCCAAGGAACAAGGATGGAAGTACTACTACTTTGCCGGTTTCGACACGCCTTACAAAGCTGTGCAAGCCCAAGAACCAGACACTGTGGAGTCGTACTTCGGCATCTTCGGAACGGACGGCAAGATGAAAACCGCGTACGACACCCTCGTCATCACCAAGTACGAGTCGACGTCGTCTGAGGCTGGTAGCTCCACTGGCACTGCTGGCACCACCACGTCTGGAAGCTCCACCAGCACCACTACTTCAGGTACAACCACTTCGTCTTCGTCTAAAAACAGTGATGGTACAACCACTTCGGGTGGTGGTATGTGTGACGATGCTTTCCAATCTATCACCTATGCCCACTGGCGAACATTTCAGAAGACTAATTTCGCTTCCTTTGTCTTTGATTGAACTGCAGATACCGACTCGGCCTCTCCTGGCACTGTCCACGCTGGCACGTCGACCTCGAACTCCACGAGCGCTGTGAGCAAGAGCAACTCCTCCGTCAGCGACGCGAATGCGCAGAATGCGAACGGCTCCTCGCGACTCGCTGCTAGTCTCACGGCCTGCTTGGCGATTGCCTCGGCTGTGCTCATGAGCTTGTAAGCAAGCAAAGCAAGCATCTTGCACGTTTGTGTGATTTTCGTTTTTTTGGCCCCGCCTATTAACTTAAGCGGGAGGAATATCGGTTTGACCTTAAATCAGGATTTAACCTAGATTAAACTCATAAATACCTATTTGAGCCTAGCATTTTGTCCACCACACTAAAGTGTTCAACTGTTTCTTGGCTTTTTGCTGGAAAGAGATCAAAGGCAAAACACATAAGTACGATGAGCGACTCGATTGGGCAGGCGGAGATCGGGACGTCGCTCGCGGCGCGGATAAATAGCGCAACCCCGCAGCAGATCGACGTCGTGCAGGAGGGTCTGCTCGTGCTCGTGGTCGACACGAACCCGCAGTACTGGTTCGTAAATGAGCAGCGCAGCGGCGGCGGCCCGCAAGCCTTCCAGCAGCTGGTCGCGAGCACGCTGGTGTTCGTGAACTCCTATTTATTGCTGCATCGAAGCAACCGCATCGTGATCATCGCGGCGCATGCAGGCAAAGCCGAGATGCTCTACCCAGACCCAAACCAGGGCGACACGTCGGGAAGCGCGGAGCAGTCGGCGAAAGTGAACGCCAAGGTGATGCAGAAGCTGCAGGCGCTCAGCGAGCTGCCGGTCGACCCGGCAAAGCCGAATGCGACGGCGATCGCGGCCTCTATCTCAAGAGCGCTATGCTGTAAGTTGTGCACTTATATATAAAGCTATGCTCCTGCAGTTTGTTAAGTCCTGATATGTTCTTTTTTTCTCTTTTGCACAACCCATGGACCAGTTATCAACCGCGCGATTAATGAGCAAAGCGATCTGCGTCCGCGCATCCTGGTAATCCAGAAATCTCCCGATGTGTCCGAGCACTACATCTCTATCATGAACGGCATCTTCTCAGCACAGAAGAAAGGCGTTGCGGTCGACGCGTGCGTGCTCGCGCGCGATCAGTCGTCGTTCTTGCAGCAAGCCGCGTACCTCACGGGGGGAATCTACTACAAGCCGAACGACCACAGCGGACTGCTGCAGTACTTGCTGTCGATTTATTTGCCAGACCCGAGCATGCGCAAGCTGCTGAAGCTCCCAAGTCAAGACTCGGTGGACTTTCGCGCGATGTGCTTTTGCCACAAGCGCGTGATCTCGACAGCGTTCGTCTGCCCCGTGTGTCTCTCGCTCTTCTGCGAGTTCCAGCCGATCTGCTCGACCTGCGGCATCCGAAGTCGCATCCAACCGGCCAAGAAGATGCAGCAGCAAAAGAAGCGCTTGCGCGCGGCGTAATGAGGTAACATCGTTCTACCTAATGGCAAAAAAGAAGTATCATGCATGTAAAAGCCACTGAATTAACAGTAAAACCGTACGAAATAAGTAATCCGAGCTCCGATTTGAGCAATTCATTATAGAAACTCGTCGTCTGAGCTGCTCATTGGTCAACATTATGACCAATGAAATCGCATCATCGTCAGCAATTTCTTCCAATCGTGAACGAGTCCGTAACACAACTCGATGAACTGGTGATGCATGCATTCGGCGCAGCTATTCCGCATCGGCATTTTCCAAGTCGCCGTGTCCCCAACACATTCACACAAGACAACTCAAGATGGCCGTCAGGTGCGGACCCGTTATACTGGTTTGGTTGGGCAACTTGTACTCACTGGCGCGTGCGCTGCTCGTGTAGAAAAACCATCGTCCAGACCTTCGAAGACGCCAAGGCGAACAACACGGCAGCGTTCATCACGTTCACAGCGTGCGGCTTCAAGACCAAGGCCGACACGGTCGAGATCCTCTTGGCGCTGCAGCGTGGCGGCGCCAACATTATCGAATTGGGCATCCCGTACTCGGACCCGCAAGCCGACGGCCCCACGATCCAAAAGGCCCACCAGGTCGGCGTGGACCAAGGCATCACGCTCCACGATGTGCTCGCCACCGTCAAGGACGCGCGCCAAGAGGGTCTGACCGTGCCGCTGGTGCTCATGGGCTACTACAACAACATCATGCAGTACGGCGAGAGCAAGATCTGCAAAGACGCGCACGAAGGTACCGTATTGTGTCTATTTTTTTAACAGATCGTATTAGCTGTGCTATATTGGCGAATTGTGTTGTGTTGCTTGCAGCCGGTGTCGATGGCTTCATTATCGTGGACTTGCCGCCTGAGGAAGCGCAATTCCTAAGCGACGAATCCAAGCGCTACGGTATCTCGTACATTCCGCTGATCTCGCCAACGACCACGGAAAGCCGCATGCGCGTGATCGCGAAGGTCGCCCACGGCTTTGTCTACTGCGTGAGTCTCACGGGCGTCACCGGCGCACGAACGGAACTGCCGCCAAACCTCGAAGCGTTTATGCAGAAGAGTAAGTCGTATTTTGCGTTTTTGGGATCGTATTGTTTTGTTGTGGGCTAATTTATTTGTGTGTGCGTGTTAGTCCGATCGAATGTGTCGTTGCCGCTGGCGTTGGGCTTCGGGTTGTCGTCGCGTGAGCACTTTCTGCAGGCCAGTGCGCTCGCGGACGGCGTCGTCATGGGTTCGAAGATCATCAAGATCATCGAGTCGGCCAACAACACTGCGAGTCGCGCCGCCAACGTGGAAGCATTCTGCAAGAGCATCGTGAGCGCATAAAGTTGTAAGATAGGAGGCAGAACGCGCACGAGTGGATCACATCGCATACAGCGAGCATAAATAAACGTCCTTTATATTGACAGCATCGTTTACTACGTAGCAGTTCATAATGACTAGTCGATCAAGATGCATGGACCATCAATGTTGAAGCAATGAGACGTGTTCCGTACGTCCTTTCGGTTTCCAATGTACTCGTTTAAGTGATCTTTTGGCCCACAGGTGGCCCACAGCCAAAAGAGTGGCTCATTCGGTGGGCCACTTCCCAATTGCAAACTTAATGTCTGATTTGCACACTCGTGTTAGCAATCATATATTACAAACTCTCTCAAAGTTAGAAATTATGGCGCATCCCCATCGTTTTGCCACAGTGGCAATGTACTGTATGTCAAATGGGGAAAATGCGCGATGCACTGCGCTGCTTCTTGTGGGCTCCATAACGCCAATCGTGTATGTTCAATGGCCCACGAGTGTATATTCTATGTGTATGGAATTATGCGCGCTATCTGATATGGAGCGGCTAGCTCCAGTGGGTAAGCAGCCTCCACTCTCATGTTTGCGGCCACGGTGGTCGGCGCGGGTTCAAGTCCCGCTTGCATGTGCATTTCTCTTCTCTTTCTGTGAGTGGCATACTTCGAAGCCCGGCGTGTCTGTGCCATTAGACTAAGGGCTGGGTCAAAGTGTATGCAATAGTGCCAGGGGGGGCGCTGGCCCTCGGGCGAGTGACTTCCTCCGCCAGTTCGTCAGGGTGTCAGTACTGGGTGTAACAATTACAGTCTCAGAATCTGCCAATCGATGAACGTACATCTTTTTTTTGTTGCTTTTGATGGATGCGCACTAAAGGCCAATTAGAGGGGGTGACGCCATGTCTTTTTGGCAAATCAGTGCGCGCGACGCTTCGTTTTCCCTTCTAAAGATGAATAGAAGGGCAATTATGCTTTACACAGAGAGAACATTGAAGCTAAAATATCCTCCAATTCCATATGAAGAGGCATTTCTTTGACAACTTCGCTTTGCTGGATGGAGCCATAACGGATCGGGTGCAACATACTTGCGCTTACTACCAGAGCAACGCACACAGAGGCAGCAGCGAGAATGGACGCGGAATGGGAGCTCGTGGAGCGCACCAAGTCGCTCAACGCACTCACGCTGTGTGGCATGAGTGTATCTGAGATGGAGGCAATGAAGCGCGACGGCAACGCGTGCTTCCAGCAGCAGCAGTTCGCCGATGCGGTCCACAAGTACTCGCTCGTGGTAGACTGCTGCGTCGAGCAGCAGCGCATGAGCCGACGAAAAGATGGCGATGATGCGCACACGGAGACTCTGCAGGCGCTTGACGCAATGGATGTCGCTGTGCGGCTGAACCGCGCGTTGGCACATATCGAGCAGAACGAGTATGTGCTTGCTGAAGAGGACTGCTCTACGGTGATCCGCAAGCAGAAGCATTGCGTCAAGGCGCTCTATCGTCGTGCGCTCGCTCGGGAGCGGCTCGGAAAAGTGCAGGTGACGTAGCGAGATATGCGTGTTGAATGTCAATAATGTTCTGTGTATTTCATTTGTACTGTGTTGTATCAACAAATCTAGGAAGCTATGGAGGATGTCACTGCGCTGCTGAAGCTGGAGCCGATGAATCCGGCAGCGTTGGAGCTGCAAACCACATTAACGTCCCGGCAGTACACCAAAGGCCAGGGCATCACATCGCTGGCAAACTGTGAAGTGCACACACACTCGCTTGCAAAGGAGAAAGCTCTGGTATCTCCACCAACAGCACCATTACCAGGCGCCTCGCGAATCGAATTGGCGGAAGCCGCCGAGCGCGCATGGAAGCTGATGCAGGAAGAAGAGTCTCGACTTCGAGAAGCCGTTCAGTCCTCCAAACCACCTGCAGTGCCACGAAAGAAGAAAAACCATAATGCTGCTTCTGGGTCGAGGACAGCAGTTGTGACGCCAGCCAGACTCGAGCAAACCGAGAACGATGTGTTCAAAAAAAAAACCAACGCGCTATGGGAGAGCTTATCCATGGAAGAGCACAACACGGTCGAAAAGGTCTACCAAAAGCGCCGGTCGACGAAAGCAAGCAAGTAAATGCGCCATGATCTTGAAGCTAAAAATCGTCATCATCCGAGTCGAAAACTGGAGCAACTGGTTGTAGTCGAGAACGGCGAAATCGAAGGCCGCAACCGCTGCATGAATCGCTACTTAGCGGGTTTACTAATGTACAACGCGAGCAGCTCCACACATCATCTTCTACTGCTTTCGTGCTTGGTGTATCACCAGGTTCACTCTCTTTGCGGTCCTCATCGATAATTGAAGCAGATTTGCGTGGTGGGCGGTCTACTGGCTTTGCGCTGGAAATGGCAGGGCCATCAAAATCATCATTTTCCTCTTCGCGCATGCTTTTGAATCTCTTAAATAGGGTCTTGGGTTGCGAGGAAGTGCTAGGTTTGGTGGTGGAGTCGCTCGAGTCTGTCATGAACGAGATTTTTCGCTTCGGAGCTGCATCAGTTTTTTTAACTGGAGACGAGTCAGAAGATGGCGATGCAGACGAGCTAATCGACGACCGCTTTTGTGGAGATGTGGATACACGTTGAAGAGGAGCTTCAACATCGATAACTTCAGCCTCATCCTCCGAGTCTGCAGTGTCCTCAGCAATGTCCTCGTCACTTTGACTTCGTGAGTTCCGCTTGGTCGTGGTAACGACTTCATCGTCTTCAGATTCAGCATCATCATCATCATCATCATCATCATCGTCATCGTCGTCATCATCATCATCATCTTCTTCTTCTTCTTCGCTGCTTGAACCGGTAAGGTCTTTCGATTCATCATCATCAATGGCTTGCGGTGCTTTTTCCCTCGTCCAACTGTTTTCTTCTTCGGCGCGCATTCTGCTTCTTTTTTCGCGACCTCGAGTTTCTCCAATCGCTTTCGTTTCCGCTCTTCATCTCTTTGAAGCTCTTTTTCTTCGTTCTCAGCCTGATGTTCTTGAAGCAATTGCCAATCGATGCGGCAACTAAACGCAAAACTCACCAGATCCGAGCGCACTTGCTTCAGTGCGTTCTGCATCACTTCATCGTCCACCGAGTCATAAGAACGATGGTGCCCCCAGCTATTCAAGTCTTCTTCCGGCGGCATTCCAATCTGAGGATGGTAATTCTTCTCTGCAACGCAAACGCTTTCTGCGTCTTGATTCTCATCACCTGACGACTCTTTCTCTGTAGCCCCGCCTCCTTCACTTTCACCGTCGTTATCATCATCGATCGTAATGAGGTCGTGACCGGTTTCAGATTGCAGCTTGTTTCGCCACTTGCACCGTTTGCACTTCAGTTGATCATGCGTGTCTGACATCGTGTCTTTCTGAAACACAAACAACCTCTTCAAATCCTTTGAAGAAAGCGAATTCACCTCCTCTTTATCGTCGACGATGTTTTGGAGCCCTTCTTTCGAGAGCTGACGCTGGAAAATTTTCTCCTCCAAAGTGCCAGTCGCAAGGAAGCGGTACACGTAACACATTTTCTTTTGCCCTTCACGCCAAACTCGCGCCGCTGCTTGCTTATCCGTCGCAGGATTCCAATCAGGATCAAAGAGTACCAACCGATTTGCGCCGATAAGATTCAACCCACAGCCGCCAGCTTTACTTGAGAGCAGGAAGGCAAACGAGTTGGTTGTCGGATCATTAAATGTGTCCACGAGATTCTTGCGCTTCTTTGCCGAAGTAGTGCCATCTAAACGAACAAAAGGCAAATGTCGTTCTCTGCACAAATCGGAGACAACGTCGAGTGTCTGCGTGTAGTTTGACACAATGACAATGCGATCGCTTGTAGTTTTCTTCATGGACAGCATCAAACGATCCAGCAGCAGCATCTTACCAGACCATTCAGGATGACACGTGCGCTGTGCAGACCCTCCGCGTCGATTGGTCGATCCACCAGCGGCACCGACACCCCCTACTTCCCTCGCGCTCGCAAAGAAGTGGGCACACCTTTCAAACCCAGGCAGCTTGGTATTGCTCTTCCCCATTTCGTCGAAAATCAAAAGCGGGTGATTGCACAATTTCTTCAACGCCGTAATCGAAGAAAGCACATTTGCATTCTCACGCTTCATCATATCACGAAACGCACTGGATTCAAGAAAGTGCGTATAAAGTTGCTCCTGCAGTAGGGACAACGGGCAGCAAACAACCTGCATGAGCTTGGGCGGTAAGTGCTTTGCGTTCAAAATGTTTCCGCGTCGCAGGATGAACTGGTTGACGATTTCGCACAACAACGCCGAGCAATTTTGCGCGATATCCCGCTCACGATCCGTTGCATCAGGTTCACGCCCAACCAGAATCGGTCCAAGGTACTGCTTCCGGAACTCACTGGTAGAGCCAAGGATGTTCGGATTTGTGAAATCCACCATCGCGAAAAACTCCTCAAGATCGTTCTGCATGGGTGTTCCAGACAATAGCACTCGCCGACGGCATGCTAGTGCAGAGAGTGCACGGTTGATCTGTGAATTGGCGTTCTTGAGCCGATGGGCTTCGTCACAGATCAGCAGCTCGCAGGAACTTGGTTCGTCGATGAACCGCTGTGAGTGCATACGGAAGGTTTCGTAAGAAATGATAAGCACTTGGGGCGAGTTCAAACGCGGCTGCTTGCATCCTTGGATGTACATGCTGATTCCCTTGATCACGGCATCTCGGTTGGCTTCAAACAGCGCAACCGTTTTCACACGACCGTGGAGCCATTTCGTGATCTCATCGTCCCAGTTCTTCACAAGCGATGTCGGGCACACAACGATCGCGCGCTTGACGGTCGGTTGTCTATCGACCGTCATGCTGGTCATGAACAGCGTGTACATCAGCGTGATACTCTGCAACGTTTTGCCGAGACCCATATCATCAGCGAGGATGCACCCCATCCCATCGAAGCCTCGGACCTGGCAGACGCAATCAAACATGAACTGCACACCTTCGCGCTGATGCGGTCGAAGGAATTTGCCCACTATCTCTGGCACCACGACTTTCAACTCCGGGTCGTCTTCACTCTGCCACAGCACGAGCGGCGGTGGCGCGTCCACAACAACAGGTCCTGATTTCGGCGACTCGACAACGAGAGGTGGCGCATCGCCGTCATCTTCAACGACGCATGGGAAATCGTCCTCTACGACCAGCGATGGCATTTCGTGCCGCACCATGGCATTCGACATGCCCGCTCCCCATCGTCTACGCATGCCCAGGGTCTTCACCTGCAGCAATCGATCGCTCTCTGCCGACCGCGGCACGGTTGCACACGGCGACTTGAATTGCTGCCGTAATTTCTGCGTGTTCTGCGCGGCCGGCACACTCAGGAACGAGAGGAACGGCAGGCGCTTGATCGCCAACGAGCCTCCGCTCTGTAGCGCCTGGCGATTGCGCACCGCCTGTCGCGCCGACGCGTCGTCGTCGTCATCGCTGTCACCGCTTGTGCTCTTGGATGCTGCACTCTTCACGGGCAGCACGAATGGCTTGAACTGCGGGTTGCAGCCGCCGCCGCTCGGCAGTCGTCGACGCAGCATTTTTGCTATAATAGGGACTCGAAAGGGCAAGTGGTGCACGCTTTACACTCGGTTTCACTATGGTGCGCGCACGCTTTGCTTTTAAAATGCGGCATGAGAGCGGGAGACCATCACTCACACTTTATAGTGAAAAATGCGAACTTAGTGATGGGTATTTTTCGTATTTTAGAGAAGAACACGCACTTTGGCGGAGCATTCCGCTGATGGAACGAATCTTCGAACGCGGATTGGCGGAAAATCGTAACGCAACCGTTATCGATTTCGTTGACGACAGCCCATATTTTCCTCTTGCCTAGGAGCATTCAGTCACCTCTAAAGATTTATTACTGCTAGTTTACAAAAACCATATGTCTATTAAAAAATCACAATTACGCATTGTATACTTATATGAATGCGCACTAAATAAGTCCACTCAACGTCCCTATACAAGAGGCACCATTTTCCCAAAAGGTGTTCGTTCAACGCGGTGGCCGTCATCGCACCCAGCACCCAATCGCACCTGCTTCCTCATCGGCCCTCTTCCGCATCCAATCCGCCCATCCGAGCCGCACGCCCCGCATCAACTGCCCCTAGCTTGAAGCACCAGCGGCACCTTCATTCGCCCATTCTCTCTGTCACTCGCGCAACGATGAACGACTTTGTGCGCGCGCTCCAGCGCGTCAAGCCGCTCGAGCACTTCCAGTTGGGCAAGACGCCGCCGTCGGCCGCCGCCCTGAAAAAGTGCCTGACGCTCGTCGACCTTATCGCGTACGGTGTCGGGTGCTCCGTGGGCGCCGGCGTGTACTCACTCGTCGGCGTTGGCGCGCAGATCGCCGGCCCCGCCATCTCACTCTCGTTCCTCGTCAGCGGCATCGCGTGCATCTTCACCTCGCTCACGTACTCGGAGTTTGCGGCGCGACTGCCGGTAGGTTGCATGCATTGCATTGGGAGGATGCATGGACAGACAGTATGGCTAACCATGCATTGCCCATGCTGTTGCTGTTGGCATAGGTGACTGGGTCGGCGTACACGTTTGTGTACATCACGTTTGGCGAACTGTCAGCGTGGCTTATCGGATGGAACCTCACGCTCGGATATGGCATCTCCGCTGGTACGTTTCTGTTTGCCTACACGCGTCATTAATTGCCATTCGATCGCACTTATAGAGATGTAACGTTGTTGTTTTTTCGTGCACATATGATGATGACGGTAGCTGGCATTGCTCGAAGCTGGGCGTCGTACGCAGAGCTCTTCCTGCAGCACTTGGGGATCCACATTCCGCACTGGATGGTCGCGACTGAGCTCTTCGGCATGTCGTGCAGTCTCCTGGCTGCCATCCTCGTGCTAGTGTGCACTTTTATCCTGCTCGCTGGTGTTCATGTACGTGCTTTTGCGGATTGCTGTCTATTGATGCGATACTAACGTGACGAATCTGATGTATTGACTTTTCTTTTCGTTTAGGAATCCGCTCGGTTTAATGCGTTTGTGACGCTGTTGAACATCTCCGTGCTGGTCTTCGTGATCTCATTCGGGAGCACGCAGGTGGAGAGCGCGAATTGGGACAACTTCATGCCCACTGGTGTGCACGGCATCATGACGGGCGCTGGGGTCGTGTTCTTCGCGTACCTCGGCTTTGACATGGTCGCATGCCTCGCCGAAGAAGTCAAGGAGCCGCAGAAGACGCTTCCGAAAGGGATCATCGGCTCGTTGCTGATCTCCATGGCGATCTACGTCGGCGTGTCGCTTGTGGTGACGGGCATGGCGCCAGTGAGTGTGCTCGGCAGCGACGTGCCACTCGTGAACGCGTTCGCGTACCACAACACGCCGTGGGCGGGCACGATCGTGTCCTATGGCTCGATCTTTGGGCTCACGACGGCGGCATTCACGTGTTTGATGGGGCAGCCGCGGATCTTCTACCAGATGGCGAAAGACGGCTTGCTCCCCGAGGTGTTCGCCAAGCTCAACCGAAAGACGCGCGTGCCAGTAGTGAGCACGATCTTCACAGGCGTGCTCGTCGCGAGCATCTCGTTCGTGTTCGACTTGGACTTTTTGGCGAATGTGATCTCGTGCGGCACGCTGCAAGTGTTTACATTCGTGAACGCCGGCGTACTCTTGCTCCGTATGCGCTCGCCCACTGACGCGATGGGCAGCAACCGCAGTGTCGTACGCAAAGTCGTGTTGTACGTGGTCGCGTGCTTTGCGCTCTCGCTCTCGTTCGTGTTCGATCTGCACTGGATCGTCAGCAGTGTGCTGGGCTCCCTGCTCATAGCAGCGTTCGCGGCGATTCAGCGTTTGGAGAAGACCAGGTACCGTGCTGCTTCTTTCTTGTTTTCATGTTATTAGACGTTCCCCGCCCACTCGTCATTGGTTTGAAGCAAGGCTCCATGCTGAATTCTGTGCTGTGACTGCTATTGTTCCCCTCTAGTGAGAGTTCGAAGTCGTTCCAGTGCCCAATGGTGCCTTTGGTCCCATGTCTGGGCATCCTCGCCAACATTTACATGATGTCGAGTCTCCCAGCGGCTGGATGGTAAGTTGATCAAACGCTTAAGCAGACAGGTAATGTGCGGTGATTAATCCTCGCTACTGTGTGTTTATGATAGGTGGGGGGTGCTAATCTGGCTGACCGTCGGCATCGCCGTGTACCTGAGCTACGGCATCCGCCACAGTGCTCTCAGCAAAGACTCGATTCGAATGCCGCTGCTTTAGAAAAGGAAATATGTGGAGGTATTGTTGCATTGTAGACCCGCCTATCTATAGACTGTGTCTCGTAGATTCATCCTCGTACCGCCGCCTGCGTGCGTTTATAAACACCCGTTTGAATGCCGTTTGCTCAGTTGATCGTCCAGCGTGAATGCTACCCATTAAATCAGAAAACGAGTCTGGTATTGCAAAATGTAGCCATGTTGCGTAAAAATGTAGCCATGTGGATGCCAAAAATAGGTACGTGCGCTGTCTGAAGCATCGATAATCTTATGCTAATGACACAACCCAAGCAGCCGCTATGTCGAACGATACGACGAGGAGGAACCGATGATGAATTCGTTTTGCAGGTGACTCTCGCAGCCCACGCCGCCTTCCATGTCGTCATCGATCAGGTATCTCCTGCCGATCGCATCGTCACCCGAGCAGCTACATTCGGGTCACTCCCTGACACCAAGCCCTGATGTGGAACAACACAGTCGCGACGACGAGATGGTCGCGCTGTATCAGCAGGCGAGGCCGCTCGTGAACCCGCACTCGAGCACCGCAATCAAGACGTTGGGCAAGATGCTCGACGACCCCGAATTGATGCGTCGAATGATGCACCGCAACAGCAAGCTCACGAACGTGCTGTGGGGTCGCAGAGACGTCTACGAACCACCGCCACCGAGCGCTGATGACGTGCAGCACAACACGACCAAGCAGTTGGAGTTCATGAAAGTGTGCGGAGAGATGATGACGCGCTTCGACCCTCAGGCGCGGACATCACGGGCGATTCGCGTCACGGCGGTCAAGCAGCTGCTCAGATTCTACGGCCTCCAAGTTGACGACCTGGCGTATCACCGATGGGAGCAGCGGTTGCCGGAAGGCACGGCGAGCATCTCGCTGACAGCGCTCATCCAGGCGTGTTCGCTATGGTTCAATGAAAAGAGCATGATCGAGCATCTCAAGAAGGTTTTTCACGAAAAGGACGAACAAAGCAGAAACGCTGCTTACCATCAGCCAGCGTCCAGTTCGAGTCCACAGAAGTCGTTTCTGCAGCTGGAAAAGTCCCACTCGGCTCCGCATTTGTCGCTGCATCCATTTGATCTCCTGAAGCAGCGAAGCGATGCGACAGCAGCATTTTCTTACGAAGAGTATGCCAAGAACTCACCGGTGCGTGCTCGAGTATGCTTGTGTGTTTGCGTCGTTTGTTGTTGAAGTCACCCATCGCTTTGCTATTGCTTACTGCACGTAGTCTACCGAGAAGACCGTCGCGGAGACAAATTCCCTGAAAAGCAAGCTAGTGCTCCACGCGACCCACGAATTGCGGCGCAAAACCAAAATCCTGAGTCGCTTGGATGGCTCCGCGTCGCCGCTGCTGGCCGAAACGTCATTGCAACGTTTGTCATCCTCAAACTCGCTTGTTCCATCGGCCTCAGCACCATCATTGCCAGCTTCAACAAGCAACCAAGTCCACAATCGATTGCATCAGGAAAAACTGACGCTCGATGTGCTAAGGCGCTGCTCCACGCACTCCCTCGCGCCGTCAAACCGGCTAAAGGCCAAGACGATCCCCCAAATTCGCCAGCTCAAGGCGCAGCAAGCGCTCGCAAAGCAGACGCGGTTGCAAAATGTGGAGACCGCGAAGGCATTTTCCGCGAGCATCGCGATGATTTCACGACACGTGCAAAACGAGGAGCTCCGCGACTTGCGCGAGTTGCATCGCGAGCAGAAAATCGCGACGGTCGACGAGCGCAAGCAGTGGAATCGGCTGCACCAAGCGCATTGCCGCGCGCTGGCGCAGGACAAGTCTGCGCAGCAGTTGCGCGAAGTGCACGCGATGAAAGCGATCGCTAAGGAAGAGCTCGAGCTCGTGCGCAACTACTTGGACCTGCGCCAGAATCTGCTCAAGAGCCAAAAGCAGCCCTTCACGCTCTCCGAGTCCACGAGCACGGTGTTCCAGCAGCCGCCCGAAATCCTCGCGGCCAAAGCCACAGCCAAGACCGCCAGGCAAAAGCAGAAGCTGCTTGCGATCGAGAAAGAGCATCTCGACCATGTGCGCAGTCTCCAGCTGCTTGACTACGTCTACGACAAGAAGCGCGCTATGCTGGAAGCCTACAAGCCGAAAGCTGAGGCCACGCTGGTCGAGATGGAGCTTCCAGACGATGCGCTTGGCGCCTCGGACGAAGCTGAGCAGCAGCTCGCGATGGACGAACTGTGGACGGAATTGCTACGCGCTGCAAAGGACAACGACCTGAGCGCGCTCCTCCCGCCTACCAACTCGCCACCGGCGGCGCTGAGGTACTTTGGCACTAGTCGACCCGTGTTCTTGCCTCCGTTTGCGTCCAGCGCCGATCGAAACCTGTAGCGTCAGACCACAAGAAGACAAAGAGAGAAGAAAGTAGACGCAAAGAGTGTTGAGGTATGTGGGTCTATTGCTGCTGTGTACGTATAAGTAGGAAAACAAAAAGCAAGCCTTTTGTGACAATCTCGCTCCCATGTGTGCTCTCTAATGGGAGAACCCGAACTTGGCCTTGTACTTCTTCTTGGCGATCGTCTTGGGGTTGAATCGGCCCTTGCGGTGGTTTTGCTTCCATTTCTGACGGCCGGCGGTACTCTTGCCCACGCCCGAGTTGCCGAACGTGATGCGATCTTCTTCCACCTTGGGCGCCGACTTCTTGTCGCCGTCCTCGCCGGCGTTGCGCACAACCTCGTCGTGCTCGCCCTCGTCGCCGTGGGTGAACGTGTGCAGCGGGTCGTTGTCTGTTCGTCGCTTGCCGTCCTTGTTCATGCGCATGCGTTTGTTCTTCTTCGCATGCTTCTTTTGTGGCGCCGCAGCCTGGAGCGCGATCGGCACTAAATAATCCGGGATCGTCGCCAGATGCGGCTGCACGCGCGCCGTACCGATGGCCTTGTCGTGCTCCAGGATGTTGAGGTCCCGCGGGTTGGCCTCAAAGTGCGACACCAGCTTCTCCGAGTTGAGGATTTCCTTCTTCACGTCGGCCAGCTGGGCCTCTCGCACCGCGACGCTCGTGACCGCACGGCGCACGTCTTCGACACGGTATCGGAAGCAGTCGATCTCCTTCAAGTCGAACGACAGCTCGGCTGGCTGCTTAAGCAGATCCTTCGACGGCGTCAGCACGGGCTTCTGGCTCGCCTGCACGCGGTCCAGGTACCGCTTCTGCTTGGCATCCGCGAGTGCGACGAGCGAGAGCGCCGTACCGTTGGCGCCGCCACGCGCCGTACGACCAATGCGATGCGTGTACGCGCGCACGCTCTTGGGGAAGTCCACGTTGATCACAAAGTTCACGCCGCGGAAATCCACACCACGCGACACGCCATACGATTCGTCGCGCTTGCGCTTGTTGCTGCCGTTGGCGGCCTTCTTGGCCGCTGGCTTGTCGCTCTCGTTGTCCTCATCGTCGTCGTCTTCAGCGGCGTCCTCGTCATCTTCGTCCATGTTGTCGTCGTCATCTTCATCTTCGTTATCTTCAGCTTCGCTGTCGGCTTCAACTTCCGCGTCATCGTCGTCTTCTGGTTTTTCGTCATCATCGTCATCATCGTCATCATCATCGTCTTCGCCATCTTCTTCTTCCTCTTCGTCGTCGGATCCTTCGCCGACGTCGCGGTCCACGCTGTCATCCGTAGCGATCAGGTAGTCGAACAAGCCGCGGTTGTACTCCTCGATGATGTGCTGGCGAGAGTTGTGCGGCAACTCGGCGTTCAGCACCGCGCTCTTGATGATAAACTGCTCAAAGAACAGCTTCAATCGGTATGCGGCCTCGGTCGTGTTGACAAAGAAGATCACCTTGCCGTGGATCACGCCGAGCTTGATCAGCGCGTACAACAGCAGCTCCTTGTCGGCCTGAGACACTGGCAGGTAGTACTGTTGCAGCTTGCCATCGGTCTCGCCTTCTTCGAGCTTCACGACCGCCGGGTTGTGCAGCACTGACTTCTTGAGCTTTTCGAGTTCTGGACTCAGCGTCGCCGACATACAGAAGTTCTGGCACGCCTTTGGCAAGTGGTTGAAGATCGTACGAATGTCCTCGCCGTAGCCGAACGAGAGCACGAGATCGGCTTCATCAATGACAAGCGTCTGCACCGAGTCCTTGAGTTTCAGGTTGCCCGCTTCCAAGTGGGCGACCAATCGACCGGGCGTCGCGATGATGATGTCAGGAACGTCACGAAGCAGCGCCTGCTGCGCGTTCATGCTCTGCCCGCCAAGCGCCAGGAGACTCACAACGTCGTTGCAGTAGTACATCAGTTCGCTCATGTGTCGCTTGGTCTGTTCGACCAACTCCTTGGTCGGCACGAGCACGAGCGCCTTGACAGATGGCTGCAGCGCGCCGGCGCTCGATTGGTCCTGCTTCTGCTGCAAGATCTTGTGCAGGAGCGGCAGCCCAAAGGCCGCGGTCTTGCCTGAGCCCGTGCGCGCGCGCACCAGGAGGTCCTTACCCTGCATGGCCAACGGGATGCAGTGCACCTGCACGAGCGTCGCGTACACGAACTGCATCTTGGCGACGGCCTTGGTGAGCCGCCGGTCGAGGCCGAAGTCGCAGGACGCGAACGGCTGCTTCGCGTCCAGGAAGTTCTCGCTCACCTTGCCGAGCTGCTGCTGCTGCTGGTCGGCCATGCTGCTTCCTGTTGCTGCTAGTGACACGAAAATACACGCAGGCGGCGACGGCGTTGTTCAATGCGCTTGTTGATCGAGGAACACCGTTTCGGCTCGAAGAGCTCCAAATTGACTGGACGCCAGGACGAATACCAGTTCCCTACCGGTATTGCAAGGCGTCTGCTTGTCTACTCTTTATGCGCGTTGATTGGTGGAAACGAGTAAATGAAAATGGTGAATCCACTAAAATTAAGCACTTTTTTTACCCAATCATACGAGCGATAATTGACTAATTAGCTAGCCTAGTTTAAAGACGTTTTCAGTGAGTTTTTGAAAGGATACAATTGTGTGCAATACTATGCTATCAATGCAATCAATTAGGTCCTAGCAAGCTGCGTATTGCAAGTAAGGAGTTTTAGCCTCTTTATCTACACTACCCCATTGTGTACAGACCTCTTTTATTTTTTTCAAATGTTCAAAATGTTCCATCCTCCAGAGTGATGGTCGGACGCTTTTCCAGTATTTTTTCGCGCGCGCGCTCAAAGGCACTTCTGAGCATGAGCATGAGCATGAGCAGCGGCAGCGGCCTGGCACCCGGCGGTGCGGCGTCGCCCACGGCGGCGATCGAGTCCCACGTGCAGGTGGCTGTGCGTTGTCGCCCGCTGAACGAGCGCGAGAAGGCGAGCGGCCGGCCGCCCATCGTGCAGTGCAAGACCAACACGAACGAGATCGTGGTCACCAAGCGCAAGAACTACTCGTTCGACAAGGTCTACGGCCAGTACTCAACGCAGAAGGACGTGTTCAAGGCCACCGTGCGGCCCGTGGTCGACGAAGCGCTTGCGGGATACAACTGCACGGTGTTCGCGTACGGCCAGACAGGCACGGGCAAGACCCACACGATGCAGGGCAACCTGTCCCCGGACGACGACATGGCTGGCATCATCCCGCGTTGTGTACGGTATATTTTCGACGCGCTGCAGTCTATGAGTCAGGAGTATAGCGTCAAGGTATCGTTTCTGCAGCTTTATAATGAAGAGCTGAAGGATTTACTGGCACCCGAGTCGAAGAAGCTCCGCTTGATGGAAGACCCGAAGCGCGGCGGGATCTATTGCCAGAACCTGCTCGAAGTGACGACAAACACGGCAGGGCACGTCTTTGAATTGCTGGAAGCTGGTGTGAAGAACCGGATTACGTCGGAGACGCTGATGAACGAGAACTCGAGTCGATCGCACAGTATTTTCACGATCCGCATCCACAGCAAGGAGAACAACGCAGGAGGTGAAGATCTTATTAAAACGGGGCAGCTCAACCTCGTGGATCTCGCAGGTTCGGAGTGTGTGGGTCGCTCTGGTGCACGTAATGTGCGAGCGCGTGAAGCAGGAAACATCAACCAGAGTCTGCTGACGCTTGGACGAGTGATCACCGCGTTGGTAGACAATCACCCGCATATCCCTTACCGTGACAGTAAACTGACTCGCTTGTTGCAAGAATCGCTTGGTGGGCGCACCAAGACAACGATTATCGCGACGCTGGCTCCCTGTGCAGACAGCATTGACGAAACCCTGAGCACGCTCGAGTACGCGCATCGAGCCAAGAATATCAAGAACAAGCCAGAAGTGAACCAGAAAACAACGAAAGCAGGGCTGTTGAAGGAATATGGCAATGAGATTGAGACTTTACGAAATGCGCTTCAAGCGGCGCGAACGAAAGACGGCATTTACTTGCCTCCTGCTCAGTTTGCGGAAATGCAGGAGCGCATCGCTGGCCAAGCGGCACAGTTGGCAGAGCTCGAAGATGAACTTGAAGTTCGAAACAAAGCATGCAAGGAATTAGAAGATGAGGTCCACCAACAGAAAGAAGAAATGAAGGAGCTGGAGAGGGCAAAACAAGAGGCAGAGGCCAAGTTGCTGGAAGTGCAGACTGAGCTGGCCTCCACGAAGGATGTCCTTCAGAAAACGACTGCGAAGCTGGAGAAAACAAAGGCCGAGCTGTTTGCTTATCAGGAAAATGAGAAGGTTCTGCTGACTAACGGAGAGAGAGCAACTGTGCTATTCAAAGAAAGCGAGGCAAGAGCAGCTCTGCTGCTTGAAAAGATTGGTAAGCTACTTTTTGTTGTTGATGATTGCATTTTCACGGATGAGCATGCTTTTTTTTCACCCAGCCTGATATTTATGCGATTTTGCAGAGCGAAAGCGTCGAGTCGCTGAGTCAAACGACAACCTGGCGACTTCTTACTCCGACAAATCTTTCTCCCAAATTACCGAGTTTCAAGAACGCCTTCAGCATCACCACGAAGAACAAGACGCGTTCATGGTTGATGTCTCAAAGTCCATTGAGCAGCTTCAATCTGCTCACTCTGCTGATTTAGAGAAGCTGACAAAATCGTTGGACGACTTGCAAGCTCTACTGACTGACAGACGAAACCAGCACGAAGCAGAGATTGCAAAGGAGCAAACAACGAATGAGTTGATCTCGACGAAGCTTGAGTCATCGATTTCGGACATGGACGCTGCTATGCAGAAAGAGTTGAGCAGTTTAGTTGAGATGAGCAAGACTCATGCAGCGAATATCGCAAAGGAACTTGCCAGTGCAAATCAGAGAAACATGAAATCGTTAGAAGACGTCGAAGCAAAACTGTCAAGTTCTCGAGCCGAGATGACGCAATTCTTGTCGGAACAAAGTCAGAAGCTATTGGAACTTCAAGCAACTATCGACGCATCAATCCACAAGCAAAGCAATCAGGTTGAAGTGAACAAAGAGTCTCTAGTCGTTGCGCTGAAAGAGGCCCATGCCAAACAGCAGCATGAGCTGAACGAGATGAAGAAGCATCTTACGGAGTACGTTGACAAATGCGTGGCAACCCAAGCTGAGAAACTTCAAGAGCAGACATCATTCATCGAAAAGAATGCGACTGAACAACAGAAGCAACTTGAGAACGTCCGAAACGCAACAGAGTGTGAAATTGAGACGTCAGTGAAGTCACTATCTGATAGAAATTCTTGTCAGGAGACCGATTCGACGCAATTACAAAAACAGGTCGCCGGCATGCGAAGTGAGGTAAATATGTTGGCATCCCGCCATGACGAGCTGATCAAGTCTCAACTTGGCGAACAGACAAAGTCGATCCAGAACACTGTAAATATGGAGACTGCTGCAACAAAGCACTTGAGCGAGTTGCTGAGTGAGCAGCAGCAAGCCAGTCGTTCTGCTGTTGAAAAGCGCAAAACGTCAACGAACGCGTTCATGGGTGCGCATGGAGAGCTTCGTACAGCTTTGTCCAGTGATTCCTCTGCTTTGCAGACAAGTTTAGCCAGCAATCTTCGTTCTACCAAGAGAAAGTTTGATTCTGTATCGCAGTTGGCAGACACTGTTGTGAGCGAGGCCACAAAGGACTCGACTCAACAGCGTCACGATCTGGAAGTCTACCTGAAGAAGCGAAAGGTTTGTGTTTGTTTGACTTTTTGAAGCTGCTGTACTTTCCTCGTCGTGTCGTTAACTAGTTTTTTTGTGTGAAATAGATGGACAAAGAAACTGGTTCGACGCCAAAGAAGAAAACGTACAGCTTTCCATCGTTCCAGCCTACGAGAATTGCAACAGAGAGCGCCACAGAGCTGTCGGCACTAGCAGAAAAGTTGCAGGAAGATCGCCAAAGGGCATCCAGCACTGCGTCGAAAGCAAGCACAGCCAGCACCAGCAGCGTCGATTTGGATGAGAATGAAGATCCTGCGAGCTCAAACGACGGTGAAAAAGGCCTGAGTGAAAATGAGACCAAAGCAACGTCCTCATCTCTTCCAGGTATCACCGTGAGCAAAATTACGCCCAAAAGTAATTCTGGTATGCCTAACGTTTCCACGTTGAAGCCAACAGTCAGCATCGGTGAGCGGAAGCTGAACAAGTTTGGTGGCAGCAGCAAACCTTCTATCCAAGCTCCCAAGCGCTTTCGATAGAAGACTTGGTTCAGGTTTGAAAGGAAAAGCTAAGTTAAGTAAGTGCATGCACGTTACATTTGCATGCGTGTTTGGGTTTGTATTCTGGTCATGAGTTGCTGTCCTATAATATAGTCTGGAATTCAACCTTAAGCTGGAGATCGTAAAAATATTTTTTTGGCATGCATGCAAAAAATTCAAGCAGTTGCAGTCAGCAAAATGCGCTTGACAAATCTCCGTACCAAAGGCACCGACGACATCTGCTGTTTTGTCAGCCGAACACCTTTCGTACACCCACTTTCTCACGGCCATAACCAATTCCGACCACCCAAATCACACGCGCGAAGAGACCAAGTCCATTGGCTCGACGTTCAGCATTCCACTTGTCGTGTCGCCATCGCAGGTCCATCATGTCGATCACCTGGATTTGATTGAGGTGCTCGAAGCCTAGGAGAATCGAGTCGTTTGGGATCTGATTTTTTGCCTCGACTCCAGGAACGCCCAGAGCCGACGTGACGAGCCAATCCCGAAATGCTGCAACGGAGAGTTCTGGTGTGGCCTTGCGCCTAACAGGAGAACTCGGCAACGCCAGAGCATCATGCAGACTATCCTCATTGAGCAAACCAACCACGAGGCCAGCGTCTCCGATTGCAATCGCTTTTGCCATCGCGTTTACTATCAGAATGATATCTGGAGTCAGAAGCTGTTTCAGCACGTCGTGGCACTGGATCCCTCTTGCGAATTTAACCGGCGCGTTCGCCTCGCCTTCTGCTTTACGACTCACTGTCATCTTGCTTTCTAAGGTTCGTGGCAAAGTGAAGACACCCTAGTTCGATTAATTTGCCTGACAACTGCACGAGAAGCTTCAATGTGAGACTCGGCGTTCTCTCGCAGAGTCCCAGAATGACTTGGTACTGTTGTTGCCCATCAAAACGCGCAATCGGCAGTTGTTAAGAGACAACTTTCCATGCGAATGGATAATCACCACTTATTTCAGCCCTTGAATGATTACTGCTGAAGAAGAAAAAGTAAAACGAAAAGCACAGCACGATCGGCATGGACCAAGTTCTGTTTTGTTTGGTATTCACAGGAGTACCCGTCGTGTATCATTCAATTAGACCGCAATCAACGATTTTACAAGGGACGCACGGTCGATCGTGCACGGTCTCGAGGTTCCCAATCGCCAAAATCGTGTGTATTCCACTCACGACACGCCCAAATGCCACTGGAGCAACAATTGGCATCATCAATGCAAGCATGCCCAACAAGGTCAAGCCAGTCAGTCGAAAATAGGAGGAGCACAAACAGCAGCAACATGATTGCATACCTTTGTTTCGGTCGAGCCATGGCAATGGCACCAACGTGATGAAGAACTGCGAGCCATTGGTATGTGGACCAGTGTTCGCCATGGACTGAGCAGCGAAGAAAGACATTGTGAGCCAACGTCGCACATACATGGTCAATTGAAGATAAGACAAGCAATTGCAGAACCGTACCACAATGCCAGCGGCATTATGCGAAATCGAAAAGCTCTCGTCGGCGAACTGACGTCCATACAAGGATCGACACGGACCGTCACCCTGTCCGTCATGCGCGACGTCGCCCGCCTGGATCCATCCTCCTCGAACGATTCGATGCACGACATTGTCCTGGTAGCCTAGCATCTTGATCTCGTCCGCGATGTCGGGCACTTTTCCCTGGCAGAATGCGACGAAATTGGCGCAGGTTCGCGGACATACGCGATGAAAGAGCTCGATTTCCACACGAGGCAGTGCGACGCCGTCTACGTCAAAGATGAGGTACACGAACTGGTTCCCAGAGAGCTGTCGGGAGCGGAAAAGCGCCTGCTTCGCACACGTGTCCGCTTTTGCTTGCAGCGTTTCTTCGGCGAGCTCCCATTGCTTCGTCGAGTCGAGAATGCCTCGACTCCCACCAAAGGCGGCGATCGCGAGGACATCGTCCCGGGAAAGTTGCGTTTTCTCGACGATGAAATGCAGCAACTCGTCTTCGCCGTTGACGAACGTGTTACCATTGATGAGAACAAACGGATGCGTCGTTTGCTGTAACTGGCCACGTTTGTCTCTTGGAATGACGTCGTTGTGCGCGTCCAGGAACTCGAGGTACTCGCTCTCGACCAAGCCATGGAGGCGCGGCAGAAACTGCATTTGCTCCACAGAGAGCTCGTGCAGGATCAAGCGACATCGCTGGTACTGGACGTCGCGGAGCATCCCGACGAGCTCACAGATGATGCCACTCATGTGTTGCTGCTTCTATTTATCAGTGCTGGTTACTGTGCTGCTGCTATGATTGCCCGAGCGCTGGGGTGTGAAGTGCGCTTTGCACTGGCGGTCGTGATCGGACCTATTTCTGTTTGCAAGATGCTGCATTTTTAGCTCGGCAGATGGAAGAAAGTCCCTGTGCATCAACGACGCAACGTAAAGCACTCACCCAACCTTCAAGATGCTACAGACAAACCAACACATATGCCGAGCGCATTCTTGTTTCATTCGGTGTCGTGTTGACCGAGTTACCTGCAAGCTGAGCAGCTCTTTTCCTCCCAAGAGGAGCTCCCCAATCGTATCCTTTTTCTCGTTGTTTGCTTTCTTTTCCGCGACGTAGGGCTCGCTTGGCTTACACTTTACTATAGTCCATTTTGGATTCCAACTTCTTCGTCTCGCCCAATTTGCGCGCTGCCTTCATGAAATCTTCCTCGAGCACGTAGTCGCGCTCGGCGCGGATCGCGAACACGCCGGCCTCTGTGCACACGTTTCGGATATCGGCGCCGTTGAAGCCGTCCGTGAGCTTCACAATCGACTCGTAGTCGATCTCGCCCTTCTTTGTGATCGGTCCCGAGTGGATCTTGAGGATATCCATCCGCGATGCCTCGTTTGGCAGCGGGATCTCAATCTTTCGGTCCAGACGGCCGGGACGCAGCAGCGCAGGGTCCAGAATGTCCGGTCGGTTCGTCGCCATCACCATCTTCACTTGGCCGAGCGCGTCGAAACCATCCAACTGGTTGAGCAGCTCCATGAGCGTTCGCTGGATTTCACGATCGGCCGACGTGCCCTCCGAGAAACGACTGCCACCGATCGCATCGATTTCATCCATGAAGATCACGCACGGCTGGTGGTCGCGCGCGTACCCGAACATCTCTCGAATCACACGCGCACTCTCGCCAATGTATTTGTCGACGATCGCACTCGCGACGACCTTGAGGAACGTCGCGTTGATGTTGCACGCCAACGCACGCGCCAAGAGCGTCTTGCCCGTGCCCGGCGGTCCGTACAGCAACACACCCTTTGGAGGCTTGATGCCGACACGCAAGAACAGCTCCGGGTTCGTTAATGGCAGCTCGATCACTTCACGGAGCTCGCGGATCTGGTCGTTCAGACCACCGATGCTCGAGAACGACACGTTGCCGGCGTCTTCATTGAGCATGTGGTACACCGTCGGGTCGACCTCGCGCGGCAAGTAGCGCATGATCGTGAGCGTCGTCATGTCCAGCGCCACACGCGTGCCCGACTTGAGTTTCGTCTTGTCCACCTTCGAGCGGCAGCCGACGACGTAGCGAGGGCCGCTCGACGCCTTCACGATGAAGCGGTCATCGTCCAACTGACGCAGCACTTCGCCGATGATCTGGCCCACACTCTATACATATCACGCAAGAGATCACACACGATTGATTAGTTATACAATACGTTGTAGGCAATTGCACGAGCATATACTAATGCAAAGATCGCGAGGAGTGATGAGAAAAACGAACAAACCTGAAGCGCCTTCAAGTCGTCCTCGGTCTTGTTGTACTCGCGCACGAGCGCCTTGACGTTTTCGCGCATGCTCTTCACTCTACACATCCACATATGCGTACACAATAGAAAAAGAAAGCCTTTAGCATCTCCTCCCCCTCTCCTCTCCACCTGCTTCGCGCGTCCTTCAATATAGGAGAAGCAGCAGAAGAGAAAGATCTTCTTGTGCTTTGCTCTTCGCTGTCTGAAGCGAGGCGGACGCAATGGGCAAAACACGCACCTGGACTCCATCTCTCGGTGCTCGCGCACCTTTGCCTTGTACGCGTTGAGCACCTGCGCGCGCTCTTCCTCCGCCGACGACGCCGACATCTTCTGCTGCCTTGCTTTCCTGCTGCTGCTTCTTCCTGGAAGAGCTCTAAACGTTAGATAGATATCCAAGAGGGGGAAAGGAAGATCTTGATACTAAGTATTGACGTACTGTTCACCACGATTTTCTTATTGTGTCTCGTCCAATACTTTCAAACTCTCTTTTAAGCAGCACAATTTCATAGAATCTGTTCATTAAGGAACCGCTGATTACATGTCAGTATCGACATATATAAAATGTGAGAAATATAACGAAGTACTAATTTAGAAAGTGCAGAGTGTACGTTGCGTGGTGATAGCTGCGCCATACAACACAGAGCGATCAGGATGCCAATGGCGCTGCGGAACGCGCACGTGCTGCTGCTGCTGCGCCGCTCTGCGTCTGAAGCGAGGACCCCGCTTACTGTTACCCATGCAGCAGTAGCTGCACGCGCTGCGCTCTTCACTCGGACTGGAGGGACAGCAACGGCAGCCGCGCGACAAAGCACTGCCTCATTTGCGACTTCCTCCTCCCCAGCTTCGCCGCGCGTGTTGCTGCAAGACGCAGTGCGCCAAGGGAGAAGGCGGTCGCGCGATGCCCCGCCGCTTGAAGCGCTCGGTCTTGAGCGCGGCCAGAGCAACTCGTATTACAACAAGCAACTCCGCGCCGCGCTGAAGCGAGAAGACTTAGCGAGGGCGATGCAGATCCTCTCTGCCGTGCGCGCACGGAATGGCATTCCAGGAGGAGCTGAAGCTGGAAACGCGCTTGCGTCGGCGACACAGGAGCCAGTCATCTGGACTCCCACGTACGAGCTGCTGCTGTTTGAACTGACGAAGCGCGGGGACTTGAAGCAGACGCTGGCGGTGCTGGAGGAAATGGTCGCGTTCGACCGCGTGAGTCGGCGCGGGTTCCACACGGCGCTCGTCGCGTGCAGCAAACGGAGACGCTTAAAATCGGCAGTGACCGTGTTGGAGCTCATGCGCGAATCCGGAATGACGCCAGGGCCGTTCGCGTACGCGAATGTGATCAACTGCTGCTCCAAGGGCCAAGGGAACGTGCGCGTGGCCGAGAAGTTTTGGCACGAGATGCTGCACGACGGCGTCGAGCCGTCCATTGAGGTGGTGAACTGTATGCTGCGCGTGTATAACCGTCTTCCTGGCCGCTCGTTGGACGCGCTCGCGTTCGTGTATGACGCGCTTGACAAGTACGATCTGACGCTCGACGACATCTCCATCGCGCAGCTCGTGCTGCGACTCTTGCAAGACGGCAACCTGGACGTGGCCGTGGAATTGTTGGAAGATACGCAAATAGAGACGAGTGTGGAGATCGACGTGCTCAACGCGGTTCTCGACGCGAGCCGACAGCTCGAGAGCTGGGACAATGTTGCGCGCATTGAGGCCACCATTCGCTCCCAGCAGCAGCAAGGTGAGCTTGAGAACCCCGTCACGCAGCGCTTGCTAGAGCTGAGTCGCGCGAAAGACGCGTCTTCGAGTCCGGGCATTGCGTGGACGCTCTCGGTCCCTCATCCACCCATTTCAGCACGCACGAAGCGGAAAGAGGCCGAAAAGCTGGAAACCCAGCGTCCAGTACATCTTCAGAAGATGCTGCGAGAGATCATTGCCGCTTTAGAGCGCGTCATGGATGAAGATTGTGAGCACGACGGCGATATCGACGAGATTCTCGGCCAAGTGACCAACATGAAGCAGTGGGAACGCATCTTCACGGTTGCTTCGTTCAAGGACATTGAGCGCTTTTTTGCATTGTGCCAGCAGCTCGACCAGGCGAGCGCCGCGCGCGATGGTGAAAGTGATTGTAAGGCATTTCTAGACGTGACAATGTACAATTTGTATCTGTACGCGCTCGGGAAGCAGGAACATGGCGACAAGAATGCGCTGCTGACCCGCGCACTCGACGTTTTGGACGAGATGAGCGCAAAGAAGCAAGTCGATGCGACGAGTTTCAACAATGTGCTGGCACTGTGTAGCCGCATGGGCGAACTTGAGAACGCGGAGATCGTGCTGCAGAAGATGAAAACAACGGCATCAACTCAGCTAGAAGACTGCCAGCCGACAGTGTTTTCCTACAATGCGGTGCTGAACTGCTGTGCGATGCAGAAAGCGGACATCGCGCGTGCCGAGCGCTGCCTCGAGGAGCTCCAGACCCAGGGCATTGCACCAGATCTCGTCACGCTCAACACGATGCTCAAAATGTACTCGAGTGCGTCCATCAAGAGCAGCATGAGACAGCGAGAGACGACGATGACCTCGTCTTCCTCTGGCTACCCGTTCTCGATGCGTGCACTACGTCTTTTCCAGAAATGCACACGCAAGCACCGCATTGAACCTGATGCCGCGACGTACTTTTCGCTCTTTCGAACGTTTGTGCAGGCCGCTGACAAGTTTGCGAGCGTCCACGAGTACGGAGGCAACTCTGGCGAAGAAGGCAGCGACTACGAAGAAGGCGATGGGGATGATGACGATGTCTACAACAAACTCGCGGCGTTCATCCAGCGAACGTGTCGGCACGCACCAACTGAGCAACTTGACGTCGGCGTGTTCAACGCGGCAATCGACTATTTCCAGCGCCTGGGCGACGTCAAGACGTGCTTTGAGCTCTTCAACACGATGACGACGTCCCGAGGCTTGGAGCCGAACGACCTGACGCTGAGCCTCTTGTTTGCGGCATGCAGCCGCTCCGAGCAGGTGGACGTGGGGCTCAAGTTTCTCCACTACCTCATGGACGACCATGACTACCACCCGAGTCTGAATGTGCTCAACGGCGCGATTCGACTCTGCGCGAGCTCGGACGCGCCGCAGCATGCGCTCGAACTGTTCCAGGGCATCCAGTCGTCTGGGGTCATCCAGCCCGATGAAGCCACGTACGTACATGTGATCCACGCGTTTGCGCGGCAGGGAGACATTGTTGAGGCGCGCAATTTTGCGGACGCGATGCACGTGCAGCTCGGACTCTCGTCACTCGACGCATACAACCGCGTGCTACAAGCGTGTGCTGTGGCGCACGCCCCAAGGCAAGCGCTGAGCGTCCTGCAGCACATGAAAGAGAGCGGCGAAGCACTGACGCCGAACGCTGTGTCCTACAACATGGTGCTCAAGGCGTTTGCCAAGGGCAGAACGGCAGCACGTCATAGTGAGGGTGGGCACAGTCATGAAGGCAGCGATCATGAGCACGTGGAAGACGCAGAGGATGGCGACGATAGCGAGGATGACGAGGAGCACGAGGAGGAGGAAGAAGAGCCATTTAGCTCAGACGAGATCCACCACTTGATGGCTGACCTGTTGGAGGAAATGGAGAGACGTGGTCTCCCATTATCTGCGATCACGTACACGCGCGCGATCGCTGCATGCGCCGTGCGTGGCGATACGCGAGGCGTGCTGCGATTATTCGATGCGATCATGCAACGCAGCGAGAATTGTGAGGCGACCATGAAACTACTTTCAGATTCGAGCATGAACAATTACCTGAAGGCCTGTGTGCGCATCCAGGATCGTGAACGCGTCACAGAGCTCTTGCAATTATGTAAACAGTGGCATGAGCGCACGAAGAAACCTGTCTCACGTCCTGTGGTGCTGCATTTGTTGCAGGCGTTGGACGCACTCGGCGAGTGGCGCAGCGCTGTCGCCGTGCTGCGAGATCTCGAGGCCACGCTCGGCGTGCGCGCCAACGTGACGTTTGTGAACTCTGTGCTCGAAACGTGCAACCGTGCGGAGCAATTCCAGGTCACGGCGCAGATCTTTGACACGATGCAGAACGCTGCAGCGTACCGCGTGTTCCCGAACGCGAAGAGCTACGTCGAAGCGATCTTTGCGGCCGAGCAGCGCGAGGAATGGGTTCACGCGACCAACCTGTTCATGGAAATGCAACACAAGTGTCCAAAAGACGAGATCGCAGCCGTGGGATTACAAAAGATCGCACTCGGGCGGTACAGCGAAGGGCGACGCACACTATAGAAAAACGAAGACGTGCATACATACAAGAAAGAGTTCCCATTTACTTACTCGTCGTCGAGGAGTCCGACGAGTTCTTCCTTGGGTGTGAGCGGCGCACGAATGCCGTACTCGGGGCTGCCGCTGCTCGTGCTGCTGGTGCCGCCGCTGCTGCCGTTGGTGACGTAGATCGAGTGGTCGGACGCGTTCAAGTGGAAGACGAGCGCGCCGACAACGAGCACGAGCGACGCGATGCCGAACACGACGTCCCAGCGGCCCGTAGCGGACAGGATCTTGCCGGTGACGACGTTGCCGATGATGCCCGGGAGCGTCGCGAACGTGTTGGAGACGCCCATGACGTGTGCGGCGTGGTTGGGACCAATGTCGATCATGTTGACCCAGTACCCGGCCATGGACGCGCGGCTGCAGTAGAGCGTGAGCGAGAGCAGCGCGACGGCGCTCGGCGCGTCGGTCGCGAACCGGAGCGCGAACAGGAAGCACGCTGACCCGACAAAACCGATGCCGTTCATCAGCTGGCGCACGTGGAGCACGCGGAAGCCGCGGGCCACGAGGATATCCGCGATGCGGCCAAAGAGGATCGCGCCGACATACCCGCACATGTACGGCAGCGCTGCGGTCACGCCGTTCTTGCCCAAGTCCAAATGGAGCTCTTGGCGAAAGTACAGCGGGATCCAGCCAAGCAGTACATACCAGCTGTAGTTGTAGCAGAAGTGCGCGATGTAGATCGCCCACGCGGGCCGCGACGTGAGCAGCACGGACCAGTTGAGTGGCTCGTGCTCGATGGTCGCGCTGCTCTGGAACTGTCGGCGGTGATTCATGGGGTCGAGCGTGCGGTTCGCCAGGATATAGTCCTTCTCGTCGCGCGAGATGGTCGGGTCCGTCTCGGGGTTGCTCACGCCGAAGAGCGCGAACGCGACGACCCACACGAAGCTGAAGACGCCGAAGACGATGAAGATGCGCTGCCAGCCACTCGCTTCGAGGATTGCGGACGACAGGATGAGCGCCGTGATCGTGCCGAGGTCGCTGCCGCTCGACACGAACGCGACGAGCCGACTGCGCTCCTGCAGCGGGTACCACGCGCCTGAGAGCTGGTGCATGCAGGGAAATAAGATGCCCTCACCGAGCCCCATGCCGGCACGCGCCAGGAAGAGGCACCACGCGCACTTGGAGACGAAGATTGTCGAGAGATCAAAGAGCGTCCACACCACGACGCCCGTGAGCAGTACCATCTTGGCACCGAGCTTAGTCGCAAAGTACCCGCCGAGAATCTATAATATATAACAGCGTCCATTGAGTACAAACAGCAGCAGCAACAACAGAGTATAGCATATACAAGGGCAGCAATGCCGCCATCCATACCTGGGTGGCCATGTACCCGTAGAAGAACGCCGAGAGCACTTCGCCCTGCTCCTCCTTCGAGTCCACGAACGACGGCAGCGCGATCCCAATGTTCGTGCCTACACACACAGATAGAAATAACTCACTTGGTAAATCACAATGTGCTTCAATCCGCGCATGCTCATGCTACGCTTAACGTACGATCGGCGTAGCAGATGGTGGTGATCCAGAGACAGAGCAGCGCCATCGCGTAGCGCTTGCGGCCCACAGGCGTGCCGCCACCAGCCCCCGTGTTGGCAGGATGGAGCTTCATGATACGCGCGTCTGCGCAGTCCGAAGCTTCTTGTTGAATGCGGGTAATGAAGCAGGAAGACGCCAAAAATTGGGGCGAAGTGCGTACCTCTTCATGTGGAGCTGCTCACTCATCATGAGATAGAGAGTCGAATATCAGCTGCAGCTGCCTTTTCCGCCAATGAGAGGTGAGGAATCCAAATAATCTGACCAATCAGAGAGCGTTGAGTGGCGAGGACGTCATGCAGAAGCTGCAAATCGTGTCTTTAAACGGAAGGCATTGATGGAGAATGGGAAAATGCCTAAATGACGCTTGTGGTAATGGAATAAATAAATATGTATACACGCGCACATATATATATATATATATATATACGAGGAAGACCGTCATCGGTTCCTCTATGCGCCTAGACTGCTCACAGAGACAATGAGGGCGCTGGCGCGTCGAGCTGCAGGTCGAAGCGCAGGCGCTTGAGGTCCGCGAGCGACCGGATCTTGTGGAACGAGATGCCCAGCGCGCGGCTCACGTGCTCTTCCTCGGCGCCGTCGCCGATCGCGATAAACTCGACACGATTGGACGCGTCCTTGTCGTCGTCGCCAGAGACACCGTCGTATTGCTGCATGATCTGCTCAAAGCAGTGTTGCTTGTGCAACTTCGACGAGCTGTAGACGCATTCGATCGGGAAGAACGCGTCGAGCTGGTAGATGAGGCACTTGCATAGTGCCGGCGCCAGCTGCGTGTTTGTGACCAGGAGGTTGATGTTTTCGTACTCGACGACGCTTTCGTCCCCATCGGTTTCTCGAGATGATGGCGCCACTGTCGTTTTCTTGGTGGTGAGCAGCTCCAGCACTTGACGGGCTTCGCGCAACCAGCCCGTTGAAAACGTGTCAATGGACGCGACGAGCGCCTCGCGGATCGCAAACCACTCGCTGCGCTCGTCGCTCAGGAAGTCGACAGCGCCTTCGCGTTCGTAGATTTCTCGAATCCGCTCGTAGCGCTCCAACAAACCAGACTGCGATGGCGCATCCGCGCCACCATTGCCGGCGTCAGCCTCTGTGGTTCTACTGGCTTCTGGACGGCGTCTCGTAGGGTCTTCAAGGCAGTGGATGTGGTCGATGTCGGCGTCATGGAGGTCGTTGAAAAAGAAATGGCGCTCGAGCATCGCGAGCAGGAAAGTCATCATCTGCTCCCCCAGCCTCACGCCCAACGCGATCTCTTTCCCGTGCTGCTGCGCGAACGCGCCTGTGTATAGCGACGCAAACAGCACGAGCGTCTCGTCGAGGTCCCAAATGAATACGCGGCGGCGCTTGCGCGGCGACAACGCGTGTGTCTTTTTTGGCCGCACGCACGCTTCATTCGGCGCCTGTGGACGCGTTTCCAGACTCGCATTGCCGTCGCTATCGCCGCTGTAGCCATTGCTACCGCCATTGCTGCTGCTATCTGCATTATCCGCACTCGACTTTTGCTTCTTTAATGGACGAGTGTTTTGACGTCTACCGTCTTCGTGCTCGCGTTGATGGCGGTCTTGGTTCACGCTCTTGCCACCATCACTGTTGTGCTCGCGCTTGTTGTTACCACCGCTCGTATTCGCGAGCATGGTCGTGGTCCGATATCCGCGGAGCAGCGCGTCGACGATTGTGGCCCACGAGAAGCGCATTTGGCGCAGGTCGCGGCGCTGGAGCGTCTCCATGCACTCGAGTCCGAGCATCACGCCGACGACGCCCACGAGACTCACACACACCACAGGGAGCACGACCATCTGCGCCACGACATCGTACACAGCCTCCCAACGACGCGGAGCACACGATTGCGTATGGCAGCGATGCGCACTCAATGCGGCCACGGGCATTGGCGCCGCGGCGCGCGGCAAGATCGCGATGATGGGTGTGGACACCGTCATGCCGGACGCGGAGATGGTGGGCGCTTCTGGGATCCACGGAGTAAGCCACGGACTAAGATCGACTGGGCCGCAGTACCTACCGATCTGAAGAGCTCTGACGCCACGAAGCGGTACGAAGACGCCGCGTGACGACGGCGACGAGGACGCGGAGTGCGGGGCTGCGTGTGGCTTCAGCCTGTGCTGTGGGAATGCCGCGCAGATGAGAATGGCGCGCGCGCATGAACCGTTCGCTGACGCTGGCTCGTGCTTGCGCGCGCTGGGCTTTGACGTCATTGGGACGCGCCAGATGATGCACTAAAGACCACTCGCGACAAACGACGCCGGGGAGTGACGACGGCGACGACGACAGGATGGGGAGAGCGCACAAAATAATAATAAAAAAACGCGGTAATTACAGCTGAAGCGAGTTGCCGATTGTGCTCGCGCCTTAGAATGTTCAAATGAAGCGAGGATAATAATGGGGCGGATAGCAAACGCGCGCGAATATGGCTTAGGGAGATGGCTGTGGACAACGGCGCATGCAGGTCTGGGGTGTTCGTTCTATAGAACGGTAGGTAGGCGCTTTCTGCCCCAAAAGACAGCGCATGCGCCAGACTCAACGGCTACCTCTTGACTACCGCAATACCTTTTTAAAATAGTTGACACGATAACTATTACGTCGCATTACCTTCTTATATTTGCTTGAAAAGCAGGATTGTAAGTAAAGAGGTTTCCTCTGGGTTGGTTTGTGAGGCTTAAGATGACAGGAGAGACGTCATTTCTGCCATTCGCGTCAGTCCAGAGTCAGGCCGCTGCACTGTCGCCCGTCGTTTCGGCTGAACGACTACTTCAACCCTCTCTTTACAGACATGTGGCAATTCGTCGAGGCATTTTCGATATTCGTTAATTGTGGAGTCGTAAGGATGTCCTTAAAGCCAGGGACTAGTCGGTTGGAAACGCCACCGATTACAGCCACGGTTGGTCACCATGGGACACCAGCGAACTGGGACCGTTGACTTTACCGCCGGTGGGTGACAATTGGTGACCGCAACCAACCAACGGCCACACCGAGTTTGAGGAATTGACGTGGACGTTCCTTCTCTTGTTGCCAAACAGGAAATGCACATTCACCCAACGCCATGTTTTAAACGCATTGACGTGCCGTTGGCTTCTGCTCCACTGGCTGCCAAGATGTGACAAAATTGGAACAACATGAAGAGCTCTTTAGATACACATATGTAGGGCTTTTGTTGAGGGTCTGCTGCATCGGTGCTTCTTGCATGAAGTAGATAGCTACGAAGCAATGCTGGCGATGCGCGTCAACTCGTTGAAAGCAGAAGGACTTGCATCGCGACTTATTCGTCGTCGTCGTCATGAAGCTTTGACATGAGACAGGTACACCAAAAATCGTGAAAAATGAGCCACTTGCAATCATCATGCGCCATGCGTGATGGTATGCGTGTCAGAGAATGAAGTGTCGTGTGGGTACGTACTGCATGGGCGACTTGGATCCAGTGCTGCAAAGTGGTTGGCAGATGCGCGTTCTTGTCGGTGTTGTTGCTGGGCACATCCCTGCCAAATGCATAGAGATCATCCCGTCGTTAGCTCATGACTCACCAACATGCGCAGCGTTAGTTGTACTCTGCGCTATTATACACGAGCAGCATGCGCCCACATACCAGTATGTGAGTTCATCAAAGTGATGGTCGACTTCCCACATCTTGCCTTCGTCATCAGGATGCGTCATGCCGCTATCTTCTAACACCAGACCTGCCACCACATTGAGTTACATAGTCACACATGTGCCACCAACAAATCCAGGTCAACCACCAGCATCGCCATAGCACTGACCTTGGTATCCTAATGGGCGCAACGCGAGCTTCTCGCCCTGCAGCTGGATACCGCGGAACTCGGCGCGCCATGCGCGCTGCGGGTTTGCGGCCAGCTTCGTCACGTCTTGCACATGGTCGGCGGCCGTGAGCGCCTCGGGTCGGAAGTAGCTCTTGATGGGCGCCTTCCCGTCAAAGTGAATGCGGCACGGCAGGCAGTGCACGTTCTCCTCCGGCGGCGGCAGTGGGCATCGCGTCAGTGCCACGCGCGTCGCGCCAGTGCGTCCGCTCGCCATTGTAGCTGGTGAACAAATGACGCCAAGCAGCTCAACAAAAATGTGGAGAAAGGGTCACTTTCCGCGCCAAAACGACATCCCCCTATAAGCACATAACGGGAGTACATACCTGTTTATTTGAATAATTGACCCAACAGAGCTTACGGTTATATTAGCTGAACCTTTAGATAAGGATACAAACGGAGAATCCGCATAAAATTCAATTACAAAGGTTATTGTGAATCACGAGAAAATTTGGTGAATTGATCCCCAACCACAACCAAATCCAATCCTCCACAGCAAACATGGCGTCGGTACGTTCGGCTGCCTGCGCATCCTTAGCTTTGTGGACGGACGCTTAATGATCTGCATGCGTACCGCTTTGTAAGTGCGTGTAAAGTGATCTCGTGGTGCTCACTACTTTTGTCCTGTTGTATCTTGCTTGCGCGCAGAACGAGCTCAAGTACAAGAAACGCGACGACGCGAGCGCTCGTCTCGGCGAGAAAATGCTGCAAGTAGGACGCAAAGCACTGTTTGTCCTTGTCTGCGCATCCTTCAACTGCTTAACTGGTACTTTTTGCACATGCGCGAGTGCAGGGATGGACGTTGCTGGGCCTCACGTGCCCGAACGACGGGTGCTTGACGCCGTTTGTGCGCAACAAGCAGGGTCAAATGTACTGTGTCAACTGCGAAATGTTTGCCGTGACAGAAGAAGACGCCAAGAAAGAGCGTGAGAAGGAGCAACAGGAGCAAGAGGGACAGCAGCTCGCAGTACAATTGCAGGAAGAAAAAGAGCGCGAGCAGCGCATCGCGCAACGCTTTCGCGAGGAAGAACAGCGCCGTGCGGCAGCGCGCCAGCAGAAAGAGTACGAACAGCAGCAGGTTCGCGCTGCTGCTTCTGCTGCTGCGGTTGCTATGACGCCAGGTACGTGGATGCGCGCGCGGTTGCTCTACATATATGTGTGATGACGCTCTAACTGCTCACCTTTCCCACATGGTCGAATTAACAATCAGGAAAGCGCAAGGGCGCCTCTGTACCACTAGATGATGGCGTCACGTCTCCAGACAACGACCGTATGAAGACGCTTCGCCATCAGACGCTCGCAGCTTTGTATCAGGTAGAGCACCCGTGGTTCTTCCACTCTTGATTTAATTATTTACGTTTATCTATCCGCATGAGGAAATGGTCAGTATCTGGAAAGTAATGCGTCCTGCCATTGGTCATCTTTGGTTTCTTTTCTTTGTTTGATTCGTAGAAAATGGAAGACCTCACGAACTCCCTTAGTGCCCAGGACCACAGCGAGCGCATGCTCACGGTCGCGAAAACCATCCGCGAGCTCGCAGAAGCCATCCAGACGCTCTCCTCCACGTCGTAGATGCCCGTATTTCTGCTTAAACACGAAGAAAAAGAGTTTAAATAACTGCTTACGTGCAAAATCTCTCCCTTTTAGACATTGTTGAGGCTGCCACATGCATGTGCTTTTTTTGTTTCGTTTGAACAAACTTCGTTGGTGTTTTGATCATAGCTGAAAGATATCTCTGCCGCTCATAAACTCATTCTATAGTTCGGTCACTTCCCGGCGCGCCTCGAGGTTGGCGTCGTCATCGTCTTCCGTTAGCAGCCCATAGTGCTCTTCCGGGAGCACTTTCGAGATGCTGTCGTCCGTTGTGTGCTTCGTCTCCGGCGCGTACGCGTGTGAAAACATCAATGACATCAAAGCCACCCCACTGCACATGAACACAAGCATGTGCGACACCGTCAGACGACTGTTCGTGAGCGTAAGAAAACCAAGATAGGACGTACCTTAGAATCAGGTACAATTTCGCAATGCCGTTCTTCTCAGGCGTGGGGCCACGCCCTAGGAACGAGATTGCAGAAAGTGTAAACACCGCGACGACAATGTTGCAGATATAGCTGATGCCCATAAAGAACGAAAACGCGCGCGAGCGGATATGCACGGGTGTCATATCGGCCAAGATCACCCTGTTGGCGTACAGTCACACATAAGCACACAATAAGTGAAAACAGAGCCCCAATGACTCATACCGAGTCGCTACTCGGAACGTACCAGACAACGGCACCCAGGCCAATCGCAAACCCGGCGACAAAGAGCAGCACGGCAATGACTGCAATGATACCTTGAGCGTGGACATTGTCGTTCAAATACAACAAACTCGTGCTCAGCACAAGCAGCGCGAGGATCATCATGACGGTACCGAACGTGAGCAGCGGACGGCGTCCGTAGGAATCTACAAACGAGATCGACACGATCGTGACGCCGACATTCGTGAACCCGACGACTGCTGTCGCCAAGAACGGGTTCGAAATGCCTGCGAAATGGAAGATCTTGGCCGAATAAAGCATCACCGTGTTGATGCCCGTCATGCTACGGGATTTGTACATGCAACACATACTCACAAAGATTAGAAAACCTTGCAAACCACAATGCACAATGCTGACATATAGTACTTACGCTTGAAAGAACACCAAGAACGTTCCGACGACCATCACTTTCTTGTACGTCCACAGATCCGCCCACGACACGTCTTTATCGTGGCGCCGGTGCTCCATCGCAGTCGAAATCTGGCGCAGCTCCGCATCGATGCCAGCGTGGTCGTGTTTGTTGCGCAAAAACACGAGCGCCGCTTTGCTCTACAAGCATTTCACCATATATCGTCACCAGTTAGACTCTCATATAGTGCAACACTGCTGCATTTCCATCTTCGGACCTCCTCTCGGCCTTTGTTTTTCATCAACCACCATGGACTCTCTGGGATCACTTTCATCGCAGCACATTGCAGGACCGCGGGCACGGCCACAAACGCGTTCAAATACTGCAGAACCGACACACGCAAACACGAACATCATTAGCACATGCATGTCTTTAGTGACAAGACAGTATGGAAGAAAAAAGCTTGTCATACTCTCCATCCTGATGGCACTTCGGTGATCAAAAAGTACCCCAAGATGCCCGTCGCGAGCATGCCAATCGTCAGCGACAACTGATGGTACGACGTGATCTGTCCGCGGATCTGCGCGGGCGAAATCTCGTTGAGCAGGATCGGCACGGTGTTCGTCACGATCCCAGAGCCAATGCTACAAGGTGGTCATACATAGTAAGCGGCAATCAGTCTCTGGCAATTCCCCCTATAATATGCTGCATCATACGTACCCAATGCAAAACCGGCCGAGGAAGATCGCCTTCTTCGTGGTCGCCAGCGCACACACAATGCCACCGACAATGTAAAACACATTGTTGGCCAAGATCGTCTTTTTCTGGCCGATGCGTTCGCCGATGCCACCGGTCAGAACCGCCGACACGAGCGCACCGACGACCACAAGCGCCGTCGCGGTTTCCTGCTCCGAGGTTGAGAGGTTGATGTCGATCAGCAGCGATCCCACAGCATCCGGGACAATGCACACGTTGAGCACGGCCACGCCGTACCCCCAGAGGAACGACGACAGCGAGACGAGGATCGCGGCGAGTTGAAGTCGGCCATGGGAGCCGTCGCGAGTGGTGCGCAATGAGGCGACCTTGGTGTTGCTGCTGGAGTCCATGGGCACGTCGCGCAGCCACGAATGCTGCTGGGGATCGTCCGCTGGGAGCAGGCGCTCGGTCATCATCTCACGGGCCGCTGCCGTCGAGTCCATATCTTTCGTTCTTTTTCCTATTTCCTGTTGCCGTTGGAGTTACACCTGCTGATAATGGGAGAATTCGGACTTTAGTGAAGCTGAAAGAAACTCACGTACAGGGCTCATTCTAGTAAGTGCGATACGTGTTTACCACACTATTTCGAGTTCAAATTTTAGAGTAGTGTGGTAGACATAAATCGAGCTGCGCTCGCTGTGTTGCCATCACCAATTGGTCAGACGCCCGACTTTTGGAGCATGGACGCGCAAAGACACGCAGCGATTGGCTGGCTCTGGCATTTCGATCCTCGCCATTCGCGCATGGCTTTTTTCTGTCCAATCGGGTGCCACCTTCACTTATCCCAGTACTGTATACTGTAGTTTTTCGCGATCGGCAGCAGCAGGTGTGGATCTTGATTTACACCTCGACGATAGGAAGTGCTGCGTGGCTTTGCGCGCTGTCGGCGCCAATAAGCGAATTTGTATGAGTCAAGTACACATTCATGCGGTCTGGTCATGGGGAACGATGACGTTTTCTTATATAAGTGTAGGGAAAGTTTTTTGCGCGCAGTAAACGCTATGATGGGGTTTTGTCTCGGTTGATGGGTAAAGTCCACACACGACGAGCGCAGACGACGGCCGGTCATCGCACTGTTCCATTTGCAATGTTACACGTATACAGAAGCACTGTACAATGGGACATGTTTTTGTGGTATGTATTGTTCTGAATAAACTGATGTGGACCGGCAAAATCCAGCTATAATTGAGGCTCGTGATGGAAGATTGACAGCAGAAAATGAAAAAATAGCACTTACCTCGACAGACTGCACCATACACCCATACAAATCGAAAGCTGCGCTATGCATTTTCTTTCCACAATTTTTTTAATTGGCATAAGTGTGACCCCGAGAGATAAGATCAAAAGCAATCCATGACGATTGTTTAACGCCAGCATGGAAAAGACGGAGGAGCGAGATCTCGCTGCCTGCATTTCCCCTTGTCGTTACCCATTAGTCTTTCCACATTTCAACCCCGCTGAAACTACTCTACACCTCCCAGCTACTCAACCCATTCTCGAACATGTAGCTATTTGCTTGATCTTCCTAACGGTCTTGGTTCAAGCATTTTTCAGTATATAAAGCTGCATTTTGGGAAATTTTTTAACAGGTATATATTTAGTGCTCATGTGCTATTGTTCTATGGAGCGAAACCAATTTACTGGTGGTGATCGCTGGCTGCCATTATTATTTGAGTTAAGCCTCATGTTCCGTGCTTCGGAGACAGCGATTTACGGGTGTTTGGCTTACAAAATGCGACTGTAGTTCCATAGATTCGCTCACTCTTTCTGCTTGTGTTCACAGGCTGGAAACGAGCGATTGCTCCTGGCAGAAGGGCAGGGGTCGGGGTTGTCGGCCCTTGTGGATCCATTTTTATGAAGCCCCTTCGCCCTGTCGCTCCAATCTTTTTTTGCATACAAAAGGACTGTTGCGATGCCCTCGTTGAAGCCCGCCATTTAAATTTCCATTGACAACACGTGCGTACCCCTTGCCCTCGTATTGTTCCTCTTTCCTTTTCTACCAATAGTATCGCTTTTTTGCTCTTTTTGGGTTGTTATCCACGAAGAAAGCGCCTCGCGTACCCCTTTTCGCTACCTTGTGATCCCCTAGCCCCTGCTTCTGGCACATTGCGCTCGCCTTCCTGTCTCCTCGCCTGCCCGCCCGCCCGCCGCTCTCTCTCGTCGGCTCCGCGTCTTTGGGCTCGTGGGGGAGAACGCGAAAAGCGCGCAAGAGAAAAGAACAACCGCATTTGAGAGCCCCGCCGACGCCGACACGAGCGCGTCCGCCGCAAGACAAGTTGGCCACTAACAATGTGCCGACCCATTGAATCGAGAGATTCTCTGGGGGCCATGGGCCCAGCAGCCGCTGCGCTGTTTGCTGGGTACCAACCTTCAGGGAATAAGCAACCCAATATGATGAACGCGTCCAACCCGAAAGGCCTCATGATGCGTGCGTCGAACTTCCCACCATGGTCGCCATCCATGGCTGCCGGCTCCCCGTCTCTGGCGGCGTTTAGCAACCCGGACAGCATGAGCATGCTGCCGATGGCCGCGCCGCCACCGGCGTTGCCATTCGTGTCGTTTCCAAAGAACCTGCCTACCATGCCATCGATGCCGTGGATGACCGCGCCATCGTCGTCGGTCACCAACGCGTCGACGACCAACGCAACGTCCGATCTCATGTTCAACCTTAACGACGAACAGTTCGGAGACAAGCAAGAGGAAGAAGACTTTGAAGCCGCGGAATTGGAAGAGTTGCTCGACTTTACAATGCCCGACGACTTGGTGAGTGCGGAAAAGGACAAGGAAGACTTGGTGAACTTGGATGATGGCTTTGATGGAACCGAAATGTCGATTTTGTACAGCTTCTTAGTGGATGCTCCAGAGGAGAAGGTGTCGGCGAAGAAGGCGTTGGAGTTGGAAGAAGACGACGGAATCTTGAACCTGAACATGCTGACTGGTTCGCCGATCGAGTCGTTGATGGAATCGTTGGATGAAGACTTTACCGACGAGGAATTCAAGATGACCCCTCAAGCCTTGCGCACGGACGGCCACGTGATGAAGATCAAGCCATCGGGTGAAGTCAAGAGCCGTCGCCTGTGTCGCAGCGAAGGGTGCTACAAGCGCTCCCGCTCGAACGGTATGTGCATCTCCCACGGAGGCGGTCGCCGTTGCGCCATTGAAGGTTGTGACAAGAGTAGCCAAGGCGGCAACCTGTGCATCCGTCACGGTGGTGGCAAGCGATGCAGCCACGACGGGTGCGACAAGGCTGCGCAGTCGAACTTCTTGTGCAAGGCCCACGGTGGTGGTCCACGTTGCCAAGTTGACGGTTGCCACCGCAGCTCCCAGGGTGGTGGTTACTGCCGTTCCCACGGTGGTGGCAAGCGCTGCATGTTTGACGGCTGCGACAAGGGTACCCAGCGTGGTGACTACTGTGCTCTCCACGGTGGTTCGCGTTTGTGCGAAGTCGCTGGTTGCATGCGCAACGACCGCGGTGGTGGCTTGTGTGCTACCCACGGTGGTGGTAAGCGCTGCACCATGGGCAACTGTGGCAAGCCTTGCCGTCGCAAGGGTCTGTGCTCGGCGCACTTGCGCCAAGCTGAAGCCAGCAAGTAACTCCAGTGTTTATTCAAGCGGCAGTCATGTCTTTTGAGCGAACCAAGCCGGAGAGAACGAGAGAGTGAGAGAGGAGGGTGCATGAATGAGTGAAAGAACGACGCGTCGACGTGACTGTTCAAGTCAGTGGCATCGGCAATTGGTATCTTTTTTCGTGGGTAGGTCGTTGGAAACTACTACGCAGTTCGAGAGAAGCGCCGGCAAATCGGGGATCAACCGGGGTGACGGTGTGTGGAAGAAGAATATTCGGTTCTTTTGCTACATGCTCTTCTGTTGTGTTGCCTTTCGAGGGACCGAGTGGAGATTGGAACTTTTCAGTCTTTAAGCCCGCGTGAAAAGATGCTTCTCCTGCATATTCTTCCAGGTGAATCAGTAGTTTTTTATTTTATTTTTTGCAAGGAAGCCTGCGGAAAAAAGGAAGCCGAGCCAAGGAAGCAGCAACGTGGAACACAAGTGTGGATGGTCGCAGCCAGCAGTTTTGCAGCAATACAGATGGAGACCCGCCGATGTTGTGTTACTTGCGTCTGCCTGGTTCATTTGCTTCATTTTGTGGTCTTCTCCATCGGCTCTTGCTCAAGCGCGCGTGGCTGGCTGTGTGATCGTCGTGAACCCATTACTATTTTGTCGGCTCTGCCTACTTTGTTTGCGAAAAATGCGTTTTGAATTACTTGGTTTACGATTTGTGAGTGTGTGGAGAGCCAATGCCATGTGACTTCATCTTATGCCGTGTGTCGTCGTCGTCTTCTGCATTGCGCATCATTTCCATTTTCGCATTTTCACATTTTCGCATTTTCGCATTTTCGCATTAGGTTTGGTGCGAATACATTTGAACAGCTCCATGAAAACGCGACAGCTACGTGACACATAAATTATGTCAGATAACATTAAAATAGGAACAAGTGCAAACTAATGTGAGCAAATAGTGTTGACCACCTAATCTCGGACAATAGGTAAAATTTTGCCTTTGGATTCTGGCAAAGTAGAACCGAAGGACGCAGGCAACAATAATGGGCGCCATGGACGACGAGATGCCGCGCGCCAAGCGCCTCAAGATGCTGCGTGAGGCGAAGGAGCGCAAGGAGCGTCTGGAGAGAGGAGAGGCGGTGGAGGAGATTGATGCGCGTGTGGAGAAGGTGGCCATCGAGAAAGAGCATAAAGAGGAGAGCGCAAGCGACCAAGAAGAGGACAAGAGTGCCGCGACAGAAGCTGTTACGGTGCACCAAGACCAGCAACCGCAGGAAAAAGAACAAGACGATGAAGGTGGCGATGAGAACGAACTGATGAATCTGGCACCGAAGCGAGCAAATTGGGACATTGAACGCGACATTGCACCGATGCTCAAGAAGCTGGAAAAGCGCACGCAGTACAGCATCGTCGAGATTCTGCGTACGTGGTTGTTCATTTTTGTTATGAGCGGATTCTCTTTTTATAATACAGACTCGCCATATTCTTTTGGTGTATTGCTACAGGAGAAAAACTCGCTGCCGAGCAACAGGAGAACGACGAAGAAGAAGATGAAGAAGACGATGAAGAAGAGGAGGGCGACGAAGAAGCATAGACAGAGTAAAAGCTATTCTGGCCATCGAGAAGCACGCAGAGCGCCCACGAATATATCGTATAGAGTATAGGTTTCATATATCTTTCCTTCCGTTTGTATGAGCGTGTGGCTCGTTTTGCTGCATTTGCATTTGCGTCTCTTTTCTAGGTCTCATGCATCCGTTATCGTCAGCAGAGCGCCGAGGCCAATGCGCCGTGCACTGCTTTGTCATCCTCAAAGCTATTTCTTCTCTTTTTTGGCCTTTTTCGCTTTCTTCTTGTCGTCCTTCTTGCCAGATTTGCGCTTCTTGTCGTCCTTCTTCTTCTTGTCCTTGCCGCCGCTCTTCTCGTCGTCCTCGTGGAAACTCTTGAGCTTCTTGTACAGCGACTTCACTTGTTTCGCGAGCGCCTCGGCCTGCGCGGGCTCCTTATCTGCGCTTTGCTTGGCCTTGAGCGCTGTATATATGTTGCAGATCGCGTCCAATTGCTTCGTGACCTCACTGATCTGCTGGCCCTGCGAGAATTTACTTCGTCGAATGTATTCGTGCACGTCGGCTTTCGTAAATGGGATCTCTTCTCCCGCGACGGGGGCTGCCACTGAAGACTCTCCAAGCTCTTGGACGACCTGAGAAAGCGCCGCGAGGGCGAGGTACGGCGGGTAGTACGTCAGCGGCAGGTCAGTCAGCAGCAGATCGTTCACGACCACGCACGAGTTTGAGTGCAACTTCTGGAGCGTGTTCAATGGGAGTTCCTTGCCCTTGGCCTTGGTAAACCCCCGGAAGTCGTCCACAAACCCCCAGAGCGCGCGGAACGGGTGGTACATGATCAGCTGGAACCGCGTGCCCTCGAGCAAAATCATCTCATGGCCGATCACATGCTTGTGGTCCACATGGAGCTGCTCGGCGATCGTATCCACCGAGATGTACTGCTCCTCGATCTTGCCGGCGACGTAGATCGCCGTGGGGACAATGAACTTCGGGTGGAACTCCATCACGCTGTTGGACAAATAGAACCGCTTGTATAGCATCACGGCACAGCATTTCACCTTGTCCGACGTGCGGAACAGCTGAGTGCAGCTTTCTTGAACCTTGACTTCGTAAAACTCGCGCAGCACGCGCTCCTGATCGATCGTGAGCAGCGCCAGCGGCGGCACAAGTTGTGCACATTCCTGCGCTTCCTGCGCCTCTGCGGCATCGAGGTCGGCGACGTCATCGTATATCTCGTCGTTCCAGTCGTTCACATCTCGCACTGCGGTGGTCGATTTCGGCACCAGCGCCGCAAACGAGCGCGGTTTCCTCGCCGCGACGGCGCGCGAAGTGCTTCCAGCGCCGTTCGCGTCGCTCGCGGCCGCAGCTTTCGCCGAGAGCGCCTGCTGGTGCTCCAGCCGCAGCACGCGAGTCGCCTTGAGCTGTCGCAGCCGATGGATCCGCTGCAGCTCGCTCTCCGAGAAGATCCAGTTGTTGAAATGCGTCGACTTCTGCAGATACGCCATCTTCGTCCGCTCTTCACGCGCCCATATGCCCAAAACAACCAGGAAGGAAACAGGTGTCCCGAGTATGAACAGCCCAACTTATATTCGGGACACCATCGGTCCCGTGTTATTTTAATTATTCGGGACTATATACACTTTGAGGCCTCTATTGAAACCATATTCTGTACCCCTCCCGTAAAATTATGTGTGCGTGACAGTTATGGTGCATGCATGAGCAGCACTTGAACTAGAGATTGAGCAATCAGCCATTCATCTAATCATTCGGTCGTCCTTCCTGCGGCTGCCACACGCGCGCACATACACGCCAGAAAGATGCTCGCGCCGCTGATGCAACGCCGCCTACCACTCGCCGTGCGCTCGCACGCGCTTCTCTCGGCGCCGCGCAACGCCGCGTTTTCGTCGCAATCGTCGGTGCACGTGATGGAAGCGGCCAAGATCGCGCTCCATCAAGTGCCGCTCGTCGACATCTCGCCACTGGTGCACCAGCGCGAGCAAAGTGGCCATGCGCCCGCGACGACGCAGCAAAAGGCCAAGATCCTGGAGGACATGAAGCGCGCGTGCCTCGACACGGGCTTCTTCACAGTGCCCACCAAGAACGTGCTCTCGAACGACCTCATCACCAAGGTTGGCACCAAATGCTGCCTGCTGCAGGTCGTGGAGTGGGTCTAACACAACACTTGATGTATCTATTCGGTCCTGATAGGTCTACACGCGTGCAGATGAGTTCATTGCGCTCCCAGACGCCGTCAAGCAGCAGTACCACAATAAGAAGACGCCCAACTCGCGCGGCTGGACGCCCATGTTCGAAGAGCCATCTGTGAGTCAAACAAACATCATCAACTTCTGTCTTGAAGCTATCATGCGTACTGACAATATATGCGCCAATATATAGTACCAACCGGACGTGGTGTCCCACTTGGAAGGCTTTGACTTGGCGCGTGAGCTTCCCGAGTCGTTCATCCAGCCTGGCTCGAGTCTCGGACCCAACGTGTGGCCCCGTGAACTGCCGCACTTTCGCGAAGACGTGTACCAACTGTACGAGGAGACGACGGTAGTGTCCCAGGTGCTGTTCCAGTCATTCGCCGAGATGCTCGGACTCCCAGCCAACACGTTCCTGGTACGATCTTTGCCTTGTGCTTGCTTGCATGTGTTGTTTATAACAAGAACTTCTATTCTGTGATCTGCGGTAGCAACATGTGAGCGAGAAAGCCGAGGCGTTCATGCGCCTGCTCACGTACCCCGAGGTCGAAGCGAAGGTCAAGAACTCGACTGTGGGCATCGCGTCGCACACGGACTTTGAGTGCTTTACGATCATCCACCAGAACGGCGCAGGTTTGCACCTGAAGAACCGCAACGGTAACTGGGTCGAAGCTCCTGTTCATGAAGACCGGTATGCAACCTGGTACCGATCAAGTGTGAAAAAAACAAATGCGAGTGATAGCTTATATGTGTTTCTGCTTCGTTCCTGTAGATTGTTCATTATGGTCGGTGACGTCTTGGAACACTGGACGAATGGACTTTTGCAAGCGACTGAGGTACCTACCTACTCAGTTGCTTATATGAAGACACCCATGCATACATGTGGCTCATCATAATATTTTACGTTTGTGTTATTTCCACGTAGCATCGCGTCGTGAACTCGGAAAAAAAGCGCCAGTCGATTGTGCGCTTCAACGGCGCCGATGGCGACACGATCATTGAGCCACTCGCCCCGTTTGTGACGGCGACACATCCAGCCAAGTACGGACGCACGACCCAACGCGAGCACATCGCCGAGCAGATCCGCATCGCTGAGGAGCAGCTGCAGGAGACCAAGGCCGCAAAGGCGTTAGTGTAAAAGCATACAGCAGTCAATCGTGTCGTGCAAGTTGTGCTAGGGAGGATGCTGAGAGTGTGAGTGAGAGAAAGAGGGAGGTACGCACTTGTGGCTTGCCCTTAGGTGCCACAAATTGAACGGTTGAACACAATAGACAACCGGTTTTCTTGTTCAGACATCCCGATCGTGGTGTTTTATCCGCGTAGCACTCAATTGCGTGAAGCTAATTATCATTCGTGGCTCAATTTCGAAGAGCAGCAAAGTCTTGGAACAGCTGCTTTGCTTCAGGATCGCTCAGTAAATCCTCACGATTCGGTTTGCGGCCATGCTTCACTTCAAAGGCATTACGCCAGTCCGTCAGCGCTTGTTCAACGCGCGCGAGCTTCTCCGTTCGCGTTTCACGCACGACCTCGACGGGGATCTCGTCCAGCATGGGTTGACAGAGAACGCTCATGACGTCCGTCTTCTCCACATGGCCATCGGCGTGCTTGGTCATCTACATATACCCCGAGAGTAATTAATGAATGCGGCTGTTATAGTGACCAGTAGTTCATATAAAACTCCCTAGCAGCCATACCTTTACGAGCTTCTGCTCGGCACCAGCAACGCCCAACGGAATCAGCAGTCCTCCGCCCGGTTTCAGGAACTCAAGGTACGCCTCTGCTTCGGCTTTTGTTGCCACAGCGACCCCGACGTGGATGCAATCGTATCCGTCATGCTCACTGGCCAATACGCGCATCGAGTCTAATTTGCCATCGCTCTCAACGATCTTTGTGCGCCCGAGCAAGTGTGCGTGGTCCCCTTGGAGGCAACTCGCGAGGTTCTGCTTGGCGAAAGTCACCAAGTCCGGCACGATATCGACACCCGTGACGTGGCCGTAGGCGCCAACCAGGTGCGCCATGATCGCCACCAGGATGCCTGATCCAGAGCCAATGTCGATCGCTTTCATGCCCGGCTGCAGATGGTCGTCAAGGAAGCCGATCACCTGTGCATGCTGCTGCGGCGTCGAGATGGTGGCCACGACGCCGATCTTGAGCGGACGGTTCGCGTACGCATCTTTCGTGTTGCGGAATTGCTCGGGCGCGAACATGCCACGGTCGACGAGACGTAGCGCGTGTTCGAGTCGGGAGCCCTGCTGCACTACGTTGGTCTTGACGAGGCTGTCGATGAGCGCTTCGTGCGAGTCGCCGCCGATCTGGTGGCCGATGCTGGTGCTAGAGTCAGAGAGTGAGAGACGACGTCAGTGGTGCAATGAACGCATGACATAGAGAGAGATACAAGTGCACAGTGCACCTGACGAGTAGATCTTCGGACACGCCGCTGAGGACCGAGAGCGAGCGTCTCGCCGCGTGGGAGCGTGTCAATCGAGCGAAGCGCGACGCGATCGTCATGCTGTTGTCCTTGCTTCTGTGGTGGATCCTCCAATACCAAGAATCAGATCTGATACTCAATGATGATTAACCAAGACGCAACAAGAAACCATGCACGACACACCCAAATGTCCTCAGTACAGTACAGTGAAAGCTGAGCTTATATTTATAGAGGTGCTTCACTGTATAATGAACCCATGGGTTTCTATTCCAATAATGATGGTTACCTTTACACGATCGGCACGGCCCACGCGCCATGGGTCTCGATGTTGTAGATGTTGACGCCGCGCTCGGCCAGGAAGAAGCCCTCGTCGCCGAAGCCCGTGCCGTCCGAGTTGCGCACGACCCAGTACTTGACGCCGCGGTCGTCCGTGCCCCAGCCCACGAGGCTCACGACGTGGGTCGTGCCCGGGTACTTGGTCGAGTCGCGCAGGATCGAGCCGCCCTTGTGGTTGCGGTACTCGGGTGTGAGCGAGTACATGCTCACGACGATCGGGCCGCGGTGGTAGATCTCGTTCATGGCCTCGAGCTGGAACTCCTCCGAGTTGGTCGCGTTCAGCGTGCCATACTCCGAGATGTAGTACTTTTTCGGGTCCTCGACGACTTGGCACTCGCCGCTGAGCAGACACTGGCGGCACTGCGTCGCGGCGCAGCTCCCCGAGCTCGTGAACCACGATGGGTGTGACGCAATGTACGGATTGCACGTGAGGTCGACGATGCCATTCTCGTGAATCCACTTGTGCGCATATCGCGGATCGCCGCCATTGCACGAGCCAAACGAGCGCATACCGCAGTCCAAGAGCACTTGCGGCGACAGGATCACCTCGGGACCGAGTTTCTTATACTTGTGGTATTTCGCGATGCGGATGCGGTCCGAGAGCGCGCTGATGGTCGCAAACGCCCAGCACGAGCCGCACGCCTTGGGAGCCATCTGATTGAGCACACTCGTGGTGAGGCCGATGCCCGTGCCGTTGAAGTCGCGCCAGTCCCAGTGCGCCGGGAGCTCATCAAGGGACGAGATCTTTGGCAGCGACGTCAGCAGCAGCTCGGGGTCGGGGCCCTTGAGGAACCAATTTGAGTCCTTGGCCTTGGACGCCGAGGCCGACGCCGCCGTCACATCTTCGGCCTTCGTGGGGCACGCAGCCGCCAGAAAGTCGACTTCCTGGCGCACCGCGTCATGGATCAGGGACGCTTGCTGCGGCGCCGCCATCATCGTCACGACGGTGCGCTGTGAGACCTCGCTGATGAAGATGCCGACGACTACCCAGATGAACAACCACCCGAACATGCGCACGCGCGACCGGTCGTCGCGGATCGACTCGCGCACCGCGGACATCATGGACGCGCTGGCGCCATTGCTGTGGTGCTCGAGTGGCGACTGCGTCTGGTACGCCGCGCTCTGGTCGTTGCACAGCAGCGGCAGCTCCGTCGCGCTGGAGCGACTGCCGATAGCCATTCTGACTGTGAGAGAGAGAGAGAAGGACGGACGGGAGCGTTGCGCACCGCAGAGAACAATGACGAATGAGCCCTCGGCGTGTATGTGTGTGCATGTGCCCATCTGTGACGTCGCCCGGCTGCGCAATCCATGATAGGGATAACTGTGGAGGAAGAGAGTGTTTCTTCGGTTATCAGACTACTCATAAACCTTCTTATAGCGAATGCTCAATATTTCACAGAATAGAGCTTATATTTAGTAAGTGGAAAGGAATCTTTGAACCTTTATATATTTGATTAGTGCGTTTTTCGGATGCGGTACGTTTTCTGAGAGGAGATGGGAGCTATTGGTACACACGAACTGAAAAGTGTCAAACAATAAAACCTTGGGCACCGAAGCGGGATAGGGGCTAGAAGAACAGTTGGTCAGCCAATCATAGATCGCTATTCGTGCCAGCGAGAGAGCATCGCACGCGCTGATTGGCTACGCAGATGCGCCGATGGATTACAAAATGTAACCGCCGTCCAGCTTAACTTAACTTAAGCAGGAAGACAAGGAAAGCAGGGCTCTTCTATCCGACATGGATACTGTTTGTTTCCCTCTCAAATCGATTGCGTTGTCATCTTCTGCAGCACCACATAAACAACAGGCCAAACAACAAATCGAAGTACAGTTTCTTCTATCCGGTATTTACTATATTTCCTCAAACGCGTTTCTTTTTTTGTCCAGATTTAGCCAAGCAACTTGCCCTTCTCCTTCTGCAAAAAATGAAACAGCTCACAACCTCAACTCGATTTCCTCCACATCTGCGCATCTCTCGCCTTACGAACCTACTGCGCGTCATGAATAGGCCCATGGGAGAACACCAATCCTTTTGCACTCCCTCCTGCGCGTCATGAAGTGTTCGCCCAATCTCCCCGCCCCCTCCCCAGCTTTACAAGAAACTGCGTGAACCAATGCGATCCGATCGCCAGAACAAGCGACGTTGATGCAACATCTCTGTCAAACTTTATCATGTTCATCGTGACAATGGACGGACGCGCACACAAGGACAGTCGCGCACACGAGATCCTTGATACCAACGTCTCCTGTGGATTAAAGGATTTGGCTTGCTGCGTTGTCATCCCCCCTAGGGAACACATGCGCCTCTTGGGAAGTCCTTCGTCTTCCGTAGCAAGCTTCCACGAACAACACCGCATACAGCATGGAGACCATCCGAACTAGATTGGTGTGCCGCGACACACGGAAAGTCGCCGCCACTAGTCAGTTTGCCAAATCTCGAAGTGGCTGAAATGCGTACTGTTTGTTCCTTTGAAGCACCAGAGCCCCACGTGACGAGACCCCATCAAAGCACCACACGACCCACCACACCATAGCGACGTCGCTTGCTGGCTCGGTTGCCACGTGCGACAGACGCCTACAGTTGTGGCAGTTGTCTGAAGAAGTTCTCGATCTTTTCTCCAGAGCGCGGTTATTTGGCCGTTAAGGGAGCGAAAGGAGGCTTGAAGAGAGGCAGGAGTGGCAGTTGGAGCCTGACGCAGTTGTCTTTTTGAACTTTGCTATCGCTGCTCAGTGCCGATTTTGCTACCGACGACAGCACAGCAGCAGCGTTTCCACCTCAGCAAAGCGAACGAATAGCAAGCAAACAAAAGCCAAAGCACATGCTGCGCACTGAGAACAAGATGAAAGGACCGAAGCCCCAGCGCGTCTCGCAGTTTTTGTCGAAGTGCGAGAAGGAAAACATCGAATTGCCGCAGGTTCGTTGTGTGCTTGTGTCTGCTTGTGTCGCCTCGCCACACACCGTGCTGAGTGCTCTCTCTAACGTTTCTGATTCCGGCTTGCAGAAATCGTATGAAGCACTTCTGGAAGCTGGCAATGCGCTCAAGAGCTGCGATGGCAAGGAAGAGGTACCGCACTTATTACAATATCGCTTTTCTCGCTTTGCCCAATCAGGGGTCTGATACGTGTTCGTGCAATGCGCACATGTCTGTTAGGACGCAATCAACGAGCTGAAGAAGAAATTTGGCGTCTCGAACAAGCGCAACCAACCCGGAGACAACCAAGGGGACGATGGCGAGTCGGAGGAGATGCCGCACCACAAGCGCATCAAACTGGCTGAAGAAGCGCGCGAGAGGCCAGCGGTGTGCCCTGAGAACCAGAAGATCGTGGATGCGTTCATTGAGTATGGCGTGAGTCAACTCGAGCAAGGCCACACGGGCAAGGGCGTTACGCACCTGCGCGCTGCGAACACGATTCGCGACTACGACCAAGTGATCAAGTCAGGAGTGGAAGCCCGGCAAGTAGGATATGTGGGTGATCTCATGGCGAGACAAGTCGACGAGATTTTGCGCAAGGGCAAGATCGTTGACAACGAACCCGAATTGAACGCGTCCCGTCGCGATTACGACCACAATGCGCCTCAAATTGTGCAGGATCTGCGCAATTCACCCGCCAAAGTACCTGCGAACCAGAAGATTGTCGACGCGTTGGCTGAGTTCGGCGAGCACGAGCTTCATTACGGCAACACGGGCAAGGGCGTGTCGCACTTGCGCGCTGCCAGGTCAATCCAGGGCGCCGAGACAGAGATTAAATCGGGTCAGCAAGCGCGCTACGAGGTGGACTTTATTGGCGATGTCATGATCGGCAAGATTGACCAGATTTTGGCGCATGGCAAGATTGTGCACGACGAAGGCAAGACCTATTCGGGCACGGAGCGCGTACGCGGCGACCCTGCGCCGATCGTCCAAGACCTGCTCGACAATCCGGCGAAACGCCCCGAGAATCAAAAGATCGTCGACGCCCTCCGTGATTATGGCGACGTGCATTTATCGTCAGGCCACCGAGGCAAGGGGATTTCGCATCTCCGTGCCGCGAAGGAGATCCGCAGCTCGGAAGAGGTCATAACGTCGGGGAAACAGGCGCAGCGCGTCGGGATGGTCGGCCAGCAGATCGCAAAGAAAGTCGATCAGATCATTCACCAAGGTCACGCCGATAGCGACGAGGACTATGAACCTGGCGACGAGGAAGGGTACGATGAAGTCGAGGACGAAGTGGGGGACAATCAGCAGGACTACGGCGAACCCCGCAGTAGCGACAGCAGCAAGGGTGATGCCCCGCCTATCGTGCGCGATGTGCGGAACTCACCAACCAAGTGCAAGGCGAACCAGCCAATTGTCGACGCGCTGGTGGACTACGGCGAGAGCGAGTTGCGCCAGTATGCCCACACAGGTCGCGGGATCACGTATTTGCGCGCTGCGCGCCAGCTTCGCGACTATAACGAAGAGATCAAGTCGGGGGCGCAAGCCAAGAAGATCGGCATGATTGGCAGCAAAGTAGCGACGTTCATCGACCAAGTCTTGGAAAAGCAGCAGAATGACAGCAAGTAAGACCGAGGGACGGGCTATTTAGTAGTGTGAATGCGCGTGCGTCCCATTGTATGTCTCGATGCATTTTTGCTCGTTGTAAGAGCGGCTTTTTGCTTTTAAACGAGGATCTACTTGTTTCATTCTTTACATGGCATGCGATTGAGCTTAACAGTGTGTATACAGGCAAGCAAAGTATGGCAGCGCATAATGCATACTGAAATGCCCCGCACTGGAAGACACAGAGGAGTTGGACAAACAACAAATCAAGCATGGCGTGCAAACTTCTTGCCTGGGTTTGGTGCCCACGACTAAATGCGAGCTAAGCATCAGCTAAGCCGCGCTTCGTACTTTGGATCACACGATGGCCCGATGCACGCTTGAATCTGCCGCTTCCGCATCTCGATCGACAGGACGTTGCCATTGCATGTGATCGGCTCCATGCGCGCGTTGTAGCACATCCCGGTTCGGCACTGCGCAACGGGGATCTGCCAACTTGGGTACTCCACACATGGCGGGTTGGTTAAATCACACTGATTGCCGAGAAGGCACCTGAATTCCTTAACCCAGGGCGGCAATGTGTCCATGTTGGTATAGCACAGTGAGCTAGACAAACAACCGAGTTAGACGTCATTTTCAGTCACGACGTACACTGTCATACGTACAGGTATTGCAGGTTGGTGTAGCGGTGTAGCTCCTCGGGAAGCACGGCCAGTCGGCGGTTGATATGCTGCACCATCTCGAGATCACTGGTCGTGGCGAGTTGAGAGACTTTCTCGGTCATGTTTCGTGGGGCGAACCACTCAGTAAACGTCTTCGGAGCGCTGTTGATGTCAATCAGCGAGACAAGGGCACTGCGCCTTCTCCTCGTCCTTGATGTGCACCCAGCGGAAGATGTAAACGGCACACTCCGGATGGAACGAACATGCCTGGTTAGACGTACTGATGCTCAGACGCACAACGACGATGAGCGCCACGGGAAGAAAGAGTGCAACCAGGATGCCAATGCGGTAGCGCTTTGGGAGCATACTCGGGAACCGTGTGTCCTGTGGCATCCACAGCATCTGGTTACACCCTTTACAGGTTAATCCGAGGGCAGGTCATGGTGATTGGTCACGTAGAAATGTTGACCTGATCTGGACAAAAGGATGTGGGAAATTGGGGATATGATTAAATTTAGGGGAAATAAAAAATGTAGGCCATTTGAAACATAAAATAAAAAGTATGCGCTTTCTCAAACATAAATAAAAATTATACGCCTTGGTAGTGTAAGCTTGCTTACATGGCATGCTGATCAGCGTGTAAATTACGTGAAATATAACAAACCAGTGGTAATTTTACCGAACACAGCACACACCCAGATTGGCACTGTTGCACACAGTATTTACACGCCCCTGTAGCTCAATGGTTCGAGCCCCACGTTTCTACGTGAATGAGATTCGACGCAACGGCGTGGTCAAAAACCTCACATCTAAGCAGCTCCAGGTGTACAGAGCCTGGCCACACCGCTGTTCTTTACTTCGGTCGTGCTGCTGTGCATAGACCGCATCGGATGGTGTTCAGTGTCACAAAGACAGTGTTGAATGTTAAGAGATAACTATACATGGGTACATGTGACAGCAGTAAACTTCGAGCTTGTGGGATTACTTAAGATGCAACAAACAATGAGGTTGCATAGAGAGTTATATGGATAAAGTAATTCAATCATACAATATGAAAAGCAGCATACGCTTTGAGAATGAATACGCTACCTCTTAGATTTGTGATGGCGCTTGTTATGTCCACTACCACCACAAATGCTGCATCGACTTACCCGTTTCGTAGGTCGGCTAAATTGCAACGTAGCATGTTGACTTTCTCGACGATGCTACTTTTTCGGGCGTCCATGTTGCTTAGTGATTTTTGGTGCTGCACATAATCCAGACGTCAAGGAGCTCTTCAAAATAGGTGGAGTCATTACGACAGAACCATATTAACTGTACGCGCGAATGAACGTCGCTGTTTTCCATGTGTCACTGAAATAGTTTTCCATTTCGTTTAACTTGTTGCTCATTTGTAAGCATAAAATGGCGTGATTGCAAGGAGCGTCCGTATCAATCTGGAATCCGCAACTGCACGGTGCCCTAGATTCCGTAAACTGAACTGGTGCGGGTCTTGCTGACAGGACGACAGCAGTGTGGAGTGTGCAGTGTGCAGTGGCGGCGGCGGGCAAAAAGAAAGAATGCGTATGCCCGGATTCGAACCGGGGATATCACAGCCACAATGTGAGGTACTGACCACTATACTACATACGCCTGGAGAAGCTGGGTATCGATCCCAGTACCTCTCGCATGCTAAGCGAGCGCTCTACCATTTGAGCTACATCCCCACTTCTCAATTTGCCGGCTACCCCACAAGTTGAATCCAAGAACCCCCTCCAAGCTCTCAAGCCTCCTCAGCCTCAAGTTTCCCCATGGAAAATCAAGCTCCCCCAGCCCTCCCCCAACCCTCGACTGTCGCACCAGCCTCGATTTCTGGGTCCACACCCAGTACCTCGACTGGTACCACTGTTGGTCCATCTCCGTCCAAAAATTTCGATCCTGCCGATCTTCACTCACGCGGAAACGCAAGTGCGTATTTGGAGATGGATCTTGTTTCCGGCGACCATCCTCCAGCAATCGACCCAGCTGCTGACTCTTCCATCGATTCGGAAGAAAAAGCGGATGAGCTGATGGTTTCGACGGTGAATGTGAATGTGTCGAACGACGATGGCACTGGCGACGTCCCGATGTTGCCTCCGCCTGCGTCTTCGGCTCCAGCTGTGGACACGCGCTTGAACATGGCTGAAGTACTTCGCCTCCAAGAAGACCTTCGTCGTGATAAAGCGGCTGTTGACGCTTCTCGTCGTCGCGTGGAAACCCCCAAGCCTCTTGCTGTCGACATTGAGGCTATCGAGCGTCAGTACGCTGCTGGCGCCAACTGGTCCACCATCGCGGCGCGTTTGGAGCAAGCACGCCCCTATCAGGTTTCACGAGCCAGATATGACATGGTGATCGAGACCGGAAGGACCCTCGCGAAAACGCCCATTCAAAAGATTTTGGCATCGCTTGTGAGCTCTGGCCACGGCAACGCAGTGCTTGAAGAGCTGTATAAGCGCTTTGAGATTGGCCAGATTTCGAAGCTCCCAGGCGGTAACCTTCGAGTCAAAGTGAAGACGAAGGAAGCCTGTGTGCGTCTGGAGCGCACCAAGGTGAATATCCTTGGAGGCGTCTTCACGTTCAAGGAGTTCGACACCCTCAGCGACAAGTACTTCCTCGACATCTCGAACATTGATTCTGACGCCAACAAGGACCTCATCCTCGAACGCTTGTTCATTCTTGGATGCATGCCTGTGTTCGACACTTACCGCGAAGTGAACCTCGCGACGGGTGTCACGGCAGCAACGTGGCGCGTGTACTTTTCGTCAAGTTCCTGTCCAAGTCCGTTGATCATCAACAACGGTGTTTGTGATCAGGTGATCTTCGACAACAAGCTCCACCCCGCTCACGGAAAAAATGCACCATTCCGTTCGGAGCGTTTGCCATTCGGTTATCGTTCTGCGCAAGCCCTTGAACTGGGAGTTCCGGGTGGCGAGTTTCCATTGCCCGACCCGACGTCCCAGCCGCCTCTCCGAACTCAGAAGCCAACGCAGCACGGCTCTACGAAATCATACGCTCAAGCTGCAGTAGCTAATCCGAAGCAACCTTCGCCGCCGAATGCGACCAAGGGAAAAGTCAGCCGAGATGCACAGCCCCAGCGAGGAGCTCAGCATGGCCAGACTTCTGGTCTTATGGTGCCAGGCAAACCTGATAGCACTGCCTCGGGATTATCCTTGAGCACCTTCGACGGATCAACTGGGAAGATCACTCCGCCTGCCAGCCCTCGAGCTGGTCCGCAGAAGCCTCT
>GL376569.1:13207-61264 GCA_000143045.1 Globisporangium ultimum DAOM BR144
CAGGTGTAAGAGGCTATCCGAGACAGCCTCAAACACAGCACGCACGCTTGCGCTTGAGAGGAAGACTTGAGAGGAACTTGGCAAAAATGCAACTGAATTGAAATGAGCTTATGGTTCCTGACACTACATATGAAACACCACTAGGGATCCTAGAGGTTTTACAACTAAAACCTACACATGCAGAAATAAAACCTATGAATCTGATATATAAAACCTTGGGTACACTGAGGTTGAGCCTAGGGGATCTGCTGGAAACTTGAACTTGAAGTACCGCGGAGATTCCCTGCAAAGTGATTGGCGGAAGCCACTCACTTCAGATGGTAGAGACACGTTGGCCTCGTCACCAGTGTGGCTTCCCAAAGTAGGAACCATCATTCACATGTCTAAAGTACTGTCGTGCGTAATCACGCCGAATCTCAATGATTGCGAGCGATCAACACTCAACTCAGACACAGATTGCTCTGACATCAGACGATGACGTCACCTGTGCATGTGGGATCACTTTTATGTGTTTCACCCAATATCTTCGCACCCACAATGCACATCCACAAGGTGGCGTGTGACACACACAAAGAGTCACCTTGCATGTAATGGCAGCCTTTAGCCCATTACAGCCACGCTATCTTGCCGTATTGGTAAGACAGCAGGATTCGGTGACGGTTCCTGATGAAGAGGTGGAATTCGTCCCTTCTAGTTGGAGCCGTTTATGGGCACCCAAACCCAGTTGGGTTAGTGCGCACCGTGGCACCAAGCATGGGGGAACTCACGCGCTTTACGACGTGAGCGCTATCAAGGACGATGACTTCGTCCTTCGGTAGCGCTTTAGTCCAAAGGCGCGTGAGGAATTTTACATCGATTTGTTTCATTCGTTGCGGTTCTTCGACAATCAGTCAAAGCTAAAGAAGTCTTACAGCGCTGAAAAACAAGCGCTGTTCCTTTCGCAAGCGTGGAATGCCTTCGTTGTGAATTCCAACGAAGACGCTGCGAAGTGTATCTCTCGATTGCGAGACAATCGGGAAAAATTCCTCCGGCACAATGCCTTTGGAAAGCTGTTGGCGATCCATGAAGATTGCATGGATCTTGGGGCTCCGTGTGGTGTGAAGACCACTCCGATGGGCTGTCGCATCTGCGCAGACGATGCTTCTCAGTTAACTGAGGAGAATTTGCGTGGATACAACGGGATCACGCTTCCTCACGGATTGCAAGATCGGATCCGTGAGTTGTGGAAGCGAGAGTCGATTAGCATCGACTCTCGTATTGCTGCACCAAGCCGGAAACATCGACTTGAAGCACCGAAGCAGGCTCCCAGGTATCTCGATTTGGTGGGTAGCCCAGCCAACGAACGCGGTAAACGCGCTCTTTCTTTCCTCGCGACGATCGGTCGCGATGAGCAAGTATCTTCTCAACAATCCAGCGTTGGTTCCCTTCGGAGTCACGCAACGGAGGAGCTGGAGGGGAAAGATCTGCTCGTGGCTCTGAGGTTCATCATGCGCACGAAGGATCCCAAGCACAAGCTTGTGATCCACCTCAAGCCTCGAAAGACGCCCATCGAGCCGCTCGTGCTTCGCAATCATCTCGCTTAGCTCGGCCCGAAGTCGGAGAACCTCGTTCTCCCGCTCAGCGTACTTCAGGCGATCAAGAAGATTGCTCTGAGGATCTCTTAAAAAGGAAGAGACCGGCGAGTCATCGTGACAATGATACGCTTTGAGACGTCCGACGTAGAACGTCGGATGTAAGCGCATAGTTGGAGGAAACTCCAACTTATATGCGTCTCCAATCCTTTCAAGTACCTTGAAAGGGCCAATGTATCTTGGCAGCAACTTGTTGCTGTCACTGTTCACCACTCTGTTAGGTAGGTTCGCAGTCAATAACAAAACAAATGAATTCTTTTTAAATTCATTCGTGTTTTTGCGGCCACTTTTGTCCGCTTGTGTCTTCTGGCTATCTACTGCATCGACGATTGAATCGCGGACGAAGTGGATAACAGCTTGTCACTACAACAATGTTGCAGCAATATCGTTGTCGGCAATCACTGCATGAACAACTTCTTGTTCATGTTGACGCGGAGCCGCCGAATGTTCCGAAGCAGCAGCTGCTTTGCGGACTCCTCTCCCACTTAAAAAAGATGCCATTGTCGGATGGGGCATCTCACCAAGGATGGAGGGAAGGCGTGGATGCCTGAGGGCATTCACATAGAAGGGCGTGTGCCATACGATTGCGAAGGTCGCTATCGTTTGAAACAGCAGCGCGAGGATCGTCGCTGTCGTCCGTACGATAGTACAACACATCGTTGTGCAACTCATAACGATGTAGACGAGCGCGTTGAGCTGGATCCAACGCCTTGAGCGACTTATCAGACGGGTCTGACAAGTGGGCAACAAGTCGACGGATGTCACTATCTGTCGCATACGCTCTTTTGATATCGTCGAGAAGCGACGATACCGGCCTGCTTTCTCGTGTGATTGCCATCACACGGCTTTCCTTTGAGTCATTCGTATTCGACTCAAAGTCTGGGCGACGTGAGAGCGCATCTGCAACCACGTTAAATCGTCCGGGTTTGTACTCAACGTCAAACTCGTACTCGGCAAAAAATGAAAGCCATCGGGCCATTCTTTGCGACAAATGTGGCAACTTCACTGCGGTACGCAGCGAAGCGTGGTCAGTGTAAACGGTGAACCGTTTACCTCCAAGTAGATACACTCTAAATTTTGTTAGAGCGTACTTCATGGCAAGCAACTCCTTGTCATGAACCGGGTAATTGCGCTCAGCTGGTGCGACAGATAACAGACCACACGTTCTCGATCCGCGTCGTCGCGCTGCATGAGCGTGCATCCGATTGCAAAGTCGGATGCATCACAGACCACGTAGAATGGTCGCTCGTGATCAGCGATCGCGAGAACCGGAGCTTCCACGAGGCTGCGTTTCACCTTGACGAATGCTCCTTGACATTCGTCGGACCACTTCCAATCGACATCTTTCTTCAGCAATGATGAAAGAGGCCAAATGATACCCGCATAGTTCTGCGAGTACTTATGGAGATGCGTCGCAAGCCCGAGGAACTTGCGAAGGTCCTTTTGGCTTGTTGGGACAGGCCAATCGTTGATTGCCTTGATCTTTTCGGGATCAGGGCGCACTCCGTTCTTGCCGACAAAGCAGCCAAGAACGGGGATCTCATCAACACCAAACATACACTTTTGTATGTTAGCGTACAACTTGTGCTTCCGTATTGAGTCCAAAAGCTGTTGGAGGTGCCCTTTGTGCACTTCCACATCGGATGTAGCATCCAATGCACGACTGCGTATGAACACGTCGTCAAAGTAACTGGGTGCGAATTTTCGCACCGGACGCAATAGTTGCGTGACGCACCTATTGAACGTGGCGGGAGCATTTGTTAGCCCCTGTGGCATAACAAGCCACTCCCACAGCATCCCGCTCGGGGTACTAACTGCCGTGAAAGGAATATCCTTTTCACGCATCAAGATTTGATAGAACCCATCTCTCAAATCGATCGTACTAAAGATAGTACTACCTTGCATGTTGTCAACGATGACATCTTTGCGAGGTATCGGCGTTTGTGCCGGGATTGTTGCCGCATTCAACTTGTTGAATGCATGCACGATCCTCCATCCTCCTGTGGTCTTTTTCACACAGAAGGTGGGAGTGCAGTGCGGAGAGTTCGACTTGCGCACTTGGCCCGCTTTACGACGAGCTTCAAAGAACTCGTTGATCACCTTGACTTGCTCACGAGGCAGTGACTATTGCCTTGTGACGCAGTATTTTGTTCCTGGCTTGAGATCAATCTCATGCCGAACTCCTTTGTCTGTCGGAAGACGACTAGGAACTTCTTCTGGGAATACGTCTTCGTATTCCTTCAATAGTCCGTAGAACGGACTGTTTTTTAGGGACTCCCATCCCTGAGCCTGAAATCGTTCCTTCTTAGTTGATTCGTCGAGTACATCAGTGTCCATCACTGATGACGACGCAAGGAAACATTCATCGAGTGGGTGCCTCTGCACTGCCGATTCGGCATTGCTCGATTCCTGAGGATCAATGTAACAAATCTGCTCGAGAGTGCCTCGACGCAGCTCTTTCATGAACCGTTTTTGGTTCATGATTGGTAGCGCTACTACTTCCGAAGTTTCCTTCGGAGGGCCTTCCAGCGCTATCTCGTGCATACGAGATCCATTTTCATCAGTGACCATGACGCTGATGGCTTCGCACAAGGAGCCTTGATCAGAGGTCTCCATTGGCGGTACCTTTCCTTTGTCATCGCTCTTCTTAACAGAGCGATGGACTTCCAAAGTCTGTCCATGAGACTTTCGGTTTCCCTTCCCTTCGATCATGCTGCTAAGGGGGCCATCGCACACCCTTGCGTCATGTTCGTTAACTGTCTGCGCGCGAGGCACAGACGTTTGGTTCCGCTTCATGGCGAGATACATAATTGATTGTTGATCCCAATCAATAATCGACTGATACCTTTTCAGCCATGGCATTCCAAGGATGACATCGAATTTGTCATCCAAATCCAGCCAAATGAAGTCTCCTTCCATTTGGCGTCCATCATGCGTGATACGAAGTCGTGTCGCGCGCTTTATTGTCGTGACGGTGGCGCCAGTTGCCAACCGCGCAGTAATCTTTGACTCGGAGGAACGTAATTCCTCCGAGTTAACTTTTGCTAGCTCACGAGCGACATGTGACTGAACAAAGTTGTTCGACGCACCCGTGTCTAGCAGTGCCCGCAGAGGGGTCGTAAATCCCTCTGCGGTTATCTTCAGTTGGATGAGCCGATCTTTCGACTCATCCGCAGTCGTGGTAGTCCAGCAGCGTGCGCCAGACACGCTGGGGGCTTGCGTCTCGTGTACCATGATCACACCAGACGCATGTTCGCCAGTAGAGCGCCCCACATCTACTGGTTGCTGACGTTTTTTGACTCTTCGCGCATTGAGCGCGAAGAAGCGGTTCGAGACGTTTCTCGAACACGAGGGGCGGGTTGCACCGCTCGGCACTCGTATGAGAAGTGCCTTAACTTCTGGCAGCGGTGGCACCGCTGCTTGCACTTGTCGGCGGTTCTCTTGGGAGCCGCCGAAGTTTGAACCAATGAGAGATCCATCGGTTCCGGTCCACTATAACGTGGAGGGGGTCTCGCGTGCCGAAATTGCGCGGCACGGTGGGGGTTCGCGTGAAGCTGTGCTTGCTTCGCGCTGAAATCTTCCCGCAACGCTAGAGCAATGGCTTGCTCTAGCGTTTCCGGGTATTCCCGGAATAAGTAGGTCTTGACGGGACCGTCCGTCAAGCCTTTCATGAACGTGGCGACTTGCGTCGCCATGTCGATTGGCTCTGACGCGATACTTGATACCAAGTATCGGGCATGTTGGATATACGCGTGAAGATCGCGTTTATCCTGTCGGATCTCAAGGAATTCCGTGCGAGTACGGAATTCCGACTTTGGTGGTTCAAAAGCGGCTCGAATGTCGCTTTTGAATTCCGCAAGCGTGCGGAAACAGTGGGGTCGGCCATTCGTCGACCGAATGCCCAGCTCTTTGCTCTCCCAGTGAGCTTAGATATCGCGAAATCGACCTGCTGCTCTGGGTCATACATTTGTCCAGAGCGAATTGCGGCGTCGATTTCAACGAACCATCGGAGGAGAGGCTCCTTATCTCCTCCGCCATACCTCGCGACATCAAGCTTTACAGCTTTCTGTCGTGGGGGTTGTACCTGCGCAGTAACTGCGCTGGTTGCTTCTCTTCCACGCTCCTCTGCCTCCTTCTGCAGGAACCCAATCGCTGTGAGGCGATGTTGCTCCGGCGGACAGGTGGCAAGGATGGCGAAGATGGCCTTTTCGCCAACGACCTTCCCCAGTCGTTGTAGAGTGCTCCACTTGAGATCACTCAAGTGGGGGCAATCATCCTGCGTGATTGTCGAACTCGCAGTTGACGCGGGATCGACTCCCATCATGGTTTCTTCGTCAGCATTCATTGCTGACGGCTTCTCGCTCTGTGGTTGGACGGACCACAAAGTGCTACCAGGTGTAACGGGATTACTTGTTACACGGCGTACACGTGCTTTGAGGAAGCGCGCGGAAGGAAAGGGCACAGCGATAACGCTGTATCCAAGAGGAAGGTTGGAGCTTTACGCAGTAGCGTGTAAAACGAGAAGTGAATTAGAATTTTAAGTGATAACATGCAATCGTTCTGACTGAAACCTACGACATCTCTCGTTGGTAGATAGTCGGGTGTCCAGTCCGACTATCATCCAATGGTATTAAATCTTAACGGCTTAGTCCTATTGGTTAATATGCAATTGACTACGTACAGTGTTCATGCATGACACATATTAATGTGTCCTAAACTGTACGTAGTGGGTGGGTTTGGAAGAGGCGGTAGAACCCGTGTGGGTGACAACCCACACTCCCCTGACCTGAGAACCCATGTAATGGGTAGCCCCATTACAATTGGAGCTTGAGGAGTCGTGCACATTCGCTCGCGGCTTTTCAAGCTCCAATCAAATCGTTTTGATAAAACGATCTAACGCATTACGCGATATAATATCGATTTTGAAAATCATATTTCAAGAAAACATAAGCCTTATGTGTATTACGCTGACTTCTCAAGCCTATACAAATCTTACGGATGTAGTATTAAGTACCACTGCCGGACATCCAATCTTCTGATGTGACGACTTTCCCTGAATACGGCCGCCGCGACAGCACACGAGCTGCCTACTGTAGTAGCAGAACGTGGCGTCGAAGATGCGCGCCACAACGTCCATTCTTGTGCGCCATCCGTAGCCAATTCCGCACTGTCGTGCTTACAACTCGGTGCGGAATTGAAGCCGTATTGACCATCACTCCACTTCAACTATACACTATACGTGTTAGTATATTATACACATCTGTACCATTTGCACTGTGACAAATTTCAGCCAATCAGCGTCGTCGAGCTTTGCGGATATCATTGTTCGTCTCTTCTATCCGGTACGTCACTATACTCTCCGCGCTTTAGCATCTTTTCAGCCAATGGGTGTCGTCGTCCCGTCAGGTTCTGCGGCCGCCCCGTCGGAATCCAAACGGTTTTCGCACGTGGAGAGCTCCATATCTTTTGCTGCTTTCCTTTGAAGTCCTCATTTCCGAATCGCGCCCGCCGGACGAAGAAGCCCCGACCCCTCCTCTCGACTCACGATGGCCATGCAAACCGCTTTGCGCTCGGCCAAAGGCCCCGCTCGCATGGGTACGTGGACGCGCTGGCTCATGCGCCTGTTGTTGCTGCATGTGTGTGCGTTTGTGCCACTATCACGATGGAACCCACTGACGCTTTCATTCTGTTTCTTGTAATGCTGTATAGGAATGTCGCGCGCGATGTCCACGAGCTTCAGCGGCCAGTACGTCTCGATTGAATCGGGCGCCAACGGTGTCGCGATCGTGCGCTTGGACGACAAGACGTCCAAGGTGAACACACTCTCGACGCATATGCAAGACGAGTTCGCCAAGGTGCTCGACACGGTCGAGAAGGACGCCGACATCAAGTCGGTTGTGTTGATCTCGGGCAAGCCCGGCTGCTTCATCGCGGGTGCCGATATCGCGCAACTGCGTGCGTGCCAGACGGAAGAAGAGATGAAGACGCTCTCGGCCAACGGTCAAGCTTTCTTGAACCGTCTTGCCAACTCGAAGAAGCCGTTTGTTGCCGCTATTGACGGCTCGTGCATGGGCGGCGGCTTGGAAGTGGCCTTGGCGTGTCAATACCGCATTGCGTCGCAGAGCAAGAAGACGAAGCTCGCTCTTCCTGAGGTGATGTTGGGTTTGTTGCCAGGTGCCGGTGGTACCCAGCGCCTCCCAAAGCTTGTTGGCTTGCAAGCGTCGCTCGACATGATGCTCACGGGCAAGAACCTCGCTGCCGACAAGGCAAAGAAGTTGGGCCTTGTGGACCAGGTCACTGACCCATACGCGCTGGAAGGTGCTGCCATTGCTGCCGCGCAGCAGTTGGCGTCGGGCAGCTTGAAGGCCAAGAAGAAGCAGAAGAACATCGTCAACAAGATCTTGGAAGACACGCCATTGCGCTCGATTGTGTTCAACAAGGCTGGCGAGATGGTCGAAAAGAAGACTGGCGGCCACTACCCTGCGCCAAAGAAAATCCTGGAAGCGGTGCAGGCTGGCGTCGAAGGTGGCCTCACGAAGGGTCTGGAAGTGGAAGCGTCGAACTTTGCCAAGCTCGGTATGACCCCAGAAGCGAAGGCGTTGATGAGCATCTTCTTTGGTCAGACTGCGCTGAAGAAGAACCGCTACGGCAAGCCTGAGAAGCCTGTGCAGACGATGGCAGTGCTTGGCGCTGGTCTCATGGGTGCGGGTATTGCGCAAGTGTCGGCGTCGAAGAACATTCACGTGCTGCTGAAGGACCGCGATGCCGCTGCTGCCGCTCGTGGCGAAGACTACGTGCGCAGCAACTTGGAGCAGAAGGTGAAGCGAAAGCGCATGTCTGGCTTCGAGCGCGATGCTGTGATGGCCAACGTGGTGCCTTTGTCGGACGAAGACGACGTGTGGAAGACCCACATGAAGTCGGCAGACCTCGCGATTGAAGCTGTCTTTGAAGACATGGACTTGAAGCACCGTGTGATCAAGGACTTGGAGCAGTACGTGTCGAAGGACTGCATCATCGCGACCAACACGTCTGCGCTTTCTGTCGCGGAGATCGCGAAGGCGAGCAAGCGTCCGGAGAACGTGATTGGTATGCACTACTTCTCGCCTGTGCCATCGATGCCGCTCTTGGAGATTATCCGCCACGAGGGCACATCGGACTCGGTCGCTGCGCGCGCCGTCGACGTCGGTCTCCGCCAGGGCAAGACGTGTATTGTCGTCAAGGACGTGCCGGGCTTCTACGTGAACCGTTGCTTGGGTCCATATATTGCGGAGACGCTGTCGTTGGTCGAAAGCGGCGTGCAGCCAGAGCACCTGGACAAGCTCATCACGAAGTGGGGTCTCCCAGTCGGTCCGATCACGCTGGCCGATGAAGTCGGTCTGGACGTCGCGGCGCACGTGAACCACACGTTGACGGAGGCGTTGGGCGTGCGCATGGCTGGCGGTGACGCCAAGATCTTCGACGAGATGATCGGCAAGGGTTTCTTGGGCAAGAAGAGCGGCAAGGGGTTCTACGTGCAGCCGAAGAGCAAGAAGGAGAAGAAGACGATCAACGCCGAGGCGCTCGAGGTCGTCAAGCGCTTCCAGAAGACCGACCTGAAGCTCTCGGACGAGGACTCGGTCAACCGCTTGGTGTCGCGTTTCGTGAACGAAGCTGTGCTGTGTGTGCAGGACGAGATCATCGAGTCGCCGACGGAGGGCGACATTGGCGCCGTGTTCGGCATCGGCTTCCCGCCATTCATCGGTGGTCCGTTCCGGTACGTGGACCGCGTGGGCAGCGCCAAGTTCAACGACATGATGCTGCGCTTTGCTGACAAGTACGGCGAGCAGTTCACGCCGGCGCCGCTCCTGCAGGACATGGCCAAGACCAACAAGAAGTTCCACGAGAACTAAGCTACTACACTACTAGGGACAGAACAGCAGCGTGCGTACGTGTTTTCGCTCTTTTTTATATAATGACACTCGTGGCCGTCGAGCAGGGGAAAAAAAGAGAAAAAAAACAACAAACAAATTGAACTACGAATGTGCTGAAGGCATTATGGATGCACTTGCTGTGAAGTATTTGGTTTTCTTTCATATAAAATGCGACTGAGGCGGATTCCGGTCTTTGTATGAATGCATCGGTGGTTCTTTGTTAATTCTTCACGTGTATACTGAAAGGCGGTGGGGCGTGGGAAAAGTGTCGCTGTTGACGTCGCACTGAGGAGCTCATGCGCGGCCCTACACGAAAGATGACCATACTCTCAGCGCCGTGTTCACTGCTCGAGTGCGCTAAAGAACGGAAGGCAGGTCGTACGTACCAGTTTGACATGCACTTTTTGCTCTCGCTCCTGGGATCTGCGGCGCAATTCTTCCACGCGCTGCATCTTTTCATCCAATTCCGCCAGCTAATGACGATGGCAAAAGAGAAAAAGGTTAACAAACCGAAATATCAAATCCGTAGCTGCACGCAACATGTTCACCTGCTGGAACTTGAAGTTGGGCTCCTCCGTGGCTGTCGTGGACTCGAGCAGATCCTGCTTCATGCGGCGCGCGAGCGCTATCCGCAGCGCATTGCGGCGCTCCTCGGCCTCGGATTTCTTGAGCTCCTCGGGCGCCACGGCGTTTTGCACTTTCTCAACCAGCTGCGCCGGCTGTAAACGCATCACAAGCAAGACAAAGATATAAGATGAAGGGCTTTCAGCCAAAATATCAACACAAACGCATCGCGTACCGGCTCGGGCGCCGTCTCCTTTTGTTCTTGCCGAAACTCCTTCAGCTGCGCCTCGCGCTCTTGCTTCTTCTTCTCGATGATGCGATCGCGTTGCTTACGAAGGTACTCTTCGCGGCGCTTGATCTCGTCGTCGGAAAACTCAGCCTATGGGAATGGAATTTGGCTCAGTTTACCAAAAATCGTGTGCGGGTGCAATGAAAACGCGCAGGCGGGAACTTACCGATTGCTGCCACTCCTTCTGCTTGTTTTTGTTCTCTTCGAGTGACTCCTTGCTGCGCTTGAAGATGCCCTCGGCCTTCTTCTTGTTCTCGTGCAGTTGGCGGTGCACTTCCTCGGGCGAGAGCTGCAGCGCACCCCCGGCGGCCATGTCCTTGCGCTCGGGCGAGTCGTCAAACTTGTCTTCCGCGCTCTTGGACGCCACAGACGCGAGCCGCAGCTGCTCCTCCTGCACAGCGATGGACATGGCAATGGCCGACTCGAGCTCGGCCTGCTCCATCTCCTCCTGCTTGTACAGGATGCTAAGCTCCATGAAGTGACTCTCCATGTCGCTCGTGTCCATGTCGACCGCGTCTATGGCCTCCTCGCGCAGCGCCTTGATCGCCTCGAGCTCGAGCTCCAGGTTGCGCTTGACCATGAGCTTCTTGAACGTGAGGAAGTCGTCCATGGCGAGGATCTGGTTCACGACCTCCATGCTGATGTCACTCACGCTGCGGCTGCGCTCGCAGATTTCGGCAAAGTCCGACGACGTGATGCCGATCTCGGCCAAACTCGAGCCCAGCACGCCTTCCACTGTTCGCAGCATCATAGACATCAGTGTGAGACCATTCTACCCAAAATGGCACGTGGCGAAGCTCTGCGTTGCCGTACCGACGTCGCGGAACTGCTGGTGCAGGTCTGTGTAGACGAACTTGTTTTCGTCGCCCGTGTCGAAGCTCGCGCAGTTCTCGTCGATGAAGCACATGATGGGCACCTCCCACGCCGGCGAGCGGAAGATGTTCATGACGTAGTCGAACACCCAGTCGCTCTCGTCTGAAGTGAACCCGAGCTCGCTCATGTTGTCTTTCTGTATCGACTGGTGCTGCTACTGCTGGCTTGTGCTGCTATTGCGGATGGGACGGACTCACGATCTCGGCTCCTCCGGTCAGTCACCTGAACGTCAGGTGCCCCAACAGGAAATGGTATCGCGAGAGCTGAGCGAAACGGACTCGCGGCGTTTCACTTTCGGCACAAAACGAGCCCATGGCTGGGGAATGAACTGCAACCGCTTGCGATGCGCTTCTACAGCTGCATGTAGCGACAGCAGAGTGTGTATGTGCACTAAGGAAAGTTTTCTTCAGCAGAGTGCTTTGGGATGAGCGGAAGGCCACCGCTGCACATAGCAACACACTCCTGGGCTTGTTGAGATTGTATGAAGGCAAGGACGCTGTTGCTAGAGTGAGTACCGTATGACTGCTGTCCTACAATCTTCATTATGTACTGTACATAATATGTCTTCAAATGCACGTCATGTCTTGCATGCCAGACACTACCTTAAAAAGTGTGTTCTAGGCGATATATGTTACTTACTGTAACCAATATGTCCGCACATTCATGTAGCTACTGTATACATTTTGTCTTTGAGGACACCACATACCAATACCGTAGCGTTCATGTCTTCCACTCCGTCCCACGACAACTGTGATAAATTTGTCGTAGACGACACCCTTGAACCCTCTCCCTTTTAAACTGCATATTCGGGAACGCGGGGAAAGAATGCCACAGCAGAGGTTCCGTTGAGGGGGCTTTTGTTGCGGGGGGCGGGCATATTGGCAAAGGAGACAGACGCGCGCATCACCTCAAGACCGCAGAGCCATGGCCAAGATCTACGTGGGCAACCTCACGTACGAGTTCGAGCCGCGCGACCTCGAGGCGGAGTTCGCTCGCGTGCGTTACACGAATGCTGCTCTCTCTCTCTCTCTCTGTCTGAATGTATGAAAATGCGCCTATTGTGTGTGTGCTGACGACGCTCTTATTTGTGCATGTGGGCAGTTTGGGGCGGTGGAGCAATGCGCCGTCAAGCGCGGGTTCGCGTTCATCCACTTCCAGGACCAGCAAGCCGCCGAGGTGGGTATATTTACATGCATATGCACTGTAGTAAGAATACGCATATTTGTGCTGAAAACGAACTGCGTGCAACGTGCCGATGGGTCTTGTGCCATAGGCGGCGGTGCAGGAAATGGACAACTACGAGTGGCGCGGACGCCGCATGCGCGTGGCGTTTGCGACCTCCACTGGCGAGAGCGACCGCCGCGCGCGCGGGAATGATGGCGGCGGCGGCGGCGGCGGCGGCGGCGGGGGAGGTCGTGGTGGCGACAGCCGCAGCGAGGGGCAGGTCTCGCAGAACCTGTTTGTGGCCAACATCCCGCCTCACATCAAGATGCGCGAGCTCGAGGAGTTCTTCGAGCAGTTTGGCAAAGGTATGCGAGGGACGACAATATGCGTGCGGGCTCACTCCTTGTGTTGTATTGATATTTTGTGCAATATGCTGCTGCTATATAGTGGAGAACGTGAAGATTTTGCCGCAGGCGCGCGGGAACCAAGCGATGTCGGCGTTTGTGGACTTCAGCGAAGTCGTCGAGGCGCAGAAGGCGCACGAGTCGGAGCTGGTGCTCGACGGACATCGGCTGCGATCGGATTACAATATTCGCCGCGGGTACGTACACACATATGTGCCAGTATAACAGGTTGTTATGCTAATGAACTGCTGCTCTCTTATGTGTGCATGGCAGTGGTGAGCGACGCCGCGACGATTATGACCGAGGAAGCGACCGTCGTCAGAGCGACTACGACCGCCATGGCTCGTTTGACGACAACAGACGCGCATATTCAAGTCGCGGCCAGCGCAGCGACCGATATGACGACTACGACAATCGTCGCGGCAACAACTACAGCAACGGCAACGGCAACGGCCGTCGCGACCGCAGTCGGTCCCCTGCGCGACAGAGCGACCGCAGGGACGACCGACGAGGCGGGTACGGAGACGACGACCGCTGCGCGTCGCGTCGGGACCGCAGCCCACCTCGCGGTGGCGGTCGAGGCGACCGCGACTTTGGCCGCAACGATGATCAGCAGCAGCGACGATTGCGCGAACCGCGTTCGCCGCCGCGCAACAGTGGCCCCAATGACTACAAGAGCGGCTCTGTTGCCAACGGATCCCCGCGTCGCGATGAGCGAAGTTTGTAAGTGACTTCATTTATATTTGGGCTGCACGACAGTGGTGTACATGCTGAATGAATGAATGTGGTGGTTTGACGGGAATGGCGCAGGTCGCCTGCGCCACGTAGCACGAGTAGAGGCCGAGAGTAACTAAGTAAACAGAGCACGCGCACAGAGAGAGAAGCAAGAGCAAGCGAATAAAGAAAGCAACAGAGCATAAAAGCGATATGGAAAAATACACAAACAGCGGCAGCGAACTTCTGATACGAGCGCATTTACTTGCTCATCTTTAGGACGAGTCCAGCGTGATCTTCTGCGGGACGAATGTTCCGATTTTAAGAGAACGCACTTGTTAAACTAGTTTCCCTTTGTATTCTGATTGACACACACACACTTTGGACCCGATTATGGCGGCAGTGCGCAAGGCAAACAGCACGGCCAAAGTGTTCGTGGCGCAGGTGCAGACGGCGTTGCGCGCGGCCACGCGGCCCACGCCGACGCTGCAGGGCATCGACTGCTCGCGCTTGTGGGTGCAGGTAGGTTTGCTCGCTACTGTCGCTGCGCTATGCTGTTGTTTAGTGACGTTGTCTTGTGTGCGATGGACCGATGGTGGCTGCAGGGCGTGATCGTGTCGAGCACAGCGAACGGCACCGAGTGCGTGGTGGACGACGGCACGGGCGTCGCCGTCGTGGATACGCGCGTGTTTCTCAAGAACACGCCGCCGGGCACGGGCAAGCGGCCTGCCGTCGGTACGACGCGTCTGCCACCATTTATCATGCGAATGCTCCACACAAAACCTGTTAACGATTGAATACACTTGCAGGCGACTACATTATGGTCATTGGGCCTCTTCAGAAGAAGCGTCTGCAGCAGACCGCGGACACGCAGCCAACGGACGTCAATGCGCTGCTGCCGCCGCCGCTGCGGATCCTCGCTCACCAGGTCGTGCAGCTCGACACCAAGCAGCAGCGCGAGCCCATGTGGTTCCTCGAGGTCATCGAGTACTGGACGGCGGTCGTCGCGCAAACCTGAATATTCGATATAGTGTACTACATAAAGGTGAGGCGGCATGCTTATTGCCTTTTTGTACGAATAACACATCTTTTTTTTATTATTATTTCCATGTTTATACGTTGTATCAGTGCTGTTCCCTCTCTTTATGCAGTGCAGCGTGCGTGCGTCTTGCTCCGTGATGGGACCAAAAGCATCCGTCGCCCGCGCGCTCATCATTTTTTTTCATTCTCATTCTCGCAAGGGCATGGTTCCTATTCGGCCTTTGGCTTGTCCTGCGCCTTGGCGCCAGTCTTTGGAACTGGCGCGGGGCTGCCCTTCGGGAGCTGGCGGTACGCCTCCACGTCGTTCTCGCCGAGGCAGTAGTCCAGCGCCGCCACGAGGATGGCCACGAAGATCGCGATGACCACAATGCCCGCGATCACGGCGAGCACCGTGTTCTCCGCGGCCCACTCGACTGATGCGTCCACGATCGTCGACAGCCACGTCTCATCCGGAATGGGGCCCGTCGACTCGACCTCTTTCCACCCGCCGTTCAAGAACTCCAAGAACGCGTTCAGCGTGCGACCCTTCTGGTACTTGTACACGAGTCCGTCGCGGACGTAGAACAGCGACGGGTAGCCGCCCACGCCAAAGCGCGAGCACACGCGGCGGTGCACCGTGCAGTCCACCTTGGCCACCTTGGTCGAGCTGCCGCTGTCCTGGAGCGACTTGCTCAGGCGGTGCCACACTGGAGCCTGCAGCATGCATTAGCGGAGTGAGTTAATAGCAGAGAGCATGAATTATTCGCGCAAATGATCGTATTGTCACGTACGAGGCGCTTGCAGTGGCCGCACCACGGCGCGTAAAACTTGATGATCCATGGGTCCTTGCTATCTTTGACCAGCTCATCGAACGACGCCGACGTGAGCGTCACGACCTGGCTCGAGCGCTCGGCCTCGAGCTGCTCACGCTGCGCGATCTCGCGTTGCGCCACTGTTTGCATCGCACACACAAGAGCCATCAGATGGAGCCATCTGCAAACGATCTGAAATGGCTTAACAAGCACGTACCAAACTCCTGGTACGAGAGCACCTTCTCCGAAAACGACGTCTACGCACATAGTACACACTGTAAATATACCGGTGTGTTCAACCCATTGCAAAAAGCACAACACATACCTTGTAGCCCTTCGTCGCGAACTTGGTGATGGCCGTGGCGTCGCGCGCGCCAACGTAGTCGTAGAAGCTGCCGGCCGTGACCACCTTGAGCGTCGGGTACGACTGCACGCTGAAGCGCTCGCAGATGCTACGCTCCGTCGTGCAGTCCACCTTGGCGATGCGCACGTCCGCCCCCTACAAAGTTCAACGACAATCACAAGATGATGTCACATTTCCGAGACAACAACAGACATGACGTAATCAAGATCTGCCTGCAATCAGGCGAGTCTTCTTCGTCTTCTACTTATTTCCCCTCAACGTATATGCACACGCACCGTGATCTGTGGGTCCACAGAGAGCGCGTCGAACACGGGCGCCAGCTTCTGGCAGTGGCCGCACCATGGCGCGTAGAACTTGACAAACCACACGCCGTCGGCCGTCTCCTTGTCGAAGTTGGCCTCGTTCAGCACCGTCGGCTCGGCAAACACCGTCTGCGCCTGCGCAAGAGCCACACCAGTGAGTACAGCCATGCGGGTGCGTACAAATACACTCGCACACTTGCTCTAATATTATTATTATTATTATTATTATTATACGAGAACGCACCGTGAAGGCGAGGAAGAGAGCGCTCGTGAAAAGCGCCGCGCGGAAGCCCATTGCTGTTGCTCTCGGTGTCGATTTCCAATGTGAGCGAGCGAGGGGGGAGTTCAGAAGAGAGAGGAGGAAGAGGGGGGCGCTATTCTTTTGGGGTGGATCCGCTGAAGACGAGGAAGCGAGCGGACGTCCGCCAGCCCTAGTCCCCATAGGATCTTAAAGTTGATATCTCACAGCTGAAGTGCGCAGTTGATAGTGTCGCAGCATTATTACGGTTGCCAGGATCACACAAAAGCAGCTACAATAACAAATGTTCTTTCTTTTTGAGAACCATGACTCATTTGATAGTTGCCTGGACCGACCCCTCTCCTGATTCTCCTTCGGATTCTTTCATCTCCTCCTCTTTCTCCACCGATTGATCCGCATGATCTTCGTCCGCTTCTGGCTCTCCATCTCTCGCGTCGTTCATCATAGTCAGCGGTGCATCCTCCTCCATGGAAGATGGCATCCGTGCCGCCTCTACTTCCGTCGCTGCTGCTGCAGATAGGTCTGTTGGCGCTGCGCTCTGCTTCTTTTGCAGCTTCTGCTCCGCCAGCGCTTGCTGGTACCTGACCACGTCGTCGGCGATGCACTTTTGGATGTTGATCCGCGCCTGCGTGATGTCCTGGGCGCCGAATGACGTCGGCGTGATCAGCATGTCGAGTTTCCCCTTGATGATCTCGTTGTCAATTGGACCGCTGTCTCCGAACGATGCGCCTGCGTACAGATAGTTCTCCAGCATCACTTCCGCAAACTTCAGCACGTACACTCCGCAGTCGTAGCTGTTCTCCTGCCGAGGGGCTTTCACAGAAATCGACACGATCTTGTTCACGTCGTAGCTTGAGCCTGGCGGCGAAGTAGATGGTTCTTCACCATTTGCATCATCATGTGTTGCACTTGGGTGCGAGCTTTCCCATTCTAGCTGAAGGAAGCTGTGAAGCAATAATCGATGCGGTTAGTATAGCTAGGCTACACAGACAGAAAGAGCATTAAACAAAGTTGGCAACGTACGATTTCAGATTGCGCAGTATCATGGGTTTGCTGTGGTAGCTGCCCAGTGGATCCAAAATTGCGATCCCTGTCGGTTGGTTCTACAACAGCATGGCAAATACACATCAAGCAAAGCACACACAGATGAGTTTCAATCGTCACAACCGAAGCTCTTAAGGAGTACCCAGCTAAGCAGTACCTGGGAATCACTTTCTGTTGCAGCGGAGCGCGGATTTAGAATGATGGCGAGACTCCAGTGCATGCTGATACGGAGAGACACTGTTAGCTTTTCTTGCACATCAATTTCAAAGAAAAACAAAATAGAGAGTGACATGCAACCTTACTCCTTGTTGATCGGGATAAAGATCATCGAGCGACTGAAGAAATCCGTTCGGGTCACCCACGTCGACACGTTCTTGTACCCGGCCTTCAGACGCTCTGCTACGGTACTCCCTTTGCCCATGCACAGTCTCGAATAAAAATGCGAGCTGAGAAACAGCACGTTCTCCTGAATAAACTGAGGCGCCCGATACTCGTCAACCATCAAACGTCTAGAAGGTTGTTTAGTTCAAATTAACAGTCAGCCCATTAGCACTAGTGAGTTAGTCGTGCATGCGCACACATAAAAACGTACTTGAAGTAGTAGTCGATGATGTTATCGTTGAGGTACTGCTCGGGTCTCAATCGCGAAATATCGTGCCGCGTTATCGTCACGATATCCGATGAACACGGCGGCAACGGATACGTGAGCTGAACGTCGTAGCAATCGCTTCCGCCCTCATCCGATTCGTAGTTACTACATTGACAGTTGTAGCACATGCAAGCGCCAATGCTGAGTTAAGGGATGAACCCGGGATAGCACTGCCACAATTGAGCACTTTACCTGTATTCGGAAGCAGGGCATTTCCGTTTGCCAGGATCGGCAGAATGCCCCAGGTTCAAAATTCTCCTCGGTTTTCTCAGCAGCGCTTTCAGATAAAACTTTCCCGCGCCACTGCCATCTCTGGTAAAACAACAAAATAAGGCATGACAGGTTCAGCGCGTTGATATTCTTTCGATATAGTAAAGAACAAGACTCACAAGATGTCGAGCGGTATGGTCCCTCTTCCCCGAAACATGTCTTCTAACGGGCCAAAACACGACGCCCCCGCTCGGTCATCGTCAGTTGCAACGAGCAGGATATAATGCTTCGACACATCTGACAGCACAAAAAACATAGTTGTCGCTGGTATCTCGCCCAACAGTATACGTGAAAGCGTGACAGCAGCATTCGCACCTGGACTTGTGGGGTCGTAGAATGGCTCCAACGTCTCACGATCTTCTTTCGACGACGGTCGGACTTTGAGCACGACGAACGATCGCTCCGACATCAGCTTGTCCGCAGCATCTGCAAACTCACTTCCCTTTTCCTCGTCGCTCCCGTCGCCAATTTTCATGCTATACCTGTAGATGCTATAGCGCACAGGTAATATTCGCACATGGGACAACAACACGTGTTAGAATGCAATCGGCATTGCCACGAGAGCAAAGAGAACCATCGTGACGTACTGAACACCCTTGAAATCGTCGTATAAAAGCTGTAAATGAGGCATTAGGTTCCACTCAATGACACTTGACCTAGGCGCATTGCATGTGAACACAAGAGTAGATTAGAAAAACAGCTCATCAACCAACATTGTAGTATAGCCATTGAAAACGAACCTGATGGAGCAAAGCCACACGCAGTCGGCGTGGAAGAAGACATCCACACAACAGCGAACCTCCCCGATCCACACATCAAAATTCTCCATCTTGAGGAGGCAGTTGCTTTGAATCACCTCCAAATCCACCTCCACGTCTTCCCAGTACGCTCTCCGTGGCTCTGCTGGAGCTGGTAGTGAGCTGTCGGCATGAGTGTGCTGGGATTTCTTCGGCGAGTCCGCATCGGAGTCGGACTCCAAGTCGATCGGCTGATCCGCTGTGCCGTCGACGTTCTTTGCCTTTGGCGGCGCGCGTGATCGCAGTTGCCGCTTGTACTCGTACAACTTGCTGATACTGCTGCTCGTCCCGTTCGCGTCTTGAAGCAATCGCCCGCCATTACGGGTCTGTCTGGCCGCACCGGCAATAGACGGCGACGTAGAAGTCCGCAGTCGGATCCGTGACGAGGAGCGCACCGGGCTCGTCTCTTTGTTGCTGCTACTTGTGCTCATTTCATCAATGCCTCGTTTCGACGGCGTGAGCGCAATTCGCGACTTGCCCTGAACTCCCTTTGCTGTTGTGTGCCCTGCGTTAGCTTCGTTCTTCCGAGGCGTCCATCCCAGTGTCGGAACGGACATCGCTTCTCTGGGCGCTGCTGCTGCTTGCGTCGCCTGTCTGAGCAGCCGATTGGGCGACGGTGCGCTGCCCTGCTCGAGCGTTCGCGTCGCGACGGCCTTCGGCAACACGGCGTTGGGTCGTGCTGGCGGTCGTTTTGTGCTTGTGTTCATCAACGTGTTCAGAAATGCGTCTTGCTGCGTTGGCGGCAAAAACTGACAACGCCCATCGACATCATAATCAGCACAGGATTCAGGCGTATGGATAGCACTCACTCGAGACAATGCACGCACCTTAGAGTGGAGATGCTTGATTTCGTCGTTCGTCGCCAGTGACGCGCCGGGTTTGATCACGACGCCGCTTGCGCGCACTCGCTCGTACTTGGAACTCGCGAGCGACGAGCTGTTCGAGAGCCGATGCATCCCGTTGCTGCTGTTGCTGATTCGCTGCTCAGGGCGTCGGAGCGGTTCTCCAAAATTGAAATTTAATTCGTCCACATCCGCATGGCGCGCGCGAACGCTGCCTCTGATTACCGGCAACACACACACACACACACACACATAGAGAGAGCACAGAACGCATAGCACTCGAATCAGCATGCAGGTTACTTACACACCACACACTGCAGTGTTGCTTATAGAGAGGTCGCGTATGCATCGTACCGCGCCTGCGCGACGCGTTCAAAGTCGGCGGTGGTCGTGTGGCTGCTGCTGCGGTTGCCGTCGTCGTAGGCGCGCTGCTGCTGGAACTCGCGGTGGACGCGGCCGGCGCCGAAGCGCCTCTGCTGCGGCGCGTCCGGCATTTCGTGCGGCGACAACGCGTACACGGGCGGTGGCTGTGACTGGAAGCGCTCGGGCCGGGAAGAAGACGCGTCGTAGCCCCGCCGGTCGTCCGTCATCTCCATTATCCAACGAGGAACAGCAACAACAGCCGGAAATGTGGTTAATAGTGCCCCCCGCAGTACTGATGGTAATAGTGCCACCTAGCGATAACACCGATGCGATACCGGTATGATGGACAATTGGCGCCAAATGTATTTGGGCAATTTGCCAATTCAATTGAACAACGCAAAATGGCTGCGCTGCCGGACGGATGGCTCATCCGCGTGTCGCGGTCCAAGGGCAAAGTGTACTACTACAACACGCGCACCAAGCAGACGCAGTGGGTGCGGCCGACGGCGGATGCAGCTGACGGTGGCGATAATGCGGGTGGTGCTGACGCTGGGGTAGAAGAGGAAGGGAATGAAGAGCGACCAGCGCACACGCGCAAGCGGCCGCGCACCGAAGAGCTCTCGGTGGAGACATCGAACCCCTCAGCGCATGGCGTGGCCAAGAGCGACGGCTGCGAAGATGGCGTTGACGATCCAAGCAGCAATGCGGATGCGAACACGAGCAAGACGAGGGCCATGGTCGCGATGTGCATGCGCGTGGGCGGGTCGACGTTTGTGGCGCGGCAGAGCAGCCTTGGTCCCCTGAGCAGCACCACGGCGAGCAAACTCAGAGGCATTTTCACACCCTGGGACCACCAATTGGAAGCGATCGAGAACATCATTCTACAGATCCAGGCACAAGATGCTGAGGCGAAGACAAAAGTATGTGCATTATGTCATTAACGAAGGCGAGTGCCAGGATTCCTACATCACATTCTAAACGTTCGCTGGTTTTGCTCTTGGGACAGGCACATGCGGATCGATTTCTGTTGCAGCACAGTACGGGCGCAGGCAAAACCATGACCCTCGCAGCACTGGTACGCTTTTCTGTCCGTCTCTCTGTGCGTGCTTTGCTTGCTTATAACTCTGTACAATGTGGCTGGTGTTGATGCAGACGTACCAGCTCTTGTATGTGGTTGACGCAGGCGGTGCGCGCTTCCACACCGTCGTGATCCTCATTGATCGCGTGAAGCTCGACGAGCAGGTCGGCAACACGGTCGAGAGTTTCTTGCGCCGCAATGGGATCCACGAAGTGTACCGCGCCGAGACCATGAGTCACTTGGCGAAGCTGATGGACAACCCAAGCACTGTATCTATTTCATGTGACACGGCAAAGCCACCGAAGCAGCGCGTGATCATCACCACGATCCACAAACTGGGGCTTCTCATCAAAGACGAAGTGCTGCTCACTCGGATGCTGCATCGCAACAGCCAGGACGCGTCTGGGTCACAGTTCAACCGCATCGCCATCATAACGGACGAAGCCCATCGTTCGCACACGGCGTCGACGCGCGATACAATCCAGAAAGTTATGCATGCAGGAGAAGGCAGCGAAAACGCACATACTTCGGTAAGACATTCTATCTCGTAGTCCGTCCTGGTGCGTACTTTCTAACTTCTCGTACTGTTGCGCTGTCGCTCCAGTTCATCGGGTTCACAGCCACGCCCAACACCGAGGCCATGCATTTGTTTGGCACACGATCCAAAGACGGCAGCATGCTGCGTCCTTTCCACTGCTACCCAATCGCCAAAGCCGCTGCTGATGGCCGCATCATGGACGTCTTGCAGAACTATACGTGCCTGCGCGTGGACGTGGAGACGACAATTCCGAGCGACGTGATCGACTCTCTGCGTGAAATGCGTGTGCTGAGAGCAGTTCTCGACCATGCGAGCGACGATCTCGCCATCCTGAAAGCTAAAGCTGCCTTGATGATGCAGGACTTTACCGACGTAAAAAGCAAGAGCAAGTCGGCCAAGGTAGGGCAATTGTGTGTTGCATCATGTTGTCTTGTGTTTCGCTTTTTCTTTCTCACTCTAATAGCGCTTCTGGCCTGAATAGTGCATGGTGGTGGCCAGAAGTCGCCGCGACGTGCTTCGGTACTACCAGTTGATCTCAGTCTACGTGACGAACAGGTGCAATTATGCTTCAATCTGCAAAACCACCCGAGTATACTCAGTGTGGGTACTAACGAAGGCATACTACTTTTGTAGACAACTCAAGTGGAGCATCTACGCTGCGTTCAGCGGGACACTGACTCTGGAGGAGCCGGGGAACGCGACGACCGTCACTGAAGATACCTTGAATGGGTCGCAGCTCAATCTGGCGTCTAGTGACATCGTTATCGTCTGCGATAAGCTTGATACCGGCTACAACGACCCCAAGCTCTCGTGCATGTACATCGACCGATACTTACGATCCAGCTCGCAGACGGTGCAACTTGCAAGTCGTTTGAATCGGCAGCACAAAGGTAAGCTTTTACAAATGATGTGCATCGATAAGTAAAGCGCATTCCCGTGAGTTCAATTGTCTCTTCCTAACACTTCTTGTTCGTCCTTGTGTGCTTGAAGATAAACCGAGCGTCCGCATCATTGACTTTGCCAACCATGCGGCGCAGATACGACGCAGTTTTGCAGATTTCTGGGAGGAAACGCGCGTGCAAGAGAATCCGGATGACGTGGATCTCGATGCTGAAATGGCAAATGCAATCACGGGCCACACCATTCTCTGCGACTACTTCCCTGAGCTTTGGGAGGATCCTGACAGCGTACGAGTAGCGCAGCTCGTGGAATTGCGGATTTTGCCAATGGAGCGGGATGCCTTCCATCAAGTGCTCGACGCTCTTCGACTCTTCTGTTCGGCATTCAACAACCTGCAATCTGCTGCATCTGACGACAATTTCGCCACTCTGTTTGCTATTCGGTACGTTCTTCAACCATTTGCAAAGTTTCGTTTATTGTCTTGCATGGTTACTCACATCGACGACTTTGTGGTTGTCTGTGCGGTCTCAGATATGACACATTGATGCAGCTGAAGAAGGAGGTGGAAGCCCATTCCCGAGTTTCCAACGAACTGTCATCGGCGGTTGATGCTGAGCAGGTGAAGAGCAAAATGGTGTCACGCGTACGCAAGTATCACACGGTGTTCTCGGGCGCCATTTCTCCATCTTCCGTACTGGTGCGTTTTTCAGAATAGCTGCGCATACCCGAGTAGCTGCCGTTTTGAGTGCAATTCGCTGATGATTCCCCCGTTTTCACTTTGCAGAAACAACATCGTGCAAAACGCATCGAGATCGATGAGATAGAACTGCAACGCTGTGGTCCTTTGGAAAGCTTTGAAGCCCTTCTGCGCTTGGTAGCATCAAATAAGAAACCGGCTGCTGCTAAAGCTATCGTCAACGCGGCAACCTCACTGAAAACAAGCGCAAAGTCAGAAGAATCGAGCAACCCAGTTGACTATCAAAAGGATCAGTTCTTGAATTATCTCTCGACCGCGGATCGTTGACGTACAAAGCTACACGAGCTTAACATTCATCAGGCGTGGCTTGGACTTTACGAAGGATAGTCTTGCGTACAACTCGACTCCTGAACAAGTTGAGATAAACCTCGAAGTAGGATGTTAAAATCCTCGAGAGTGAGCGCTCGGATATCGAGAGTGCGTTTTGGAGTCACAATGGAAATACACTGATTGTCATCACTCGCCTTCGCCACGGACCGCTTGAAGACCCGCGTTTGTTTGTCTTCTACCACTGCAGTGATGTCTGCGACAAGAAGGCATTTCTGGAAGAAAGCGCTGCTTGGTTGGCGCCTCCCTGCTTGTGAACTCATTCTTTGGTACTCTGCAGTGCTACTAGATTGTGACGTCGGCTTCTTCCACATGATGCGTGAGCACAGGATGTCGGTGAAGAGCATCCTCATGTGAGGTTTTCCGATTCTCCCATGCTGCGATCAAGTACAGTGTGTGCGATCAGCTGATTTTTAGTTTACAGAATAAAGAAACAAAAAGCATCGTACCTTTTCGACTAGAAAGCCCTCTTGGAGCCGCATTTTAAACCTTTCAAGGTAGCTCTGGTCGGATAAAGAATCACGAATATCGAACCTGCGGTACGAGCTTGACTCGAAGTCCGATGCCGATGGCTTCACTAGGCTCTCAACCGCTACTTCGCGAGGTTGTGTTTGATAGGACGCAACGGATGTAGAATCCTCTCGCAGTATCGCAATCGAAGAAACCAGCCCGAACAACGCTGAGAAGAAACCGATACAATCCGCTGATACCTCGTACTTGAAGCAGTTGCGTTTATCATGACAATGTAACTCGACAACAGCATGCTCGCCTTGCTGTGGCTCTCCAAGTCCAGAATCCTGGAATATCACTTGAGTGAGGTCAGACAGAACCAAACTTGACAGCAAATACCTCTTCCCGTTTACATATCGTTCCCAAGAGATCTGCGCGTTATTTGCCGATAGAAAGATTCTGCAGTCACTCCACTCATTTCTTTTGCTTCTCTTCTGTAAGGTATACGAGGTACAGATTTTTCTGTTACTAAACGCACACGCTGGTGATAGCATATAAGCAACTGTCAATGTCTTCCTTACCTTGAGCACGCTAACCCCAGCTGTGAGAAAGCTGGCGTCTGAATGCTCACGTTGACTGCTTTGTTGCCGGGCATCCATAAAATAAGATGCTTCATCAAATGCTGTAGAGGATATCGTTGAATCTCGCCTTTGCTTCCACTGCCGCCATGATCGTTGAATCCTTTGAATCGAGGACACCCGCTTTAGTGTTTTCTCTTCGGCGGATTCTATGTCCTCAATTGTAAACCCATCGTCCTCTGACAGCACCGTACTGCCGTTTAATCCCGATCGATATCGCGGACTATCTTGCTCGTTGCTGTCTGACTCCTTCCCATCACAACTGGACGGATCAGACAGCCATGATTTACAATACGACTTTTCTGGACTATCGGTGGGTGCACCTTCGTCATATACATCTGTCGTACCGCTGAGAAGTGTTGACGTTTCTGTATCAGCTCGTCGAAGATCTATGGCAATACCGAAACTTGCATGAGCCTGGTTCGTAGCATTACTATGTACTAGATATTCGTCTTGGTCATTGAGCTCCAAGTCGCCAAAATCGGCTTGATCAACATCATCCAGCAAATAGATTGAACTCGTGCTTTTCAGTGTGTCAGGGTCTCCTGTCACCATTTCGCTTGATGCATGTCGATAAACTGGCTGTATCCGTGGAACGAGTAGCTCATCCATAGTTGCTGCAGGCAGCAGTTCAAGGAGTTTAAATTGCGAGTTGTTTGCTGGTGAATCCGACAGACTATCAGCTTGCGACTGGAATTCAAGTTTGCTCCGTTGACTACAGATTGTAATGACTGCCACACATAGGGCGCAGTCTTAGATGCAAGATCTGACGGTGATGATAATGCAAAGCAGATGCACTTACTTGATTGATTTGAATACGAGCGAACAGGAACAGCTTGAGAGTCGGTCGACTGCGGCTTGGCGATGACATCACTAACTCTGTCGATAGTGCTATCTTTGCCTGTGCTCTTCTCAGATTCAAAAACGCTATTTGAGTCGGATGCCTCAGTCTCTGGGGCACATTCATTCACACCAGTCATTGCAATACGAAAGAGAATACTCGCCGCCTGCTTCCAATCGGCTTGGTTTCCGTGACTTTGCTTCTGCATTGACGTTTGCGGGATAGAGACAGTCACTGGGGGCTGAACTACGCAAGCTGTGTGCTCTTTGCTCACTGTCCCTGTCAAAAGGTAATCGTCTCGATATTTCTGATACATCTGAGATCGCATGAACAAGCGTACAAGCTCGAACTCTTGCTCCTCCAAATTCGGATTGACAGACTTGAAGGGTTTGTGAGCATCCAAATCGGCGCAAATAGCGAGCAGGTGTTCAATCTGCCGACGAACTCGACGAATAACCACGTCAACCGCAAAGTGTGTGGTCTTGAAGGCGGAGATTGCACTCCTGTCTTTCAGCTGTTTTGTCAAGCCAGCCAAGTTCTGAGCAAGCTCGTTCAAGCCCGGCAGATTCGCTTGCGAAAACATTCGCTCGTCTTCGCCGTGCATCTCGATTTCATCGCTTTCTAAATGAATGATTGCAGTCCCTTTCATGCACCCATAGCTGCTAGGTAAGACATCGACACCGCAGATAAGAGGAACTGGAGCCTATTGAAAAATACATAACGTCAGTACGTGCGAGTGACTTACGTGCATCAGTATACCGTGTTGCTCGTACCTCCATGTACTCGTGAAGAAATGGAGGCAAAATGGTGATCAATGGTCCTGCCCACTTCAAGGGATGCAATAGTGATGCAATTCCCAGTGTCGCGGACGAAAGAAGAGTCAATTTCGTGCTGACAACTATCACTTTCATCTCGAGGAGAAGTAGTCTAACGATTCGAAGGACGCGATCGATCGATAAAACGGACAGTAAATGAGGCAGTGACCACTGCAGTAACAGCGTGTTTTTCTCATCAGCGCCCTCTTCTTCTCTTGGTCGACTGAGCGTCAACTCGGTATCGAACGATGGGAAACAAGCAGCGACAACTGTGCATCCTCTACTCGGATATGGCGTTTCTTGAAGACGACGGAGAGCATCATCGATCATGCGTGCATGCTGGATAATAAATAATAGCGACGCACTAACAACAATCAGATTTGGCGTGCAGCATTCCAGCGTCAGCGGGTATGTACATTCCGTACCTGGTTGGACACAATACTACTCAGTGATCGTTGCTCTTCTCCAAACTCTAAGTCTTTTCGATGATCATCTATACATACACAAAAACGTTATTGTGCGATAAATCAACACAAAACTCAAGACTGCTTAGCCTACGCACCAAGCAACCGCGTAAGAACATTCTTGGAAAACGGAATGAACGGCATTTCTGAAACCAAGCAGTAGCAGACTGGCACTCTCACAAGACCACCAACATTGTCGTGGTTGATAGCAGGTAGCGTGATCAACCCTTTCATGCACGAAGCATACTGAACGCTTTGACCTTGAGCTCCGCCACCAGATAACATTAATACAAAGAAGTTGTCGCCATTCATCGCATTGGAGGCGTCTGCATTTTCACTGCAGATGCACTCATGAGATGCATGAACCACGCACTATTGAGATATGTAGCATATTCTTCTCACCTTTGATCGTGCTGAAGCACCGATATACCCGATGGAAAGCAGAAACGCTCGATGCTCTCAGCATTGAACTGAGATTGTGGCGGCCACGCAAAGGCAACAGTCGCTTCAAACACATTTTCTTCATGATGCCAATAGTTCTGGATGGCAATATCAGTAACATCCGGTCCAATCACGACAAGGTAATCAAACAGCGATGGCGTCTCTCTCGCTTTCTCTCTGTAATCCTAGCAAAAAAACAACAAAAAGTTGCTTGTTAACCATCGTATTTTCAAAGCTTCCATTTGGTGCCGTGAAAAAAACTTACTTTGCTTGCATGCGTGTCTTGACTGGATTGCCGCTCTGGCGGCGGAGAAGGGCCAAGCTGCGAGATTTCGCCTTCTACAGTCTTTTCGAGTATTTCCAGCGCATCGTAGACGTCATCAAATACATCTGCCTTTGCGATCGGCGACTGCACATTCTCAAAAAACCCATGCGACTGCTTGTGCTGCCATCGATGGCTGCTTTGCTGTGGAATCGCAATGCCGTTCTGCTCGAGCCACGACGAAAGCGTATGGAAGCGTTCCATGTCCATCGCCGAGAGTGTTCGTCGTCGGCGCTTGTCCACAGGCTCCCGATCCGCTTCGTCCCCGCTGTCATTCGCCGCTTTCCGTGACATGTGCAGCTTTTTCGTTTTCCGAAGCGCCATCATCGTGGGTGACGACGCTGATGCGGAATTCGCATCGAACGATCGCACTGGGGCCATCATCGACTTTGGTTTACCGCTCCACTTTTCGCGTAAATGATTGATATGGCGCACTCTGTCTCCAGTTAATACGCAACAAACACAACGCAGTGAGCAATCAGCCAAACTGCAATCTTTGGATAAAAGCTGATAAAGACGCACCTGCCCATGCCAGCGAAGAGTGACTTCTGCTTGCCCACGGCGCCGACGGCCATGGCGCTGCTGCCGCTCATACTGCTGCTGGTCGCCGTCGTCACGACCGCCTCCTCATCGCTCTCGCTCATTTTGGCGCTTCAACTGGTGTCATCATCACCGCGTCCCCCGCACTTGCCGAGTGTTGGTCACTTCAACTCCTTGTGACGCCGCCCAAAGTAACGCCCTCCAACTTCCCATTAATTTGGGCTTCATAGCGACCATAGCATGATCAAATGGTTTAGAAACAACCATCACTCTGCCCGCCCCTCTCTCTTTCGCTTTTGGCCCAGTGTCTACGCAGTCACTCTCAGTCGCAACCTCAAGCAAGGTGTCCCGCATTTGGCGTCTTCTCCTATCCGAAGGAACCGGAAGTGATGGCCGCGACCACAAGCGACTCGACGACCGCACTGCGCAACCGCCTCTCGACGGCGTCGTCCTCAGCATCGTCGGCGCCCGCGAAGCCCTGGGAGCAGCGACGCACAGGTGCATTTTGTCGGTACTTTTGTTCCTCGTGTATATGCGAGCTTAATGGCTGATGGACGTGTGTGCGATTTGTCGACTATCTCAGTAAGCGATACAAGCGCGCTTTCTAGTATTGGGTCGTCTACTACAACGCAAAGCGCGACGCAACTTCCTCTGTCTTCATCTGGAATGGAATCGAGTAGCCTACAAGGAACAAGCGGAGCGTACTCGACGGCGAACAATCAAATGAATGGCATGATGAACGCGACAGGCTCGATGATGAACAGCGGATATGGCACCACGAGCACCTACGGCTCGCCTGGGTACGGGATGGGCTCTACATATGGGTCGTCGGGGTATGGCATGGGCGGCTACGGCGGAATGAGCTCGTTCGGCAGCGGGTATGGTGGGTACGGCGGAAGTTATGGAGGCTACGGCGGTGGCTATGGAAGCATGTATGGCGGCGGCTACGGTGGCATGTCGCGTTTCGGAGGCTATGACGGTGGTATGATGGGAGGCGGAATGATGGATCCGAATGGGCAAATGGGTTTCCTTCAAAGTTTCAGCCAGACCGTTGGATCCCTTGGACAGATTACACAGGTACCCATGCGTTATTTGGATATTTTCTTGAATGGCGTCGCATTTAGCTAACAATGGGTGGTGTGCTATTTTCCTCAGATGCTCGGAATGAATGCGGATGCGTTGCATTTTTGTGTTGGAAGTTTTGTGAATTTTGTGGAGCGAATTGGAGCATTGTGCGCGGGCATGGCATCCATGGTCACGCCACGTCCACAATTTCCACCGGGACATCCCATGCATGGTATGATACTACTTTGTTGCTTAGTATGAATTGCTGTTTGTGTAAAAGCGTAAGCTAATTTGACATGACCGTTTTCTATATAACAGGTCAACCACCAACAGAAGAAGAGGAGCGCAGTCGAAAGCGCCGCGTCCGCATTTTCCAGTTTGTAATCAGTATGGCCGCATTAGCATGCGCCTACAAGTTTTTTCGATGGATCGCGTCGTTTAAGAGCGCAGGGCGGAAAGCGCTTGTTGCTCCACCTGCTCCATCGATGAACCGGAATCTGGAGCGCATTTTCCAGAACACTGCAGTGCGAAACCGAGCTCTTCTTCACTGAGAAAGCACAACATTATACGAAGCTTGCTGGGAAGAATAACGCCGATGGGAGTGCAGTTGCCACGCATGAGTGTAGAGTAAAATAGGAATTTTAAATCCTGAGGCGCAGCCGCATGCCTGGTAAGTGAAAAGCATACCTGATCATCAATGTGCAACTTCGGATTCACCAGCTGACTAAAAAACCCCATTCAATTTAGCAAAAACGACACAACTGGAATGGTACATTCCTCAAGTTTTTAGTTCAATCGACGCTTATCCGCCGCTAATCGGCGGAATGAGCGCGACTTCGTCTCCTTGATGCAGCTCGATGTCGTCGGTCGAGTACTCCAGATTTCGCGCGAGTGTGATGGTACGGATCACGGCATCAGCCTCAGGGTACATCTCGCAGAGGAGCTTGCGGAGCGTACCCAGCGTCACAGGTCCACCGTCACCACTGGTGCTGAGCGTGACTTCTTCTTCTCGTTTCCCGATCTCCTCGCGCACGGACGCGAAGTAGAGCACGTTGACGCGGATGACGTCCCCCATTCTGAATGTGTGAGCTTCGTGGTCAAATGGGAGTGCGAATTGAGCAAACAAGCACTATTGAGGTGTCTCGAAAGTTGGGTGAAAGTCGCATGAATACTGATGGGCTTATTACCATCACTCTTGACGATGAGCAGGTAACTCGAAGGTCGCGTGAACGCTGTTGGCAAGGTTGCCATCACTCTGGATCACGAACAGATCTTGAAGCGGCGCGGCCTAACACATTCCGTCTACCGAGAGAAACCCGAGAGCAACAGCGCGCGCGTGGCGATGGCGTCCAATCCAATGGCGACAATGGTGTCGGCCCCAACGGACAAGAAGCCTTGGCGCTACTTCTACGTCATGGCCTTTCCCTACAGCAGCGTCATCCCACACGAAAAAGTACGTCTCTCACGTTCTATGTCTCTCTCCCTCTTTCATGCTTTGGTACTAATGTGAATGTGGCAAATGAAAACCTGCCAATGCCAGCTTCTAGGGATGCATAATGTGACAGAGGATATGGAGCGGAAGGAAGAAGATTTTCTGCATAAAATTGCCGACCGTCATGCGGTTCCCGAGAAAGAAGCGGGAGTGTCGCCCATTCCAGGGTATCTGTCGACACTGCTGCAACAGTTGTGCTTGGGGACGCTCGTGCTCATGGTCGTCGTGCTGATAGCACTCTACCGCTTTCGGACTACAGATGCAGCTGAACATATCGAGCAAGGTCTCATCTACGCGCTATGGGGCTGCATCGCTGTGGTGTTTGTCGTGAACGCCGTTGGCTGGATCGCAATCTCGTGGCAGAGCAGGATCGGCATGCAATGCTTTGCATTCCTTGTCATGCTCCTGTGCGTTGCCGCTGGCTTTGCAATCAGCCAGCTCTTGGTGCTGAAATTTTCACAGAAACGTCTGCAAGTGGCATTGGGAAGACCCAAGAACGATTTCTCGGTTGGCGATCTTGAAGAAGTGGTGAACGGCAGCCCAACGCCATCACTACTGCATCGTTTCATGCTTGATGGGCCAACGCATTTTCTACAGTGGTTTCAAACGCATTGCTCATCATACGTCGAGCACAACGTTCACAATGGAACCCTACAAAGAATCAACTCGCTGGACTTTTACGCCGAGTTCTGGAAACCTCAAGAGCACGAATGCGCCGATGACACACTAACAGCATTTATACAATTGGAGACTGCTGCGCTAGCGATTGTAGTAAGTCTACTCGCAGTCATGCTGCTTCAACTTATCCTGCATTGGCTACTGGCTTTGTTGGATGAGGGCGACCAAAAAGGAGGAGCAACGGCGTTTACGCAGGGAAAACTGAGCCGAAAGAGGAAGAAGACTGCGAAAAAGGGCAGAAGCGTAAAACAATCGCATACTCCTCATGGCAGGTGGCTTGTATCTGCGTTCCAACTGGGGTTGTCCGCGATCACAGTCTGCGGATCGATCACATGTGCGATAAGCGTGGATCTCTTGCGATTCTGCGACTTAACTCGAGACTCCACCCTCGCGAAACAGATCCTGCTTGGTGTCATGCTGTCTGGACTTGTCTCGATTTTCGTGGGTATGTTGGTGCTTTGCTGTCGCTCTCGAGGGATCTTCGTGAAATGGACGCTCATGCTGCTTCTGGCGTCACAACTGTACGCGTTATCGAACTGCATTGAGCTGCAACAGCAGATACTCGGCCCAGCTACATCCAAGAGCAGACACACGATTCTTCAGAGTATCTATGAGCTCATGAGCGACCAGACGTGTGCACCAATAACTCAATGGCGTGCTCATACTTGCGCTCACAGTAAAGTAGACCATGCGAGAAACCGAACGACGATTGCGGAAGAGGGATTTGACTCGGTTTGTGAAGAAGAACTCGCCTCACTGATGCTCGCAACACTCGGTGTCGGGGTATCGTGGCTATCCTGGTTGGCGGCTACGCACTTGCTTTTGCTACTGAGTCTTCTTTTACCTGATATCGGATATTATGTGACCTCGTTTGTTCAGTGTTGCTGCCGCCGCTTCACTACAGCGACGACGTCTTCAGCGTCTAGTGTTTCACAAAGTGACCCCATTGTCGATTCAAAGCACTGGAAGCAAGCGTCACTCCAGTTCCAAGACGCTCGACGCTTGTACTTATCGTCTGCTCGAGCCAAAGATTCGAGTATCCTGGAAGCTGAAGCTGCAGCGTTTGACTTTGAGTGGATGGCCATGACTGGACGCAGTGCTGCTGACATCAACAAGTCGACCGTCGTGTTTCAGAACGAGTTTGAGGCCATCGTACGCTCGTTGGTCATTCGTCGCCTCGCGCTTCGCTGCAAAATGGACGTGAGCCTCAGTATCTCGAAAGATGGCAGGTTGCTTTTTGTCAAGATATTCGCGTCGGACAATCTGCTTATGGCGACGCTTTGCGATATGGACTACACGCTCGAGTTTACCGATGAAGTGGATCCTGGGCCGCTTTTCTGGAGCGACAAGACCGAGGTCAAGAATGACCTGAAGGTGCTCGACCCGCACACAATCAAGCAGAAGCTCAGGCTGTTAGCAGCCAAGGACGTTATCTCGCGGAAAGAAGCCGAGCAGTTTCCCAATGAATCGCTTTCGCGCGTCTCAGGACGCATCCAGGTACTCACGCGAGCCTCACGCATCGCCAACAAATCGCTCAAGTGTCACAATGTGCACCTGCCATATGCTCCCTACGTGCCTCGCATTGAGTTCCAGTATCTGTACAAGAAATATCCAAATCGACTCGACCAACCAGGAAGTGTGCGTCGATCCATAGTGCTTCGCACGATCGACTGCATTCGCATCACGCGGCACTTGATCGAGTCGGAGATGAATGTGAATCAAATGCTGCAAGACGGACTGCTGGCGTCGTTCCAGTGTCTGCACAGCGCAAGTCGCTTCGACTTCAACTCGAAGCCAGCGCTTCGGTCTTCCTGGATCCTCTTCTGGCGTCCGCGGCATCTCCCAGGTGAGTTCGAACCAGAATCGCACTGGTTCCTAAACCAGCTCGGTCGATTGTACCCTTTCCGCCAGCCACTTCGAGATGTGCGTGACTACTTTGGCGAAAGCATCGCGTTTTACTTTGCGTGGATTGCATTCTACACCCATTTACTGGTCGGACCAGCCATTGGCGTTGCTATAGTTCTCATGTACCAACGAGACGACCAGGAGCTTCAGACGCTTTGGTACTTTTACCGAACTGGAAAGACTGGCAACAACACGAAATTCTTCATCAGCTCCGTCGCGTTTGCGCTCGGCATCGGTATAATCGTGTGGGGGTTCCTATTTGCGAAACTGTGGGAGCGCAAGTGCATTTGGTATCAACTAGAGTGGGGGACGACGCGTCTGGACTTGGAACTGCACGATCGCGCGAGCTTCTGGGGCGAGTTGTGCCGCAATCCAGTCACAAATGAGATAGAAACGCATTTCTCGGGTCAGAAGCGACTCATACGACAGTGTGGCTCGCTTCTCGTGATGCTTGGGCTGGGAGCCATGAACCTTTTTCTGGTGATCACGTTCATTCTCATGCAAGGATACCTTACAAAGTGGTTGAGTCTCCGTTTCGCCGTACTAGGAAGCAGTGGTTGCCAAGCGATCTTAATTCAGTGGAGCGGGGACCTCATCTCGTCCATTTCGCATCGACTGAGCGAGTTTGAGAATTACCAGAACGAAAAGGCGTTCCAGGACAGCGTGGTCTCCAAAGTTTTTGCGCTGCAGCTTATGAACACGTACACGGGGCTGTGGATTCTGGCGTTTGCAGACTTTGCCTGGCTCGAGCACACGCTCTTCGGATCGCTGTATGAAGTATACCACGCCAACGTTGCAGCCCAAATGAGCGTGCTCGTGCAGTTGGAGACACTGCTCTTGATGATCTTTGTGACTCGAATCGTCTCACACATCTTGGCCGTCGCGCACAATTTCTCGCTTGGTGTCTCGCTCACTAACAGCAATAGCAGCAACCAAGCACCCGAGACTGAGTCTGCGAGTGTCGAGGGCGAGCATGCACTGGAGCCATACCGCGGATCATACGAAGACTACACGCAGGTTGTGGTCCAGTTTGGTCTCGTTGTGATGTTCTCGAGCGTGTTTCCATTGGCCCCACTACTGGCGCTGATCGAATGCGCTCTCGAGATCCGTCTGGATGCGCTCGATCTCTGTCTGTTTTTCCAGCGGCCAGCACCAGATGCAACAGAAGGCATTGGACTCTGGTCGACGTGCATCCAGATGCAATTAAAGCTCGCACTTGTGACGATCTTTGGTTTGAAGTACTTCACTGCGGAGAACCACCGTGACTTGACCTTCGTCCAGCGAATGGGCTCGTTCTTGATCTCGACGCTTGGATGCTGGCTTCTCGCGGAAATTCTGTGGTTTTTGTTGCCATCAACGAACCGTCACGCCGAGGAAGTGCAAGCGCGGAATGAGTTTCTCGTTGAGCGGTACATGGGTGGAGACGACACGCAGCCCAGTGACGATGGTCTCAGCAACACTGGAGAGCTCAATAAGAAAAACTGGATTCTAGATGATGGGTGCGAGACTGATGCCTTACCTCTTGACTCTTCCTTGGGGTACTACAAAGAACGGAACGAACTGCTTCGGAGGCTCAACGTTGCGTTGCGAAAGCACGACGATCTACGACCGGCTGATGAGCTTATTATGCCATCACATGCTAATCCTCAGCCAGAAGGAGATGCCACAGCGATCCCTCCACCATCTTCAGAGCATGATGAAAGTGTTGAGAATAATGGTGATGACGACGACGAAGGCGAAATGATCGTGGGCTATTTCAAGCCTGTGAGATTTGGTCCTCCGGTGCAAATGAGCACTAGTGAACATGAGCAGAAAGCGAGTGAGGACAAAGAACCGCATAGCTCTTCTCAGTCTCAACTTCCAGGTGCGCCTGTGGAGCAATCAGCGTCCAGTCGATTGGAATCAAGTATCCCTTCTCCAGACTCGGCAACTGGGGAAAATGAGGAGCTTATTTCGATTGGGATTCCTGTCGTCGAGGAGATACGCGAAAGCAGTAGCTCCGTCACTACTAGTGCCGCCGAAGTAGCGGTGGAGAGTGCAAGACGACCATCAAGACGCGGAAGTTTTTTCTCGAGGCTAGCGAGAAGGGAGCCTTACAGCAGCAGCAGCGGCAGAAAGAGCAGCTCCAGTGCATCCTCAGAAGGGCTTCCACCGTTTACTTTATTTTCTTCTCGTAGAACCTCCAAACTCTCACCAGGTCTGCTCGTAGCGTTAGAATTTGACGAGACAAATATGCCTCATTCATTTCTGGAATCAAGGCAGGCAGAGACACAGCACGAGACTTCTTCAGATCTACCTCCAGCCCAACCTCGTGCATCGATGAATCAAGCTACTTCGACTACCTTCCCTCAGCCAGCTCAGACCGACCTCAGTGTTGATATTCCGCGCCAATACACGACAAAGGAGCTCTCTGGCATGGACGCTATCACGGAAGCCGCTCAACGCAGCCGCTTTGACTTTAACCTCGAAGAAGGTATGAGCAGAATTCCCCTGGTTATACATTCTCGCGACTATATCAACGGCATGTTTTGTTTTGTATTATGCGACATTGTAGAACTCCAGTACAAACCAAAGGCCAAGTCACCACCATCACCAGCACCTCCGACAGCAGCCAAAAAGCCGTCGTCCTTTTTGAACCACCTTCTGCGGCTGTCCACGCCAAAGGAGGTGCCAGCTGAAGCCGAGCGGTTGCTTCGAGCTAGCGCGAGCCACCCGAGGATCGAGTTATCTGGCCACGAAGCCGTGCATGAAGCCACGCTGAGAAACCGATTCTACTTTTCTGGCGACGAAGACGATATGTAACGATGCACTCAAAAGTTAGCTGGCATTATTATTGGGTGAGGAGCTTCGATGACACGTTTTTAGAGGAGTATGCGCAAGTGCAAGAGGTTTGTACGACATCATGGGCTTGAACTTGGTGTCAAAAAGGGTTCCTGTTTGGATCTAGCAGTTGCAGACAGAGTACATGGGTTATACGATGAAGAAGATTGGCGGCATGCAATGATTACACAAGTGGAGGGAAAGATAGTGAGTTCGTACTTCGTCTCGGTATTTATGACTCCGGATTTCGCGCAGGCCTGGCAGAAGCCCCTCTTGATTCAGGATCGTCTCCAGTCGAAGCTCCAGGTTGGAGCTCTTGCGCGCAGTGTGCGGAACGCGCGACTTGAACTCCTAAAACAATTTAGCCATTTCCAGCAAAAAGGGACAATAATCGGTTCGTGGTAAGCTAAAGTAAAAAAAATGAGAGAAAGGTAATAGCGCAAAAACCAACCGGTGGCACTTTCTTTGACGTTTTGGTTCGCTGGTCGATGGATTGCTGGAATCGAAGCGACACCGGCAGCAGATCCTCCCCATTCGCTGGTCCAAAGAATCCCTCCTGGTCCAGCGCCGTGCTGCGGCGAAGGTCCTGAGCACTCGGCAGGACGAATTTTGCCTGGAAGTCTGTGTCTTCCTCGTACCACGAGCTCGCTGGCGAGTCGACCCGATAGCTGTAATCGCACGGGGCTTTGTAGGGGGTCCTGATCGCGTCGTTTCTCCGCGCGGCGTCAGTCTGGAGCTCGAGTTTGCCGCTCGCGCGCGGCAACGTCTTGAAATTGGGATTTCGGTTGGAATCTCGAGGAGAGCGGTATGACGTGAACTTGCGCGCGATGCTCTGCGCTGCGGTATTGGGACTCGCTGAGGCCTTCAGCTCGTTTTCAAAAGTGGCGAAGGCGTCGTAGGTGTCGAAGGAGACGCGAGAGGAGGACCGGAGCTGCTCTTGAATCGCTTCGTCACGTGTCGTTGCCTCCACTCGATGCATCATCTCCTGTGCCTAGGCCACTGGAATTGAGAGCGTCTTCAATAGCTCTTCATCTTCTGATTGCGCGTGGAGGATCTATAAACAGAGAGGGATGAGAGCCCCACATTAAAAAAGAAGAAACTATATTTATTGCATCGTCCATCCGGGAAATGCACAAGGATCCGATATTGCTGCACTGCTCGCTCTCGTTCTACACTTCGCACATCGTGTTCCATCGCCACTCGTACTGCTGTAGCGCGTTTGCAAAGTGCACCAGCGCCGCCGCGACGACGCAAATGTGCCAAAGCTGGTGGCTCGAGAACCAGACGTCGAACCGTCCAGGGTAGAAGCGCTCCGGGAACTTGGTCGCGTAGATGATCGCGCCGAGCGTGTAGAGCAGCCCCATGAGCAGCAATGGCCCGATCATGACGGTCACGTGCGGGTCGAAGAGGCCGAAGTGGTAGACCAGGTGGCTCACTGGCACCAGCCCGAAGAAGCCCAGCGACAGGAAGATGCACGTGCGGAAGACGAGGAACCTTGGCGTCCCGAACGCTGGTACGAGCGTCACCCCGAACGTCAGCGCCGCCATCACCGAGATCGCTGTCAGGTACACCCGCAGCAGCCACGGGTGGCAGTAGAACGAGTAGTAGATCATTGGGTAGAACGAGCCCGCAATCAGGATCGTGATGCCTGCGTAGTCGAGTCGCGAGAGAAAGAAGTACGCGGGCTTGCTGTGCACGAAGAGCAGATGGAACATCGCGCTGCAGGTCAAGCAGATCACGGCACTGACCATGAACACGAAGATCGGCCAGTGCGCGACGTGGTGCGTATCCACGGTCGACATGATGTGGATCCCGTTCTTCACGCTGTCGGCGAGGCCGTGCAGCTCATCCACGGCGTACTTGAGCGTGATGTCGGCACCCACTTGGGTCGCGAGCTCCTGCAGGAACGACGAAAAGCCCTCCACGCGGTGGCTCAGACTCTCCTTCACCGAGCGCACCTGGCTGTAGTCGGTCACGTGCGTGAGACGGTCCTTGAGCAGCACGAGCTCGGACTTGAGCAGCTCTGTTTGCACGGCGATGCCCTCCGAGATGCCGCCGACGTTCTCCTCCAGAATGTCGTGGAAGCGCTCGAGACTCGGGATCTGGTGCAGACTGTGCTCGAAGATCACGCTCGCAACCTCGTAGTACTTCTTCTGCTCTGGCAGCACGAGCATCGAGCGTGTGCGCGGACAGTACTCTGGGAGCGCGGTCGCGAAGAACAGACGCCCCGTGTGGTGACCGTTCTCGAGGAACGCGCCTTGCTTCACGTCGCACCACGACGGCGCCGTCGCCGCACTCGCATCGCCACCCATACGGCCCAACGCGCTGCTCGAGAGCGTGAGGTACATCATGAGCGACAAAAAGATGAACGAACCGATGATGTGCGTCCATACGTTGAGCGTCTCATTGTGCAGTTCAAAGAGGCTCAAAAAGCAGTCGCGCACCGAGTAGTTGAGACGGTACCCGGAGCGGATGTACGAGTTGTCGGCCAGGTAGGCGAACCCTTCCTGGTGCAGACGCTCGAACGTGTGCAGCTTGGTCATATGCACGGAGGTGTGCGTGACGGAGCTGCTGGTGGTCGTGGTTTTGACCGCGACGGCGCCGTTGGCGTTCGTGGCGACGGTCGTGCTGCTGCTGCTCGCGACACGCGACTTGCTGCGCGTGCGCATGGCCACGGTGCTGCCGCCGTTGTCCTTGAGAGTGGCGCCCATGGTGCTGCGCAGCACCAGATGCTCTGTGTCCATCGCTTGAGATTCGCTACTGGGGCGCGTGCTCGAGACCTAATTCGACACTGACGATAAGAGAACAACAGTGGATCCAACGGTAACTGTGCCGCACTCGCAAGTGCTTGCAAAGATGATATTGTGGCCTACTGGTTCAGGATATGCTTCAGGACCAATATTTATTTATGAAAGATTTTTTAAATAGTTGTATGGTTATGTATTGGTAAACGCGTTTGGATGTTGGTTGAGGACAACATAGCTATTATATGTGAAAGGTATTGACTTGGCAGACTGTGGACGGAAGAGGAGAGGGAACTGACGCAGGTGCGTCAGAGAAAGGACTGGCCAATCACAACCCTAGGATGAAGTCATCGAACAAATGTACATGACATCAAATACGGTACGGCACGTATACTCCGGATACCGTATACACATATACAAACAGCCTCGCTTTGAAGCAGGGCTCTTCTGTCCGGTCGGCTGTACAAGGGAACTCTTTGGATATAAGAGGCCGAGCTAGCGTCAAAGAGCGCTTTTGCTCCTAATGGCATAATGGCATGATGGCATGGGCCACTGTAGCTAATAGAAGGCACATTGCATCGCTTGGGTAGTTGCCTTTGCATCCGTCAGCACTCGCTGCTTTAGCACCAGCAACGCCAATTGAGAGGCTCTTCAGCATGTGCGCCATGCAGAGAGAGAGAGAGAGGTAGCTGCGACAGAGAACGAACGCTCTCTCTCGTTCTTCATGGCGCAAATATTTGGGAGACGGTGGGTGGACTTGTCCACAAAATGCATCCAGAGCTTCCATTATTATCCAATCAGAGAGGCTTCAACATTCTTTCCATCTAATTCATTGGCTGAATGGACGTTTTATCGTCCAATTCGTCACGCTCTCATTGGATGAATATAGATCCGCTGCAAAAAGATCTGTCGCTAGGTTCGTTCCATTCTCCCCCCTCCTTCGTGCGTAGCTCTTTGCTTCATAAATCAGTCATTTCGCCATAGAAACCCCGCCCAAAGACATCTCTCTTCTCTCTCCATACATCGTCATGGACGCCGTGAAGCCCCTGCAAGCGCTGCTGGACAAGCTCAACGCCCGCCTTGCGCGCGTAGAGTCCAAAGTCGGCCTCTCGCCCGGCGCGTCCCCCGTCGCGAGCCCCCGCGCTTCCGCCGCTGCGCCTACAGCCGCCGCCGTCGTGGAAGAGCTCGCTCCGCAGATCGAAGCCTACGACGAGTACGTGGCGCAGTGCCTGCCCTCGTTCGTTGCGAATGCTGCCAAGCTCGGCGACGAGCCCAAGAAACTCGCGGCCATCGCGGAGAAGGCGTTTGCGGCGCAGCGCGCGTACCTGGTCATGGCAAGCAAGTGCAAAAAGCCGGCGTCACCCAACCCGGAGCACCTGAAGGACCTCCAGGCGTGTCTGAAGGAGATCAACGGGCTCCGCGACAACCGCAGCGAATTTACCAACCACCAGAACATGATCAACGAGGGCATCCAGGCGCTTGGATGGCTCTGTGTGGAACCAGCGCCCAAGCCGTTCATTGAATCGTACGTTGGCGGCTCGGACTTTTGGGGCAACAAGATCCGCGTGCAGTTCAAGACGTCCAACCCAGATCAGATCGAATTTGTCACGTCGTTCAAGGCGCTCTTGACGGAGCTGATGGCGTACGTGAAGGTGCACCACACGACCGGCGTCACGTGGAACCCGAAGGGCGGTGACGCTGGCTCGTACACTCCGGCTACGTCCGCCGCTGCTGCAGCTTCCCCAGCTGCGGCTGCTCCTAGCGCTCCAGTCGGCACCAACAGCGTGTTTGCCGGCATCCGCTCGATTGACCAGAGCGAAGGCCACACCGCAGGTCTCCGTAAAGTCACGAAGGAACAGCAAACGTGGCGCAAGGAGTACCAGGGAGTCGACGCGCCTGCCCCTGCTGCGCCAGCACCAAAGTCAGCGGCCGCGAAGGCTCCTGTGCCCGCACCAAAGATCGCGAAGACGCCTGTGTGCGAGGTGCGCAACGGCAACTGGCAGATCGAATACCAGACGGCCGCGGCACCGCTCACCGTGAGCGACATCAACATGAAGCAGCAGGTGTACATCTACGGGTGTGAGAACGCGACGATTATTCTCGAGGGCAAGGCCAAGAGCATCATCTTCGACAGCTGCAAGAAGACCAAGCTGATCTTCGACGACGCCGTGTCGAGTATCGAGATCGTCAACTCGAAGAACGTGCAGGTGCAGAGCAAGGGCCGCGTGCCGTCGGTGGCGATCGACAAGACGGATGGCTGCCTCGTGTACATCTCGTGGGAGGGCCGCGACGTGCAGTTCGTGACGTCTAAGAGCTCGGAGATGAACGTGGCGTTCCCGTCGGGTCCGGGCAGCGACGAGTACGTCGAGCGACCGATCCCGGAGCAGTTCGTGCACCGCATCACGCCGGAGCTCACGGTGTCCTCGGACGTCTCGGACCTGTACACGCACTAAGAAGGGAGGGAAAAATGACCCCCTGATCATGCGCGCGAGTCATGCGTTTGATGCTGTTGGGGCAGTGCGCCCTCTCTTTCCTTTTTGCCTCTTTGTTCATGCATGTGTGGGCGCTGCCAGCAGCAGCAGCACGCAAACGACCTCGTAGCTCCTCAAGAAACGCGTATAAAAAGCTAACAACACGACTGTTTGGAGTCAATGAAGCTCCATGCTATGCGCACGTCTGGCCTATTTATTTGATATTGCGCAAAGCGTCGCGTATTGGCTGATTGCATTGCGCCTATTAGAACACCCGCCCATGGCGAAGCACGCGCCACCGCATCCCGCGGCCCACGCTGCTCCAAAGGAGGGGAAGGTCGAGGAGCCCGTGCCACCGACGCCAGCGCCCGAACCGGAGACTACGCCATGCCCGTATCTGATCCCACTGGATGCCTTCCACCAGATCTTTGATGCTTCAAGTGGCAATGCTAATGTTGACAGAGCGCCGCTATCGACTGCCGCACGCGTGCAGTTGCTGCAGGAGGCGCTGGGCGTGCAGCACGCGGACGCGAATCCACGCACGGCAGCGTGGGTCGAGTTCTGCTTCGGCGTACTCTGCTTTGCGCGAGACGAGCCCGCGTGCTTCGAGAGCAACGAGAAGGTGCTCACAGTGCTGACCATCGCGAACTACATCTTCCAGTTTACAACAGCAAAAGGGGCGACTGCGGAAGGCGATGATAATGACGCGTCGCCATCGACGCTCTCGCTTCCGTCAGTGCAGTCGTGCTACAACAAGTTCCGCGAACGCGTTCGTGAAGTGAGCTGCCCGCCACCGCCGCCACATTCGCCACCGACAGCTTCCAGTCAAGATGACACACACGCGTCGTCCGATCCTGTTCTTCCATCATCTCCATCGCCGCAATTGCCACCGCCATTGGCGCAACTTTCCACGTCTGAAGTCGCGAGCTTCGTGACGTTCATGTCAGCGACGTTCTTCCGCCACTTGCGCGCGTACCAGTTCCTCTTCACGCGCACGCAGGCGTCCGTCACGCGCGAGGTCGACGTACACATTGAGACGCCATTTCCGCCGCCGCCGCTCGCCGCTGCCACACTTTTGCCAGATCCGTAAGGGAGATGCGAATACGAGCTTTTTGTTATTTTCCGTTTAACGATAATGAAGGGAGAGGGCGAGAGAGCGGCCTGTCTAATGGGAATGTGCGGTGTCCGTCCTGCTCTGCCTCGCGTCCCTGTCTTAATACTGCGTCTGTGTGTCTGTACGTACGTCTAGTGAGCGAACAATCGCCGTACGCTAGCCAGATCGATGTCCTTGAGCGAGTTGATCGTGCCGTTGAGGATGATAAACGAGCCCACGATCTGCGTCGTACGCACCGTGAGGCCGCGCGGAAAGAGGATCGCGAGTGCCGCGGCGCTCACGAAGCGCGCGCGCGCAGGGATCGTGCTTGGCAGACGCGACTCCGAGTGGTGGATGAAGTCTGCCATGTGCGCGCGGTACGACTTCTGCGGGTTCATGAGCTTCAGCGTCGACAGGTTGTGTGGCACGTGCGACAGGTACCCGGACACCACACCGGCCATGAGACTCGCGATCGCGTTGTTGATCGCGGGGCTCGTGGATGACAGCGGGATACGCTCCTCAAAGTAGTCGGACAGCTGGTTGAGACCAATGCCGAAGATCACTTCACGGAAGCAACGCGGCACGAACCCACGCATCCATCGCGTTGCGAGCGACTCCGGGTTCATGTGGCCGGCGTTGAACGCTTCGAGCATACCACTCACAGGCGTCATGACGATACCGGGCGTCACGGCTTCTCCGAGACGCACCAGCTGCGGGTTTTCGTACGAGTCTGGATCAATGTGCTTCTCCGTGAGGTGACGGATGCCTTTGAAACCGTTGATGTACACCACACGCGTCGGGATCTGCATGTGCATGTTGGGGAAGAGCGACGCCACGGGCTGGCCCGTTAATCGCGCGTTGAGCAGCGAGTTCATGGCACTACGATAGAAACTCTCGAGCGTGGCGGCGGCCGAGATCGCAAAGTACGGCGTCGGCTTCGCGTGCTGCTCGAAGAGCGGCGTCTGCAGCAGCGCGGCCTGTCGGCGGATCTCCTTGCTCAGCGACATGATCACTTCACGCGACGCTTCGCGCTCATCAAGCACCTCGGAGAGCGCGTCTGAGTGCAGCGCGTATCCTCGCACGGGCGTGACGCACCGGCAGCTGACGGCGGCCGGGTCCTTCGCGAGCGCGTGGTTGGCGCCGACCGACATGCCCTCGGACGCCGTGCCAAGCATGTGCACCTGGCCGTTGATCAACTTGGTGCTCTCGACGCGGCCCTCGGCGATGACGAGCAGCTCGGTCTGCGGCTCGCCCTGGTGGTACACGACCTTGCCCTTGGGGAAGGACACGGCGCTGGCCTTGGCGCAGATCTTGCGCAGCGTCGGCTCCGTGCACATGGCGAAGATGCCGCACGAGCGCGCGTACTGCACGCACTCGTCGCTCATGTCGTCTCGCGTAGCTCCTCTTCGTGCTTCGGCGGCTGAAGCGGCAATGAGGGTGGCGTCAAACAAAGCTGGGGCTGCACGCGGGTTTGGGGCGGCAGTCCAAGCAGACCGACCCACAGTCTTTTTCATAAACGGGTCTGGACCCATCCAGAAGTGGTCAGATACATCCAGAGTGTGACTGTCTTAACAGCAAAAACGGGTTGTGGAAGTTCTTTTCGTTTTTCGTCCAACCAGCAACCCGTTGACCCGGGTTTCCGGATCCGCGGCTTTCGACCCGCGTGCCTGGAAAAATTGTTTGGCGAGCGTGAATGCTCAAACGGGGGTGCTGGGGATGGGCTCGAGTGGCGTGACGAGGGAGGGATGTGGAAGTTGCTCGTGTTGGCTGGTGGCGCGCGGTCGCTGCGCGGAGGATACACGCGGTTTACGCGTACGCGCCTGCGCATGCGGCTCGCAGTCGGCCCTTCCCATCTCGCTGATTGTAGCGGGGTCGAAGCGAATCACGCGGATTGGATGGGTCCGCAGACCTCCCACACCGGTACCAGACGCCTCCCCATCCTCCTCCGCCCCAAGCAGAAACGATATACCAACAGAAAGGACCTTGAGAAGCGTGTGAACATGCTGCTGCTGCTGTTTATTCCCGATAAATGCACACACACACACACACACACGACGAGTAACTGACCGACGCTAGCGTGGCGACGACATCCCGGCGCGGTTGAGTAGGCGGAGCTGCCGCGGACTCACGAACTGCGATTTGCCCGCGCTGGCGGCTGTCACGGGCTTCCGACGCGGCGTCTTGCGCAGACCCGCGGCGCCCGTGATCGGCGGCAGAATCGGCGGCAGGAAGCCCCGATGGATCTCTTCCAGTACGTTCGCCTCGGGCTCCACTTCCTGGTTCGATGGGGTTAATGAGGCGGCGAGTACGGCACCGGAACCGAGCATTGTGGATGTTGGTGCGGATGAAATTGAAGCCGCTGCTGTCGCGACCGCTGCGCGTTCCGCTTGCCGACGCTCTCTGGCGCGGCTGCTGCGGTTCCCGGTGTGTCCGTCCTCTTCGATGAGCTTGTGTACTTCCTCGATGACCTCGGACGACGCGCTCTCTTTCCTGCGCTCGCGCGCGTCGTAGTCGACAGTGAACTTCCACGGCCGCTTGTGGATACTGGACTCGAGCTCGCCCTGGGTCAGGATGCCCAGACACTCGCCGTTGAGCGCCCAGATCTTGACGCGGCGGTCGAAAGACGACGTGATCACGCTCTTCGGCTCGGCGATCATCTGGATACTGTACACGACGTCGTCATGCGCCTTCCACTGCTGTATGCACGGCACGAGCGGCTCGGAGAACAGCGGCGTGCCGCTCAAGAAGAAGAACGACGCGAGCGGGTCTCGCTGCTGGAACGCCGCCCAGTCGGGGCCGTTCTTGAATTTGCGCACCATGCCCGACGCGTTCACGCGAAGGTTCCGCTGCGGATTCGGACAGTCGACGGGTTTGTCGAGCTTGCGGATATTGAAGTCCTGGTCGAGCTTCACCAGCAAGGTCAGAACGTTCCACACCGTGATGGTGCCTTTGTCGTCGCCAGTGATGACCAGGTATGAGCCGAAGCTCGAGGGATCGTACGGACTCGGCGTTGTGTGGATCGTGATGCACGTGACCGACGCGACGCCGCCGCCCACGACCGCACCGCGCTGGTTGCGCAGTCGATACAAGCATTTCCACTTCAGTCGGCATGGCCGCATGCCCCAGAAGCAAAGGTTCCCCATGCTATCGCTCGAGAGCAGGATGGGGAATGGATCGAGAAAGTGCAGCGCCAGCACGCCGCTCACATGGCCGACGCACGTGCCCTCGAGTCGTCCGAACTCGTAGTCCCAGATCTGCAGCGAGTTGTCCGACGACGCGGATGCGATGAGCGACAGGTTGAACGAGAAGCAGATGGCCGTGATGTCGATCGCGTGGCCGCCAATCATGCGTCGCAGCAGCACGCCGCGCTCCGAGTCGCTCTCGTCGTGGATGTCGATGCAGCAGTCCCACGAGGCACTGATCACCGACATGTGCTCGTCGCAGTAGCAGACGCGAGAGACCTCGGAGATGTGCGCACGGTTCTCTACCTCCGGGTACGCGAATGACTTCATGTGCGAGCCATTCAGGTAGTCAAAGACGTGGATGTTGCCAGCTGCAGGAGCAAAAACAAAAGGACAATGTGAAATGATTTTGTGTCTCGTCAAAAACTTGAGAGGAACTTCTCATCTTACCGTGGTCGCCGACAATGAACTTGCGCTCTCGAAAGTCGAGGCAGAGCGACGTGAGGTCCGTCGTGCTCAGGCCTCTATACACGCGAATGAGTTTACCGAGGCGCGCGTCCCAGATCTTGACGTCCTTGCCGGCCGCCGTGATGAATGAGAGCGACGTCGGGTTGTACAATGCCGCGAACACCGGGTGGTCGTCCGTCAGCTCGGGGTTTTCCAGCTTCTCGTAGTCAAACTTGGTGAGCTATAGCAAAAGGCGACAATGCAGCCAAGCAATGAGCATGAGGCGGTTGACTCCACAACAAGACGAGGGTTGAAAATGCACAAGCTTACCTTCTTTCCAGCCGCGACGATCCGTTTCTGCGACGTGATGGAGATGATCTTTTTCACGTCGCCGACGTTTTCGGCCGAGAACGTCTGCATGCACGCGAAGTTGCGGATGTCCCAGACTTTGAAGACACCGTCGACGTCGGCCGTGACGATCTGTGGCGTGTCTGGGATGATCTCGACGCCGCAGAGGCTGTTGTTGTGGCCGTGAAGGCGCAGGATGAGCTGGTCCACGTACGGATTCCACACGAGCGCGTCGAAATCGAATCCTGCCGAGACGAGGAACCGGTACTCGGGCGAGTACGCGAGCGCGCGCACGCCCTTCGTGTGTCCGTCGAGCTGCTGCTTGTGCTTTCCCGTGTGGACGTCCCAGAGCCGAATCGTGCGGTCCATGCTCGCCGACGCAAGCGACTCCAATGTCGGGAGCTACTCAGCGAGAACACACAAGCAGTCAGATCCATGAAGCATCACATGCCAAGCCCAGCTGTCAACGTACATTGAGCAAGTCGAGGACGATGTCGTCGTGCGAGCGCGTGAGCACTTTGCCGCGCGCTTCGCCGCCCATGTGGTGCTTCTCCTCCATGCGCTCGGCGTCCCACGCGTATACGATGCCGCTGACGCCAGCCGAGAAGAGCGTTGTGGACTCTGGGTACCACTTCAGGCAGTTCTGCGACGTCGGCGTGTGGCAGCTCTTCATCAGGCGCAGTGTTGTGTCATCATAAAAGCGGAATTGCAGGTCTGAGGACGCGAGAACGAATTGGTCGTACTAGGCACATGAAATCACATTAAAGGATATCGTCATTGCACCTAAGTTGACGGAAGCTCACGTACCTTTGGAATGTGTTCTGCGCATTGCACGAACCCCTCGGGGGACCGGACCGTCCGGGTGAGTTCGCAGTTGACGTTGTAGATCTTGAGCAGCGGGCTGCAGTTTTCAATGAGCGCCACGACGTCGTTCGTAGGGAAGTAGTAGATCTACTCATGTATGCGCAGCATGTTAGTTTCACACGTAAGCTCGTCTGACAGCTAAACAAAGCCAACCGTACGTGGTCAATGAACGTGCTGTGCTTGGACGCGTCCTCCCAGGGCACGTGGTGGTAGTGCTGGATCGAGTTGGGCTGATGGGACTTGACGGTGAGCCCGGTCTCGACGATGAAGCTCGTGAACTCCTCCCACTCCATCGAGCCGTCGCCATTGATGTCGATCTGCGCGAAGAGCTCGCACAGGTTCGCGACGAGCTGGTGCTCGGCGAGGTTGCGCAGCCGCGAGTTCTCCTCGTTGAGCGGCGAGCTCTGCACGAAGCGCATCATCACGAACACGAACTCGGAGATCGACAGCCCTTTCTCCTTGACCTGGAACTCCTTGCGCAGCGCGCTCACCTAGAGAAAAAGGCAACGCGTTACCCAGATTCATAAGGGCCGCGATATGAGATGGCGTGCGTGCAAAGTACCTTT
>GL376569.1:61284-73393 GCA_000143045.1 Globisporangium ultimum DAOM BR144
GGTTAGTGCCAATGCGCCGCTTACGCTACAGTGTTTCCATCAAACGGTCGGCGTACGCTGAGACTTCGGTGAGGAACGCTGGCGCGCTCGCCGGCGACTGCGAGTCGCGCTCCATTTCGCCTACAAGATGACGAGATTCAACTCGTGTCTTGAGGAGACGCGATGGGGTCGCTCTATTCGAGGTTGGGCACTGCCATTAGCCAGGTTACGAGGCACTGTCAATAGCCATGTGCGAATAACTCCACTGCTTAATATCTGCGTGTATGGTGTCGCGTGCCCAAAGAGAGACAGGAGCATGGATGCATTGGCTGTGTCGGTTTACGGTCGGTGCCTTGCACGCATGCACAAAATTAATGGTGATCTTTAGGGATTTGCATATTAGGATGTGCACACTAGCTCACCTTTTTATGATGCATATAACTCACCACCACAAATGGTTGACTCGAGACAAAGTCAGACTTGCACAGCTTTCTTTCTGTCTTAGCGCAGCTTGTTGTCCATAAACCCAGATTTAGCAAATGCAAAGTCAGCGGCGAAAGCTACCCTGACCAAAGCATGACGGCGTTTGATTTTTTCTCGGGTTGAGCTGCTCACGCCCAGTACATTTCGTAGAATAACCTCTCTGGTATCGATAGCAAAACGCCACAAAACGGCAAGAGCGTCATCAGCCAGATCTTGTGCTTTATATGATGACACGCTGTGATTCGTCGCAGTTTTGCCCATCGTAATCATGTTTCTCACCCGGCAACGCCGTCCATGATACCGCATTTCTGGTCGCATAAGTGAAAAAACTAGCAAAGAGCTAAGCAGGAGTCAAACACGATGACGTACGTGGCGCTCGTGATCGGCTCCACTGGCGCTGTGGGCCGCGACCTCGTGGCCGAGCTGGTGAAGTCCGCGAAATGCGCCAAGGTCATTGCACTCTCGCGCCGCGAGATTCCCGAATCCAAGTGGACCACGACGTTCCCGACACTCGACGAGACACTGGCGCAGGGGAAGCTCGAAATCCGTCAAGTAGACTTCGACCAATTGGCCTCAAGTCAAGCGATCATTCAGTCGGAAGAGAAGATCGATGCCGCGTTTTCGTGCCTCGGGACGACTCGGAAAGGTAGCTTGTGTGTTTCGGAAGCAACGACACTCGGGGCTGATGCGGTAACTTTGTTTCTGTAGATGCCGGGTCCACGGAAGCATTTCGGAAAGGTACATATAATCGATTGCATGAACCTAGCGTTTTCACATAGTTATTCACACTGCAATTTTGACAATTTGGATGCTTATGACAGTGGATTTGGTGTACACGACGCAGTTTGGGGAGCTCACCAAGGCAGCTAAGGTGCCATATTTTGGACTGCTTACGGCCAATGTAAGAAGGTGCTCTTTCTGTTTCGCTTACATTATGCGTCGTCGTACTAGTCCATTACTGATGCGATGTCGCCGTTGACATTTCTTGCAGAATGCAAACAAGAACAGTTGGTTCCTCTACCCAAAGACGAAGGGCGAAGTCGAAGAAAACATCAAGGCGCTGCAATTTGAGCGCACGTCGCTTTTCCAACCTGGTGTTATCAACCGCGGTGAGCTGATGCGTACGGTCGAGAAGGTTACCTCGTGCATTCTACCCAGCGTATGTTGCCCTGTCACAGCTTTCTCAATCTGTGAACATGAGACCAAAGTACCTTACTAACCTCATTACCGTTGTGCATGACATGTGCTGCTCACTGCGCATTCCGTCAACCTATCTATGACTATGCAGATCACCACGAGTGCGATCGCCAAGAGTATGATCGCAGACTATGAGAGTAATACAGGAGGGCTAAAAGTGTGGAGCAATTCGGACCTCAAGCACTTTGAGACGACAAAGTAATGCACTAGAATATGCCATGCAGAACATCAAAGGAGCCCTATTTAGTGGAATAGGCTGTAGTATTTGCTGAAGGGAGTGCAAGTGAGTTCATTGAGCGTCTATGGAACATTCAAATGAAAATGGCACAGTAAAACAATTATACCAATTTTCTAAATTAGGCAAAAATGACCAAATTAGACAAAAATATTAAGCTTATTGATACAATTTATACAATAATGGAGTATCAATAATTTATTGTTACTCCATTATTGTTTATTTTCAATAAATATACTAAGGTTCGAAATACAGCAAACGATTATCAACTATGTGAGTTGGGCTCATATTGTACTGGTCGTAAATCAAAGGCCAACTTTTATTGCTGTCATAAAACGACCGCCACCATTAAAGTTTAGGTCAACAGTTAGATAGAGGGGTAAAGTGATGGCTTAGATTCCAAATCTAAGCTCATTTTTTGGCCAATTCCTGCTAGTTTTTGAGATATCAGCGCCTAAAACAGCCTGTGTGTTCGCATCAAAAGTTTAGGGAAAAGGTGAAAAGAATTCAGCACACCTAATTGGCTTATTTGGTACGAACACATGTTTACAAAACGAGCCATTTTGGCCAGGCAATCGCGTATATACTAAACAGGCGATTTGCTGTACTTAAGCGCTTAATGTGGACCTTGTACCGTCACATTATTATATTATACAGGTGCTTGTTAAGTTGCAGTTATTGCGATAAGTTGGCTAAAGGGCTGGATATGCAACGTAAACTGATCCATGAATCACGCAAATGAGCTTCACTGTTCGCTCTGAATGCTTTAGTTGCCCTCAGGCATATGACAGTGTGATCTCGTGCTTATTTGTCCTCTCAAACGTTTTAGTATTTTCTTCAACAGTAAAATATGTGTTTGTATCAAATAGAAATCAACTAACAGCACGTACGCCGTGGCAAACAGACGGCTTGTAGTGCAACTAGACCCTACAAATATGTTCTCTGACTGTGCTACAAAATTCTTAGCCGTGATTTATTACCAGTTCAATTACCTGATTGTGTGTGTGTATGTGTTTGTGTTTGTGTGTGTGTTTGTGTGTGTGTTTGTGTGTGTGTGTGTTTATGTGTGCGTGGGGTTTGTAACGTTTGGTCGTTTTGTTCTGTTTTGAGCTAGCACTTTGGCGCAGAGGAAGCGTGTTGGGCTCATAACCCAAAGGTCGTTGGATCGAGACCAACAAGTGCTATCTTTTAGCTTTTGCTCCTTCTTTCTTTCTTTCTTTCTTTCTTCGTTTCTCTCTCTCTCTCTCTCTCTGAGTGTGCGTCTGTCTGCTTCTTGTCTCTTTGAGCGGCTCCCATGTCTTGTGTCGCTCTTGCCGACTCCCAAGCCTCGAGAACGAGCCCGGCGCGGACCACGAGCCTGAACGAACCGCGCGCCACACTCGCTTTCTCGCGCGGGTCTATGTCTACTGCCACAGTCTGGCTCTTGCTCTGTTTCGCGCTGGCGCGCCTCTCGTCACCCTGGAGACTTGGTGGGCCGCGGGAGGGTCCGTCGGCGCGTGGCCTTGCGTGCGGCTCGTTCTCGAGCCGTCGACTGGGAGCGATTGCGCGCTGGGCGGTGTAAGAGGCTATCCGAGACAGCCTCAAACACAGCACGCACGCTTGCGCTTGAGAGGAAGACTTGGGAGGAACTTGGAAAAATTGCAACTGAATTGAAAATGAGCTTATGGTTCCTGACACTACATATAAAACACCACTAGGGCTCCTAGAGATTTTACTTGTAAAACCTAAACATGCAGAAATAAAACCTATGAATCTGATATATAAAACCTTGGGTACACTAAGGTTGAACCCAGGGGATCTGCTGGAAACTTGAACTTGAAGTACCGCGGAGATTCCCTGCAAAGTGATTGGCGGAAGCCACTCACTTCAGATGTAGAGACACGTTGATCTCGTCACCAGTGTGTTTCCCCAAGTAGGAACCATCATTCACATGTCTAGAGTACTCTCGTGCATAATCACGCCGAATCTCAATGATTGCGAGCGATCAACACTCAACTCAGACACAGATTGCTCTGACATCAGACGATGACGTCAACTGTGCATGTGGGATCACTTTTATGTGTTCACCCAATATCTTCGCACCCACAATGCACTTCCACAAGGTGGCGTGTGACACACACAGAGAGCCACCTTGCATGTAATGGCAGCCTTAGCCCATTACATCATCCCTCCCTTAAAGTTCCATCATGGACTTTACTTCTTTTGGAAGAGGTATCCGCTCTCACTTTTCAATTGACCATGAAGCGATCAAGCAACCAAGTGAAGCGCGAAGAACAGCCCGAGCCGAAGCGGCAGCGGACGGCTCCCGGTTTGTACGACATCTCCGCTATTCGCGCGAAACGTGGAGGACGTCGGTTCTACAAGGAGTTGTTCTTCCGCTGGCGCAAGATGTCCGGCAGTGACGATCCAGCCCAGTCTACCACAGCGAAGCTCGAGTCGTGGAAGACGTTTGTCCGACTCGAGAATGAACATCTTGTCGAGCGTTTGCTAGGGAACCTAGGAGGCACGCTCGAGAACGACCACAAAGAGCTTGGCTCTCGTCGTTCTAGTGCTCGCGAGAGCACTACAAGCTTTGTTCGTAGCTGTGAACCACGTCGGGAACATCAGACTGAAGAGTCTCTCGAGGTTCCCACGTGTCCGAGTCCGGCGGATAGCCAAGCCACCGTACTCTGTAGAAGCGTTGACGGTTCAACTGCTTCTTTCCCTGACGACGAGTCGATCGATCCTCGTGATCGACTATCGACTCAACGATCCAACGACGCTCTCTTTGATGATCGATCAGAGGAGTGGGGCTGAACGCGAAAACGATTGAGCGACTCTGGAAGTGGAAGAGTGCTCATCGCGCTCAGATCGAGGCTCTTGAAGTTCGCAATGCGGTACTCGAAGACCGGTGTGAAAGCCTCGAAGACCGGTTGAAGGAGCAGGAGTCGAAGATCGACTTGCTCTTCGATGGTCTTGCCCAGCGTTCGGCAATGGAGTCACGTTCCGAACAGAGGTTCGAGAAGATTCAAGCCGAGCTTGAACGACTCCAGAAGGCTGAGAAAGCTCGTGATGCGTATCACGAACGTTTACTGCGCTCTGTGGAAGAGGCAGGGACTTCTCTTGAGATACTTCGGAAGGAGTATCATGGTCGCCTTCTCGCGTTGGAGACAATAAAGGACGAGTCCTTTGATGTACTTCAGCGCCTTTATGCCGAGAAGAAGCTCCATGGCGATGAGTTACAGACTCTTCGCGAGCTGGTGGAGCGACTTCAGGATCAACTTGATCATCCGTCAAAGGTTCTATAGGGTTCGCTGACCCACTTGGAAGGTAAGGCTTTAATCGTCTACGTAGAACGTAGGGTGTAGTCGCATGCGTTTAGGAATGTCTAGTGTGTATGCATCCCCATTGCATTTAACTACCCTGAATGGCCCAATATATCTTGGCAGAAGTTTCGAACTCCCCAAGTTAGACACTGCATGTTCAGGCAGATTAGCCGTACTAAGTAATACAAGATCATTAATCTTATATACTTGCTTGTTCTTCCTTCCACTCTTGTCTGCTTGTTCTTTTTGCAGATCCTGAGCTTTTGCAATTGCGTCTCGAACAAACCTTACAATGGCTTGTCTCCTCACAATAAAGTCATCGACTTGCTGTGCCTCACGACTTGTCATGTCGTTTAGAGGTTTCATCGAGTCAAAATTCGCTTTTAACTCTGTGACAGCATTCAGGTCCGACTGTGGCTCCTTAGCCGCAGTCTCTCCCCCACTTAAGGTAGAAACCTCTCCCACTAGCGACGCTGGCACTCTCGGGTGGAGTCCGTAGTTCACATAGAACGGGGTATGACCTGTCGAGACATGCGTGGAGTTGTTCAACGCAAACTCAGCGAGAGGGAGAAACTCACTCCACTCTCCGAAAGACGTCGCATAGCTGCGCAACACGTCTTCCAGGACACGATTCACTCGTTCAGTTTGACCGTCTGTCTCTGGGTGTGCTGCTGTTGACATGGATAGTTTCGTATCCAAAATGCCAAACAGAGTACGCCAGAATCTGGACGTAAACCGAGTGTCTCGGTCGGACACGATCTCCCAAGGCAGACCATGTAGACGGAACACCACGTCTACAAAGACTTTCGCAGTCATCTCTGCCGAGATCTTGTCAGAGACCGGAGTAAGATGCACCATCTTACTAAATCGGTCCACAAACACCAGGATGCCATTCCTGCCGTGTTTGTCCCTTGGAAGTCCGAATATGAAATCCATACTCACGGACTTCCAGCTGTCAGTTGGCACTGCCAATGAACGAAGTGGGGCTTGTGTGGAGCCAGAGGGCTTCACACGCTGGCAGATTTCGCAAGTCCTCACATACTTGCGAACCCACTTGTACATGTGTGGCCAGTAATAATCCCGGGAAAGATTGAGAAACGTTTTCTCACGTCCGAGATGACCACCTGAGGGACTGTCATGATACTCATACAAGAGTCGATGACGCAGGCCCTCGTCGTTGGGAACAACAACCCTTGCTGTATCCCCATCTTCAACCGCATAGTACAACAACCCATTGTGTACTTGGAAGCGGTGAACACGCGATCTTGTTCGAGCAGGCAAGCTCTGCAGTGCTTTGTCCGAAGGATCTTTGAAGTACTTCAACAAGTCCTGACATGTGTCGTCAGACTTGTACCCTTCGACAATCTCTTCTCGCACTGTCGTCGTGGCTTGAACTGCGATCGCTGAACATCTCGCAAAGTCGACATTCTCGTCCAGATGTCACTCTGGACTTCGGATCGTATCCGGACGTCTGACAATGCGTCGGCTAAGATGTCGTCTTGCCTGGCTTGTAGTGTACAACAAAGTTGTACTCTGCAAAGAAGGAAAGCCATCTCGCCATTCTTTGCGACAAGTGAGGAGTCTTTACCGCTGTCCGCAGTGATGCGTGATCAGTGTAAATAGCAAAGCGCTCCTCGCCAAGCAGATAGACACGGAACTTGACAAGAGCATACTTCATCGCCAGAAGTTCCTTGTCATGAACTGGGTAGTTCCGTTCTGCGGGTCGGAGTTGTCGTGACTGATACGAAACAACTCGCTCTCGACCCTCATCATCGTGTTGCATCAATGCACAACCGATGGCATAGTCGCTCGCATCACAGACGACATGGAACGGCTTGTCGTGGTCCGGTAAAGCCAACACAGGAGCTTCACGAAGACTCCTCTTGACTTCTTCGAACGCCGTTTGATGGTCTTTCGACCACTTCCACTCAACGTCTTTCTTCAAGAGCTGTGTGAGGGGTTGCACTAACGCTGCATAATTGCGCGTGTACTTGTGCAAGTAATTGGCCAGACCCAACCATTGTCTCAGCTGTTTGACGTTCTTTGGCTCAGGCCAATCGTCAATAGCTTTGACCTTCTCCGGATCAACTCGAACACCGTTCTTGCCCACAAAACAACCGAGAACAGGGATCTCGGGAGCGAAGAACATACACTTCTTCAAGTTTGCGTACAGTTTGTTTTCACGCATGACCTGGAAAACTTGACGAAGATGATCAAGATGAACATCAACATCAGATCTCCCATTCGTGGCCTTACTATGAACGAAGATATCGTCAAAGTAACTCGGTGCAAATGTTCGTAAAGGACGAAGAACGTTCGTGACCATTCGATTGAAGGTCGCAGGAGCATTCTTCAGTCCCTGTGGCATCACTAACCTTTCCCACAGCATACCACTAGGGGTACTCACTGCAGTTAGTGGGACATCATCTTCGCGCATTCGAATCTGATAGAATCCATCTTTCAGATCGATAGCACTAAAGACGGTGCTGCCAACCATTCCATCAAGGATCATGTCCTTGCGTGGAACCGGAGTTTGAGCAGGTATGGTCGCGTCGTTCAGCTTGTTGAAAGCGTGAACAATGCGCCATCCGCCAGTTGCTTTCTTCACACAGAAAGTGGGGCTGCAATGCGGAGACTTACTCTCTCGCACATGGCCAGCCTTTGCACGTTGCGCAAAGAACTCATCAATCGCATCGACTTGTTCCTTTGGCAACGGCCACTGTCTTGTGATGCAGTACTTCGTGCCAGGAAGTACGTCAATCTCATGACGAATGCCTCTATCAAATGGCAATTCGTCCGGCACCTTGTCTGGGAAAATGTCTTCAAATTCCCTGGCAAGTGCATACACGGGGTTGGTTTTGAGAGCGTCCCATGACTGCTCCTCGAACCTTTCCTTCCGTGTCTTCTCATCAAGCACTTCAGCTTCCATTGCTGATACTGTGCTGATGTCCTCTGCATCGCCAACATCGACGATCATGCAGATCTGCGAGATTTCGCCTCTCGCTAGGCTACGCTTCAGCGTCTTCTTGCTCATCGATGGCAAGGAAATCAATTCTTGGACAGAACTTGGAGGATTTTCCACTTGTACGTGACGGATTACATTCACGTCACCTTCTTCCTTGCAGACCGCGATATTCACAAATTCGCTCGAAGTGACTCTTGCTTGGACACTTCCTTCGTCATCTTGACTTGTACCTTGATCAGGGGCACTTGAAACTCTTGATGAAACACTCTTCTTGCTGGTCTTCTTTTTCTTGTCTTGGGGCGGGTCTCTGCCTATCTTCCCGTCATTCTTCATACTACCATCGCACGCAACTTTGTCGTCGATGGCAAAGGAGACAGTCTTTTTCTGGCGCCTGACTGCTCCACCTCCGTTTGTCTTCTTCAAAATGGGTGCCACTTGTGAACATGGGGGGCCATCGCACACCGCAATATCACAAGGGCCATCTGAGATTTCTTCCACAGATGTATAAACCCATACCACTTCATCCGTTGTCATGCTGCTCAAGTCAGCGCTGCATGACTTGTCAACGGAGATCTTCATGTTCATCCAGTCAATGCTAGGTTGGTAACGCTTCAACCATGGCATGCCCAGGATGATGTCAAACTTGTCATCGAGGTCGAGAAGGATGAACTCGTCCTCGCCTCGGAAATCTTCACACTTCATTGCCAAGCGAACGACTCGCTTTGGCATCTTCACAGTTGACCCGTTGGCCAACCGAACAATCATCGTCTTCTCTTCATTTGCAACAGGCACAGAGATGTTGTGCCTGGCAATCACTTCATTTCGAACAAAGTTGTTCGACGCACCAGTGTCAACCAAAGCTCGTAGAGGCGTTGCAATACCGTCTACATGAACTTTGAGAACGATCAAACTTGACGTTTGACTGACACTCTTCTCACTCGTGAAACTGCATGTGCATCATGCACATTGGGGCCAGAGTCCTGTGTTTCCACAACATTCACAGTCCTCTTCTCGAGCCCAGTAGGAGGCCCCGCCCCTACTGGTCGTTCCCGTTTTTTGACCTTTGGGAACGATCGACCGACGACCATTATTACGGTCGTAGTTGTTCGAGCGCGAGCCTGTGCCGTTTGCCGATCAGACAAAGACACTTGCAGTTCCGAGCGAAGTGACCGGCTTCCCACAACGGAAACACTTTCCATCGTTGCGAGGACGTTCATTTCCAGGCGTGGAAATGTACGAGATGTCCATCGGCTCTGGGCCATCATGAACAACGTTTGGTTGCCTTGGTGGTCTTGCCGGAAAACCTTGGAATTTGGCTTGCTTGATGCTGAATTCTTCTTGCATCGCACGGCTGATGGCTCCTTCCAGGGTCTTCGGGTACTCACGGAACAGCTGGTTCCGAATCGGACCATCGTTCAGACCTGTCATGAACGTCACGACTTGCGTTGGGATGTCAATCGGCTCGTCCACGATGCTCGATACCAAGTAGCGAGCTCGTTGTGCGTACGAGTGTAGGTCGTATTTACCCTGACGAAGCTTTAAAAACTCTGCGCGAGCCCGAAATTCGCTCTGCGGAGGTTCAAAAGCCTTCTTCAGCTCTCGCTTGAAGTCGTCCAGGTCGTAGAAGCAATGTGGCTCCGCCAATCGCTTCCCATACGCCCAACTTTTCGCTCGACCCGCAAGTTTTGACATTGCAAACAACACTTGCTGTATTGGGTCCCGTAGTTGTCTTGCAGTGATCGCTGCATCCAACTCAACGAACCATCTCGCTAGAGGCTCGTTCTCTCCGCCACGGTACGGAGATACATCGAGCTTCAGAGGTGCTACTCTCATCGTCGTGACAGGAGTTGCAGACTGTCGATGAGAGTTCATGATCTCGTGATGCATGAAGCTCGTAGCCGCGTTCCTCTGCTCAACCGGTGACGCTGATTTCAGCAAGCTGACCACAGCCGCCTCACCGATGACCGCTCGCATACGCTCGAGGGCTGCCCACTCGTGGCTCGACAAATGAGGAAAATGCTCATTCGTCAGCTCCACGGTTTCTCCAGGCATCGAGCCCATCGGCGTCTCAATCCCTTCCATTGTTTCTCACAATCGGACAGGGGTCTTGGAATGTCTGCGCACGCTACACAAGCGGCCTATGCAGACTCTTGACGTGGTCGTTGAAAGGACTACGAAGTGCTACCAGGTGTAAGAGGCTATCCGAGACAGCCTCAAACACAGCACGCACGCTTGCGCTTGAGAGGAAGACTTGGGAGGAACTTGGAAAAATTGCAACTGAATTGAAAATGAGCTTATGGTTCCTGACACTACATATAAAACACCACTAGGGCTCCTAGAGGTTTTACTTGTAAAACCTAAACATGCAGAAATAAAACCTATGAATCTGATATATAAAACCTTGGGTACACTAAGGTTGAACCCAGGGGATCTGCTGGAAACTTGAACTTGAAGTACCGCGGAGATCCCTGCAAAGTGATTGGCGGAAGCCACTCACTTCAGATGTAGAGACACGTTGATCTCGTCACCAGTGTGTTTCCCCAAGTAGGAACCATCATTCACATGTCTAGAGTACTCTCGTGCATAATCACGCCGAATCTCAATGATTGCGAGCGATCAACACTCAACTCAGACACAGATTGCTCTGACATCAGACGATGACGTCAACTGTGCATGTGGGATCACTTTTATGTGTTCACCCAATATCTTCGCACCCACAATGCACTTCCACAAGGTGGCGTGTGACACACACAGAGAGCCACCTTGCATGTAATGGCAGCCTTAGCCCATTACATCATCCCTCCCTTAAAGTTCCATCATGGACTTTACTTCTTTTGGAAGAGGTATCCGCTCTCACTTTTCAATTGACCATGAAGCGATCAAGCAACCAAGTGAAGCGCGAAGAACAGCCCGAGCCGAAGCGGCAGCGGACGGCTCCCGGTTTGTACGACATCTCCGCTATTCGCGCGAAACGTGGAGGACGTCGGTTCTACAAGGAGTTGTTCTTCCGCTGGCGCAAGATGTCCGGCAGTGACGATCCAGCCCAGTCTACCACAGCGAAGCTCGAGTCGTGGAAGACGTTTGTCCGACTCGAGAATGAACATCTTGTCGAGCGTTTGCTAGGGAACCTAGGAGGCACGCTCGAGAACGACCACAAAGAGCTTGGCTCTCGTCGTTCTAGTGCTCGCGAGAGCACTACAAGCTTTGTTCGTAGCTGTGAACCACGTCGGGAACATCAGACTGAAGAGTCTCTCGAGGTTCCCACGTGTCCGAGTCCGGCGGATAGCCAAGCCACCGTACTCTGTAGAAGCGTTGACGGTTCAACTGCTTCTTTCCCTGACGACGAGTCGATCGATCCTCGTGATCGACTATCGACTCAACGATCCAACGACGCTCTCTTTGATGATCGATCAGAGGAGTGGGGCTGAACGCGAAAACGATTGAGCGACTCTGGAAGTGGAAGAGTGCTCATCGCGCTCAGATCGAGGCTCTTGAAGTTCGCAATGCGGTACTCGAAGACCGGTGTGAAAGCCTCGAAGACCGGTTGAAGGAGCAGGAGTCGAAGATCGACTTGCTCTTCGATGGTCTTGCCCAGCGTTCGGCAATGGAGTCACGTTCCGAACAGAGGTTCGAGAAGATTCAAGCCGAGCTTGAACGACTCCAGAAGGCTGAGAAAGCTCGTGATGCGTATCACGAACGTTTACTGCGCTCTGTGGAAGAGGCAGGGACTTCTCTTGAGATACTTCGGAAGGAGTATCATGGTCGCCTTCTCGCGTTGGAGACAATAAAGGACGAGTCCTTTGATGTACTTCAGCGCCTTTATGCCGAGAAGAAGCTCCATGGCGATGAGTTACAGACTCTTCGCGAGCTGGTGGAGCGACTTCAGGATCAACTTGATCATCCGTCAAAGGTTCTATAGGGTTCGCTGACCCACTGGAAGGTAAG
>GL376570.1:2256-84905 GCA_000143045.1 Globisporangium ultimum DAOM BR144
AGCCTCAACACAGCACGCACGCTTGCGCTTGAGAGGAAGACTTGAGAGGAACTTGGCAAAAATGCAACTGAATTGAAATGAGCTTATGGTTCCTGACACTACATATGAAACACCACTAGGGATCCTAGAGGTTTTACAACTAAAACCTACACATGCAGAAATAAAACCTATGAATCTGATATATAAAACCTTGGGTACACTGAGGTTGAGCCTAGGGGATCTGCTGGAAACTTGAACTTGAAGTACCGCGGAGATTCCCTGCAAAGTGATTGGCGGAAGCCACTCACTTCAGATGGTAGAGACACGTTGGCCTCGTCACCAGTGTGGCTTCCCAAAGTAGGAACCATCATTCACATGTCTAGAGTACTGTCGTGCGTAATCACGCCGAATCTCAATGATTATGAGCGATCAACACTCAACTCAGACACAGATTGCTCTGACATCAGACGATGACGTCACCTGTGCATGTGGGATCACTTTTATGTGTTTCACCCAATATCTTCGCACCCACAATGCACATCCACAAGGTGGCGTGTGACACACACAAAGAGTCACCTTGCATGTAATGGCAGCCTTAGTCCATTACATACTGCAGTTAGTGGGCCGGATACGAAGACTCGGAATGGGTCTCGGAAGATGTGAAGATTTGAAGGTCCCTGGTTTGATCCCGGGTCGCGGCGGGTTTTGCTTTTTTTTCTTACGTGGCTGCTTGCTGTTGTGTGATGTTCTTTTCTGGCCACTGACGATTGCTAACCGGCATACTTACGATTCTAACCAAAAATAATACAATACCTGCAATTAAATGAATTGTACACTACAATTCACTTAATTGTGGTCAGCTCAATGAATTGTATGCTCTATCCCAGAAAGAATTGTCTTTGTTGGCGAAGCCTTAGGAGCCAATCGATTTGGCTGAAGCGAAGCGCACAATGCGCTCCAGCGTTTCCATTGTTCGCGAGCGTGCTTCACGCACAAGCGCGCCCGCCTCTCTCCTCACGAGCGTGCATACTGAACGCAAGTGCATTTCCTGTGTCTATCTATATGCATTTGTCTGCTCGTAGTATAGAAATAGTGATGGTGACTGCCTGTGACGATCCACAAATCCAATGTCCAATTACTGCATGAGCGGCTTCGACACGTCGTGGCCGCAGTGCTTAGACAGAACCTTCTGAGGCCCATCGAATGAATACGCAAGTGTGTTTCTCTATAACAACTAATGTAGCTGCTGCTCTGCATGCAAAGTCTAGACACGCATCGAGCGCATGCGTGTACTCGACTACTGTTATATATATAATTTACGCTCAGTGAGCATTATACGTGTCTTTGTGTGCATGTTTGCCTTTGACGGCGCGCAACTGCAAGGAATACTTTTAAAGCGATAGCGCCAGCCTATTCGGAACACTGACGCTGACCGCTTTCACATGCGTGTCCGTTTTTCAGGATATTTATATCCGAGTATGTCTATTTGCGCGGAAGAACCGCAAGCGAAAGTGACGCCAGTCACTCGAAACGGACCGCATTTCCCGCATTCCTCTGCGTGCAACACGCGCCTGACTCCCTTCTGCCGCAAACACTCGGAGACCGGGCTTTGGCGCAGTCGTCACACGCACGCTCCACCATGGGGGTCGACTGGTTCCTAATCGTCATCATCGTCGTCATGACGGTTGCACTGCTCATCGGCAACATCTACATCCTTGTCTACTTCCAGCACGACGACGACAAGAACACCGCATACTTCCCCAAGGCTCTCGTGGTGCGTGCCCATCCTTTTCTTAGTTACAGCTATTGGGCTTCCACGCAAAGTTGGGCTCATTTTCCACGTGTTGGTGCTACAGATCTTTGGGTTGCTCTTTGCCGAGTGCTGCGTGCTGCTGCTGCCGCTGGATGTGGTACGTGCCCACGCCATTTCTTGTTCTCTCATGTAGCCATGGCACAGGATTGACTAACTTCTCATGTGTTGCTCTGCTAGGCCAACAATTCATCAGCGATCGGGTGCAAGGAGGGCTGGAACACGGCGTGCGGCAACATCAACATGGACGTGCTCTGGCTCATCGTGTTCATGTCGATCATCGTCATCATCGTCGTGCTGCTGCCGTACTCGATGTACTACTACGAGGCCGACGACGGCGACGACAACGTGGGCAACGCGCAGTGGATCGAGGCGCTCAAGATGGAGATTGCCACCTTGACCGTCGCGATCGCGCTCTTCGTTGTGCTCTTCGTGACCGTGTCCAAAAGCCACATCCCCATGCGCGCGCTCGAGGTCAACTCGCTCTCGCCCACCCGCGGCTTCCATTCGTACACGGACGGCGCGACGCTGGCAAGCGACGAGATCGCGAACGCGGCGCTTATTCCCGTGCAGGGCATCAAAGTCACGCTCGACGTGTCCTTCCCAGTCTACATCACAGGGCTCGTGAGCTTTATTGGGTGGTTCGGCTTTTGCATTTTCTGCGGCATCGGCCTCGTTGCGCTGCCGCTGGACTTGATCCTGTGAGTTTGTATTCCTTTCTTGATGAAGCAGCAACGCAGTCATCAGTAGCCTTGCTCACATGTGGCTTTGTCCGCTTCAGGTCCTTTGCGCATCGACCAAAGTTCATCTCGGCCGACGTCTACGCGCATCAAAAGGTTTGAGGTCATGGCCGATCTTTTTGCTGGATGAAGGATTGCCAGACTGAACCTACATTTGCTTCTTCTAGCTTTGCATCCAGAAGCGGTCGTTGGAGCTCATTGAGCTGGGGAAATCCATCAAGGCGTCCATGGAACGGCCCGGTCAGAGTACGAACAAGTCGTCCTGGGAGCGCAAGAAGCAGAAGCGCTTGGATTTCGTCACGCTCAACAAGTTTAAGCAGTCGGTGTACCTGCTCGAGAGCGACATGGACGAGCTCAAGCTTTGCCACGAGGACTACAAGAACTACAACCCGCTGGTCTCAGTGTTCAAGCTCGTTCTCGGGTGCATCGCCGCGTTTGTGAGCGCGATCTGGGTGTTCCACATCGGACTGTACATGCTTCCGCCGGTGCCGCTCGTGCCGTTCCTCAACACGTACTTCATCTGGTTTGACCAGTGGTTCCCGCTGTTCGGGACGATCTCAGTCGGCATCTTCAGCTCGTACCTGCTCGCGTGCGCCGTGAAAGGGTGTTTCAAGTTCGGCATGCGCTGCTTCTGCTTCGCGCTGCACCCGATGAAACTGCACGGCACGTACATGAACTCGATGCTTTTCAACCTCGGCCTCGTGCTCTCGTGCTCCATTCCGGTTGTGCAGTTTTGTGACCAAGCATTCCAGGACTACGGCCGCCTCACGTCGATCCGCACGATGATGGGGAACCAGATCCACTACCTGCAGGGCATGAGCTTCTTCTGGGAGTACAACATCTTTGTGTACGCGATCCTCGCGTTCTCGCTACTCACCATGATGTTCTTGGTACGTCGTTGCTTGTTGCTCTTGGTGGACTCCGTGCACGTGAGTGATCTCCAAATTGTTTATTTTGTGTGTGTGTGTGTGTCCGTCATGTTGCCCAGATTGCCAAGCCAAAGGACAATTCGTCGCCCGTGGATGAGATTCGCAAGAAAATCGAGCGCCAAGTGCGCGAAACGCGATCCGTGTGACGGGATTTGCAGCTTTTTATTTTCTATCTATCGCTCCTAACACGTGCAGAGACCAATGCAATTTGAATCTGATATCTCCACTTTGCTTTGGTAAACATGAATCTGCAAGCCGCTTTTAGTTTTCATTTCCCTCGTTGAGTTGAGAGAAACAGTCGTCCTGGGTCCACGATTTTTGTCTTTGGGGGCTTTGATGCGTGGCGGTAGAACTCATTCGCGAGCCGCTGTTCATCGTCGTTGTTGTGAGAAGCAGATGCTACTGCTACTGGTGGTGGTCGTGGTTGCAATTGCGTTTGTTTTCCATTAGGAGATCGTTGTTTCGAGGGTGGAGACGACGGTGAGTGAGCCTCTGTGGCAGTGGGCAGCATCTGTGGACCCTGGTCACGCAGCAGTCCTAGCTCCATTTCATCGTACTCGTCTAGAAGCCGCTGTAGCCATGTGAAGATCTTGACGCTCGCAACGGAAATGCGAATGAACGCGACCTCGTTGAACGACGGCTCCTGGAAGACCGCGCGCAGCGCAGTGACCTGGGATTTCATCAGCATTGCGCCATGCAGGTCCCGCAGATGCTCGCTCCACACATGCGCTTGCTGCAGGATGTCTCGGCACCTCATCCATGAAAAGTTCGCGGGTGTGAACTCTTCGTGCATCTTTAGGGTCGGCTTGGCCTTGACGATTTTTTCTTGCGGCTTCTCGAGCAAGACGATGAGGCACATGAAGAGATAGTGAAGCTCCTTGACGGGAACGCGGATGCTTTTCAGCTTCAGGAGCTCATCGCGCGAGATCTTCAGCCAGTCGATGCCACCAGAAATATGGATCACATCCGACGTGTCGCCTCCGCTTTCCTCTGGAGTCTGGTGGTCGTCCTGGTTCATGCCAATCGAGATAGCCAAATGAGGCTCCTTCGCGATCTTTGAATCGTTGGATGAGGTCGCTTTCCGGTTCAAGAAATGGTTGATCCGGCCTTGTCGCACTCCCTTGCGGCCACCACCGTCTGGTGTTGGCTGGTGCTTGACGGGCCACGACGGGATCGTATCGCTGCTCATGAGGCACACCGCGGCATGCTGCTGCTTCTGCTCCTCTTGGCGTCGCACCGAGAGCGGCTGGTACGGTCCTCCAGGTGTCGACTCGGATGTGGCAGTCGTCATGAGCTCCATCTTGGCTGCGTCTGAGGCCTTGATGTTCTCCATGTAGTACTGCTCGAGCGCGAGCTTGGCAGCTTCGAGCATGAGCTTGAAGAGCTCAGCGCCAATCAGGTGGCCACAGAGACTGTCATCCTGTCGCGCGACGAGCAGCACAACGTTCTCTACCTGCCAGCGTTGCAAGAGATGCAACAGGCGGTCGCCCACGCCCATTTCTCCATCGTCGTTCCAGGTTTCATGGACACCTGGGTCCTCCGAGGCTCGATAGCACGGGTTCTTGCGCTGCTGCTGCGGTACCTGCTCGTCACCATCGACCTCTGGGCGTCTCGCATTGGCTCTGCTGCTACTGTTGCCACTGCTTCTTGATCGTATTCGAAGCGCGTGAGAAAAAGTCTGAAACTTCCGCAGCCGCGGCACTTGCTTCATGTTCGGTATCAGCTGAGGGACCTGGGCGGTGGATGTGAGCTGCATCACAAGCCCCTGGAACGTGTTCTTCTTGAACCGGAGCTGCGGCCCCAGGGTCACCAAGCCTTCTTCTGCGTAACGCACGCGCATACTGATCGTTCGTACCACCGCGTCGTGCGCTAGTTGAATGCTCAGCGTCGTCGACTACGACGATGTGCCATTGTGCCTGAAGCCATTTTCAGTTTCTACCTATTTTTTGCCAAATCAAGGGTTTTGGTGCCATTTTAGATGTACTTAATTAAGATATTATCATGTACAACCCATTCTATTCGGACTACTATTTCTACAGTCCAACAGGACCAACCAATGTACCGATATTCACCGGTACATTATACTTGAAAATTGTAAAATGAAACAAGCAGCGAACTTCTATTTGCATGACACCAACTTTAGCTTTGTGTCAATCTCAAGCCAACAAACACAAGCACAAGCATGGGCAAGAAGACCAAGAAAACCAAGTCCGCGGCGCCACTGACGCCGTTAGCGCGCGTTCTCGTGGACGCGAACGCCGTCGCCGACGTGCTGGTGGATTTTCCGGCGTTCACGAGCTTTGCGCGCAACGGCGTGGACGCGCGAATCGCGAACGTGCACGCGTCGCAGCTGGACGACGCGACCAGGAACGAGATCGTCGCGCTTTTTGAGGCCAACATGCAGCAGCAGTACGAGGCCTCGGACTGGGGCTACGACGCCGCCGCCAAGCGCCAGGAGCTCTTTGAGCCAGAAGCGCGGTACCTCGTCGCGTACGATAATGCCGATAGCGGTGGCAACGAAGCCATTGCCGGGTTTGTGCACTTCCGGTTTGTGGATGACGACGACGTCGAGGTGCTGTATGTGTACGAGATCCAGGTTGCCGCGCGCATGCAGCGCAAGGGCCTCGGCAAGTTTTTGATGCAGATCCTGCTGCTCGTGGCGCGCCGGCAGCGCATGAAGCTCGTGGTGCTCACGGTGTTCAAGGCGAACGCGCCGGCCATGGCGTTCTACCGCGACAAGATGGGCTTCGCCGTGGACGAGACGTCGCCGAGCGCGAGCGGCGACAACAGCGCATCGTACGAGATCCTGAGCAAAGTCGTGGACCCAACGTACAGGTGACTTAGTACTATGGAAAATGGTTAAGACTGCAAAACTGGTTTTCACATTGTTCGTTACAGGGAGCTCTCTGTACCCGATTACAACATTGTGTGGCCACGCGCAAGCGCTCACCGTCCTGCGTCTCGTGCCTCTCTCGGTCTCCCTGGTGCACCAAAAAGCAAGTCTGTTCGTTCCAAACGAGTCTTTGAAGGAGCGAGAGAAGAGGACGCGCGCGTGGCCACCGAGCCCATGGGGGATCCTACTCCGAACATGCTTAAATACTCAAACACAACTACAATCACCACCAGAAGAAGAAAGGCAGACACTTCACACAACGACACGCGACTGAAGGAAAGCAGCGGAAGCGCGAGTCCCATCGACACCCGCTTCTACGCACACACCCGAACGACACCGAACACACATCCCAGCTTTGCAGATTGCTGCTGTCAGCTTTACGCAGCGATCAACGAAGAGGTGACATCGTAGGCGTCACTCGGGAGCGCGTCGTCACCATGCGCGTCGCTGCAGTCTTCCTGCTTGTCTTCGCGAATGTGCATCGTGCACATGCCCTGGTTGCGCGAGAGCTTCTTGCAGCCGTCGATCTTACAGAGGCGGCCACGACGGTGAACTTCGCAGAAACCGCCGCCGCGATCCGTGCGCACGCAGCCGTCGATCTTGCAGTTGCGGAAGCCGCCGTGCGTGGCGCAAAAGTTGCCGCGCTGGGCACCCTTGGGGCATCCAGACGCCTGGCAGCGCTTGCCGCCACCGTGAGCACGGCAGAGACCACCGCCCTGGCTGCTCTTGTTGCAGTCAAGGAACTTGCAGCGCGCGCCGCCACCGTGGGCCTTGCAGAGTCCGTGGGATTGTGCTGCCTTCGCACACCCCTCTTCCTTGCATTTCTTGCCGCCGCCGTGACCGATGCAGAAGTCGCCGTTCTGGCTCGACTTCTTGCAGCCTTCGATGCTGCACTTGCGGCCACCACCGTGAGTCTTGCAGAATCCCTTGGAGCGCACGCGGCGATCGCAGCCGCCGATCTTGCACGTCGCCATGTTCTTGGCCGATTTTGGCGTGTTGTTGCTGATCATCATGCCTGCGAGCGCCATGGCCGAAGCCGATGCTGGAGACGTCGCCATTTCCTTCGCGTGCTGAGGAGAGAGAAGCAGCGGGAGCGCCGCGCGTCCGTACACGCCGTTGCGAGGCGTGATCAGGTTACTCTGGTTGCGTGGCGCCATGCCATTGAACTCCGCTGGCTGGAAGAGCTCGTGCTCCATTTCAACGAGGCGGTCGAGCGAGTCAATGGCTGACTCCAGTTGCTGGATGTTCTTCGGTCGCTCTGACGTTCCTTGAGGGCCAAAGACCGCGTACGACAGAGGCTCCAAGTCGAAACCATCGTCCAAGCCGAGCTTCATGCCGTCGTTCACCGACGTGAACGGCATAGGCTCCACGTTCATGGACGACGCCATTGGTGCGAAGGCCTCGTTCTTCATCGGCTGCATCTGGTGGTGCTGGTTCGAGATGCTGAGCTCAAACATTTGCTGCATCTGTGCGACGTTCACTGGACGGGCCACCTGGTATTGCTGGTGCTGCGGCGACATGACGTACCCGCCGTGGCTGTGGTGACGCATCAGTGGAGGCGGCATCGCCATGGCGTGGGACGGGGTCGACGGCGCGCCGTAGTGCATCGGCTGGCTGATATCCTGGCGCATCATGGACACTGGGAGCGACATGTGACGCGTGAGGTTGACCGGCGGGCAGGAAAAGTGCGGCTGCGGTTGCTGGATAAACTGTGGGCGGGCGGCGTGCGCGGTCCACGAGTCGACCTCGCAGCCCATCATGGACATGTCGCCGTTGAGCAGCACGTCGCCACCGAGGCACATCTGGTTCATCTGGTGCTGCTGCTGGAGACTCATCTGGAGCTGCTGGACCGTCGCATCGACACTCTTGTCGAGTCCCGCGTTGCGCGGGGTCGCGTCCGCGTTCGCTTGCTGCGCGCTTTCAATCGACATGTTGCGTTTGAATCGGTCCGGATGTGGTCTGGAAGACGGAGAAAGAAGCCCTGCTAATCGGACTCTAACGTCGACCTCGGAATGGGTGGGTGATGAACGAAGAAGAAGCGCGTGCGTGCGTGCGTTCAAATGCTGTTGCGCTGAGATGTTCCTGGTCGACGGCGAGACGGACGCGTTCCTGTGCGCGTGCGTTCGATGCGTCCGGGAGAGCAACAATTTCGTTATGACGCCTTCCTCTCTTCCTGCGCGCATCCGCAGGCAGGAAGCGCAGCCCGAACCCCGTGATCGAGTACACTGCGGAGAACAAGGGAAAGAACGACGGGCGAAAGAAACGGCTGGCAAACCACCCGCCGCACTCGCTCTCCCCCGCAAGTTTCACAACGCGCGACAACGAAAGGCGCGTCCTGGTCATACAACAACGGTTTTGTATGGAGTGCACGCGTGGGAAGCACTCGCTCGCCAGCGGATGATGGGCACGGCGACACGCAGCCGCGTTTCCGCGCCAGCTGTTTGGATCATTCCCTACAGCTGGTCCACCGTCACCCATTCACAGCGGCTGCGCACGGATTTCTCTAACAGGGGAACTTTATCTTTTCATAATGTACGTATTATTGAACAATGGAATTTGGAGTAGTTACCTTCAGTACCTTTTCCTTGAACCTGTAGGATTAGATATATGCGATCAAGTGAATAATCTATATTTAGATGGAGTTGACATGGGGCGCACAATGACGGGGCGAATTGGACCGACTTCTTGAAGCTGCGCCGCTGGTCGTCGGAACAAAAAGAGGGGGCGGGTACAGTAACGCGCCATCTCACCATGTAGCCAGTTCACTGCCCTCTAAATATTCCATATCAAAGGTTAACAAGTAATTTACGGATTTTACAAAGGACTATACAGAGCTATTTGTAATTACCATTAACAAGACAGTAAACTATCAAATAACATATATGGGTCTACATGGAAATAGAGAGGTATCTAAAGAAAATGGGCACATGAAGAGGCGCCATAGTACTAATAACCGACCTGCTCTTTGCGGATTGAGCGGAAGGATCGCGAGGACAAGATGCTTTTACACTCAAGCCAAGTTAGCATTGCGGTTTTCCATACTAAATTAGAGTATTAAATAGCAGTAATGCACCAAGTAGCGCAGGAACTCAGTCGTGCGGTCAGTCTCTCAGTGGATATGTTTCGAATGAAAGCGCCACTTCAAGCCAGAGAGCGTTGGCCATGGGCAGACACCGCCGTCACTGTCTGCTCGCATCTCGCTAAAATTTTTTGCACCATCTGTGCAAGCGGCATCTGGAGCCGCGTGCTCTCTGTGTAATATGTGTGGGTACTGTATTTGAAGAACGACTTTTGTAATCGGTTGGGGCTTACAAGACGAGAGGATCGGGAACCTGCGTGTGCATGTGCGCGTGTGCTGCTCATCGTCAGATGAAACCAGATGATGAGGCGTTCAGAGTTGCAAGCGCGTTGAGATGTAGGAGTGGACTAAAAAATTGATGTCTCGCAGAGACTAATGGGTGCTATGCGATGAGATGCTTGGGTGCATATTGCATTGCAGTCACCGCGTGTGGTGGAATAGATAGAGGCCTTGGTTTTTGTTGTTGTGGGTTTGATACAAACGCACCAGGGCCATGGGAGGAAGACATGGCGTGGACAGTTTGCATCCAATTCGGGGTGTTTTAAAAATGAAAAACAACCGAGCTTGTATGATAGGCAACGCTGATGTTCTGACCGTGTTTTGGTCATCTTCAGTGCCTTCCATCTGGCTCAAACACGTATCCGCTTGGTTGCTGACTACTGGCACAGTGAAGAGGATGTTTTTTCTTGTCCACCAGCAGTGAGCAATACTAATAACAGTTGACGCGACAGAAGCCAACGTGACAGCGAGAGGCGTTTCCCCGAAACAATCCGTTCATCCTAGAGTCCGGCATTTTCTGGGCTTCTCTTCATTGTGTTTTTTTCATTTTACATACGCTTTAGTGTGTCTTTATCTTTGCGAATCCTGTCCCAACGAGCAGGCGGCCGAGTTGAGTTAACGATTGCAGCAAATGTCCACCCACAATTTGTGGGAAGAAGCCCAGCCAGTGACTTGAGAGACACTCGCGCCTTGTTTACCAGTTAGCAGCATGACGCAAAGAAAGCGCTAACCAGGAGGGAGGGAGCAATCGCGCAAGACAAGACCAAGTTAGACTTGCTTTCCCTCATTTATAATACGGCATCGCAACGACAAAAAGGGCAGCAAAGTCGAGATTTTCGAGGGTGACGCAGCGTTTTTCGATAGTGAGATGTCGTCATAATTGTACAGTTTGGGGGCGCGTGACCAATGCCGAGTGCGAGCGCGTCCCATGGTTGCACACGGTCCGTAGGTTTCCCAACTTGTACTGATTCAGGTTAGAGCTAGAGTGGGATTGTATAACGATTGTACAAAAACACACAACGAACGTTGTTCGATAGCCTGCAATTGAACGACAGACGCACTTTTAGAACCGCGAAAACGCTGATTTCTCAGCCGAGACACGCTGTTCTTTGGAGAGGGGAGTGTTCGAGTTTGCGCAGATTTGCCAGCATACAAACGGCAAGTACAGTATCGAATCAGGGCTCGAAATCGGATTACGGCACCCCAAAGTAATCCGCGCTCTTGGACGATTGCAGCCACCGAGTTTTGCCCAAAATACCTTCTGGTTGTATAGTTTTAACATTAAATAAGTTGACGGTTTTCTATATTCCTCATCGATTTTGACAATAGAAGCTGTGTGTAAAATGAGTTTTAGAAACAGATATTGAGGAGTTGTCTTGTTAGAAAACAAAAGCATGACGTAAGATCGGGAGGACGGAGATTGAAGATAGTGCACTGCAATCGAACTCACCGATCCATTTTGTTCGGCCACCAAATCTCGAGATTTGATGGTGTCCATTGCAAAAGGTCCACTTCACGTTGAAGACTGCGATCAGTCAATGGACCGTTTGGCGCGTTTTTCCTATGCGTCCACCCACCAAAAAAGCAACTTTTTATACAGATTCTGAGACCGCTCTTTCCGATCCGAAGTGACGAGGGCAACAGCGAGGAAAAGACGTCATCAAAACGCGAAGCGCTTGTGGACGCCACAAACAAGTGCGCGCCTTTCGACTGGCGATCCATGCAACCAGGCTTTTCCTCTTGAAACAAAAACGTTAAAAGGACCGCGGTGTATCCACTCGCTCTCTCGGCGCGTCCTACTATTAATCAGCAGTCAGATGCGAAAACGAGCAATGATGGCTGCTATCCGACTTGTTCTCGATGCATGCTCCCCATATTCCGGACTTGAAGGGATTGCGCGTCCTACTCCAAGGTGAGAATGAGACAACAGCATATGGAGCTCTCTATTTCCAGTTTGTGTCGACCGATTTTGAGTGGCCGCGAGTGGATCTACACGACGTCACGGCGTGCAATTGGGACCGTTGAAGTTGTTTAGAACGAGGAAAGCCGAACGTGTATCGCTTCTGAAACAAAATGTAGAAAGAAAGAGAAAGAGAATGTCAAGAGTGATGATGAATCAACTCGCTGGATCGAGGAAAGACGAGCCGAGCCGCTAGTACTATAACAGACCCCCGTGGACCAAGAGTACGGTCTCACTGCTTGCGAAAAGATCAGGTGCAACAGATCTAACAGAGGAGCAGTCCATGGTGGGTACAACCTCACATTCTGTACGCGCTGCATGCGTGGCATTCGGTGTACGGACAGGAGACACCTAACGTGCCCTTTAGATCTTTTGTCAGTGTGCACCTCTCTGGTCTTGATGCATGCATCCATTCGTGCACCCACCAACGACGAAGGGTTCAGACAGAGGGGGACGAACAGACCCAGGTTGGATACATGCGCGCGAGCCTTCTGTTTTGCGATACGGGAGCCAGCCCATCGCGAACAGAACTCAACACACATGTCCGCATCATGCGAGTGCATGCATGCGCATAGAGAGAGAGAATGTCCCAAAGAGCAGAGCGCGATGAGTGTGTGAGGGGATGCGTGAGAAAATAAGGTGAACTCGTATTCGATCATTCATTTACCTGTTCAAATTGCAATTTGAATATTACTTTTTAAAAGAGCACGTGATTATTCCTTTTTATATAGCTCAATGCGTTTTATATTCTTTATGAAAGGCATAGAGCAGGAGGGTATCCAAGTTGAAACTCTATAAATAGCTTTAGGAGTCAGAAACGATCAACACTCGTTGATGCCATTGACACATTCACTTTCGGCTCAGAGGCTCTTCAGTTCAGCTGTGGACGAGATCCTGGCATGGGGCAGGGGGTCGGAGGGCGCTGCTGGCATGCGCATAGGGATAAGAACGTTCTTATCCCTCAATCTCGACGCTAAAAAAGACGCTGATCATGCATACGCAGACGCGAGGGAGCTAAAATGAAGCCCATGACACCATTTTACTCAGTCCTTATCGCGTTCTCTCTCCTCTCTCGCACAAATGCACGCAACCTCGGACTCACTTCCTCATCGTCGCAGAGCGCTGAAAGCTGGTACCAAAGAAGTGTCCTTCGCATACAGACAAAAGATGAAAACGCCTCGCAACGATCGTGGTCCTGTCCCGATCAGCGGGTACTTGTTCAAGATGAAGTCCACGGAGCGCTTGCTGGCTTCGCAGTGGAACAAGCGATTCTTTGCGTTGGAAGGCAAGGAGCTCAAGTATTACACGCACGAAAGCTCCACAGAGGCGTCCAAAGTGATCGACTTGCTCAGCATCGAGTCCATTCGGCGCTTCGAAAACGGCGATCACGGAGTCTTCAGGTACGCTCATCCCTAGGTTCATGGACACTTTCTCAGTCTGTAAGCCTAAGAAAGCACACAAACACGCTATTGTAGCTTTGTACTCAAGACTCCAGACCGCAGCTACTTTCTCCGAGCGGAGAGCAAGGGCGACATGAAGCGGTGGGTCCGCGGCCTCAAGGACCAGCAGGACCTCTGGCGCGTCAAGGAGAAGGGAAGCGTACTGCCCGACCCTGCGGCTCGCAAACCCAAGCACTACAGCGACGTCCCCATCGGCACCTTCGTCTCCCAACGCAGCTCCACGAACCTTCAAGTCAAGTAGGCTTCGCTCAAAAAGCCATAATAAAAGATTCATTTATTTACTACTTACTACTGCCAGCAAGAAGATGGATGCACTTCCAGTGTCCATCCACCTTGGGTTTTGATTTCACGTACTCGGTTTTCTGAAGAAATAGAAAAATTACAAAATGTGTTTCCGCCGATTGATCGACTCTATAGTCCAGAAAATTTTTCCCAGCCGGGCGCGCTTTCACAAAGCGCTCGGATCAGTGCGTGTCGTTTCTCCGAGTCCTGCAGCAATCGCGCCAAGTCCGGCACCAGTCGGCCGACAAAGTCGGGTTCGAAAGAAGCCGTTAAATACTGGTAGAACTCACGGGCGCTGATCTGCTCACTGCCGTACTTGCGCGCATTCGACGTGAACACTTTCATCTTCTTCGTGTCGCCTCCAAACGCCTGCTGGACTGATTCTAAAATGGACTTGTGCAGCTGTGCAGCAGCTTCACCAACGACAGGTTCGATGTCTTCCACTTTGATGACCGACACCTTGTTCCGTCTCCTGCTTCCGGAAGAAACCGCTCGAGGTCGTTCCAGCGTAGCTGGCGGAGACACCAACGACGATCTCCTCTTCGACTCTTTTTCTTTCTTCACTTGCTCAACGAAACGACCAAACGCTGCCATCAGATCTTCTCTCTTTGCCGAATCGAACAACAATTTCGCGCTGTCGGGGATAATTTTCCCAGCAATCTTGGAGCTGACCAGCTTCCGCATCTGTTCGCAATACTCGTCTGAAGTAATCTCGCTATCAGCAAAGCTACGAGAAAGTTCTTTGTAGTGCTCCACAATTTCCGCTTCGTGGCCACTTTTGTGGGATTGAGCCCATGCAGTGATGACATTGATCACATGCGCGTATACCTCCTTCGTTTCCTCAGCATGGCGCTCTTCTGCTTCCTTCTTCAGCCGCGCAGCCTTCTCCTCTTCCGCTAGTCGTATAGCTTCTGCTCTTGCTTCTCGCGCACCTTCGTAAATCGCTTGAAACTCCTTGGTCTGATTCTGGCGATATGCTTTCTTGAATTCATTCACGAACTCTTCGAGAATGGAGAAAAATTCCATTGGTCCCATTTTCCTCGGATCTTCACCAAAAGAGCTCACGAGCTCGTGATACGATCTCTCCAAGGCGTTGAAATCACGTCCTAGCTCTTCCAGCACTTCCGCCGCATCTTGTGCAAACGGCGCCATTTGCTCGTAAAATTTGTCGCCTTCGATTTTATCGTTCTTTGAGGCTTGCACTTGGCCTTGCAGCATCGCTAGTTCCGTGTTGTAAGACGACAAATCTGCGCGGAGTTGATCCAGTGACAATCTCTTCGCTTCACCAATGTGCGGCACTTCACCAGCGACGGCAATGATATCTGGCGAGTTCTCTTCTAATTGACGAAGAAGGAAATGCATCAACGTGATGCGCGGGTCCACGGATTTCAGAGTGTGAAGCTTCGTCAATGTGTCCAGCTTGAAACCGTACGCACCACCACGAGGCGTACTGCCGTTCAGGTAGTTACCGATCTTTAGCACGTTTTCCAGGACGCGACGGAATTTATCGCTCTCAGCCACTTGATCCGTCGCTGCAACGAGCGTATCCAACTGCGCTTGAGTTTCAAGAATACGGTTTTCAAACTGAAGCTTGTAGCGAAAACACTTGATTCGCTGCGTGTAGCGCGGAATCGTCAACAGCTCAAGGAAAAATTTCTCCACGTTACCAAGCAGTTTCTCGTCCCCATCGTAATTCTTCATCAGATCTTGCTCTTCCAGCGTTGGGGAGATCGAAATCAGGACATTCAGAATTTCAGAAGTGAGCTTCGAACCGTCGAGCGCGTAAATCGCATTCTTGATGTCCGTTGCTGACATACGGAAACGCGCAATCGCAATGGAAACATTCTGTTGTCGTTTTGGGTCAAGGAGCAGCACAGTCTGCGGTTGGGCTGCTTCCTTGGCTGCATCCTTCTTCTTATCGTCTTTTTTCTGGTTGTCGACTGGGTTCTTGCGGAACATCCACTCCATCTCATCAACATCGAACGCGCCATTCGCATCGTTCAGCTTCATCCAAAGCGTGCTGCTCACCACATTCACCGGAACACGCGTCCAGAAAAGCGGACGAAGCTCGACGTTCGGTTTCACCGTCTCCTTTTTCGGCAATTGTGGTTCCTCAGGCTTTTTCGAAGATGTGCGCTGCAGCTTGTTGGCCAAACTCGCTTTCAATGCTGACGGATCGACCTTCACTGCTTCTGTCGGCGGTGGGAGACCTGCAAGGACGCCACCACTGGAACCTCCAGCACCAGTTTTCTGGTTCGGTGACGGTGCATCTGGCGTATCCAGCAAATCTGCATTCAGTCCCGACGCGCTCATTTTCATCTTGACCTGTTCCGCAGGCATGCCCATTTTGATCAGCTTAAAGAACTTTTCGTACTCAGGGTCGTCCTTCACGGCCATAACCTGGGACGCCGCTGCAGCAGGCTGCGATCCTGGCATCGGAGCATCAGGCGTGTCGAGTAAAGATGGATCGAGACCCTCTGCGCTCATCTTCAACTTGATTTGCTCGGCAGGCATGCCCATCTTCGCCAGCTTGAAAAACTTGGCGTACTTCTCATCGTCCTTCACAAGCATGACGTCTGCCGCAGGTTGCTCGGACACACCACCGCCGCTGCCACCAATGATCGCTTCGGGGTCGTCTAATACGGATGGATCCACGCCTGCTTGCTGCATTTTCATCTTGACCTGTTCAGCTGGCAAACCCATCGACATAAGCTTAAAAAATTTCACATAGTCGGGGTGATCTTTCGCTTTCACTCCCGCTCCACTCGGCGCGGCCACTGCTTGTGTCGGCGCACTCTCAGGCGTGCATTCTTGTGGAGCTACATTATTCGCTACAGGTGCTGCAGTTTGTGCTGCTGCAGTCGCTGCCGCTGTAGCAGTGACGAGAGCAAGTCGGTGCTGTTCCTCGGCTTCGTTTCGCTTCCGCTCTGCTTCCTGCATTTTCCGCTTCATCTTCTCGATTCGCAGGCGCAGCTTCTCGTTTTCTGCCTGCAATTGCGCCATGATTTCGTCCGAGTCGTCCACGTTTTCCGCGTAGCTGCTCTCCTGCGACTGCGAGGGCTCGTCGTCTTTTTGGTCCGGGGCCGGCGACGTCTCTTCTTCCGATCCGTCCATCGGCTCCGTCGGTGTGTCACTGTGCTCGTCGATAATCTGTAGGTTGCGTTACACGTCACAATCAAAAGTCATATCAGTAAAAGTCACATGCATGGTTGAGAAAGGACGGCAACTTCAACAGTGTCTTTTCTCACCATAAGGTTGGTTCCAATCGATCCGCGCGAAGTGGCTCTCGATAATCGAGTCGTCTCGGGCGGAGAACCGCCATCACCGCCCGCGGGGGACCTCAATTGCGAAGTCACAGACGTCCCGCATTCGATACAGAACTTCACGCGACTCGGCAGTTCGTACCCGCACTCAACACAGAACTTTGCGTGACTCGCCAGCTACAAAGTGAAACAACCAAATACACGATAGACAGCATCCGCATAGCGACACATACACAGAGGTAAGTACCACACCATGGTCTCTACGCAATATAAAACTGTACTGAGAATACGCGGCACGTACACTTGTAACAGGCGGCATCGCGGGCGCATACGAGGGCGCCGAGAAGCTCAGGCGTTTCGTGAGCGTGGGGCGCGAGCCCGTCACTTCGATCGCGTCGTCGTTCTCGATACACGAGTCACAGTACCACTGCGGCTTGCTGCGCTCGCCCTTGCGGTGGTCGATCGCCTTGCGCCCGCATTCTTTACAGACCGCGATGTTGCATCCGCGGCAGTGGTGGCGCCGTCGCAGCAGATTGAACGAGCGCGTGCACACGCCGCACTCGGCCTCGCGGCCAAAGCTGCCCTCGGGCGCCAGGCTCATCATCGGGCGGTTGCCCAGCGACGCGCGCGGCGTGGATCTCGGCGCCGCGAACGGCTTGGACGACGACGAAGGCGGCGTCATGGGGCCGTTGAGGCGCGTGGGCGTCGTGCTGCCGCTGCCGGCCGCGTCCATCGTGTGGGAGGATGTAGGAGTCACTCTCTTACGCTGCTAAAACCTGCGTCGGGGGGAGGGGAGCAGCGCGAATGACGGACGTTCCGGTCGCCTTCTTCTTGGCTTTCTGTGGATTTCCGTTTTGCTTCCACCACCGCGCTGGTTCCTTCCGAGTCGATGACTGCACTCACGGCGGCTCATTTCCCGTGTGTAGTGCATCCTGCACCAAATAATCTACCTTATATTATACGTGCTACAGGTTGATAATATTGTTGTATCAAAACCTGTTAGGTTTAGTAGATAAATGGATTTGGTGGGTGGAGAGGGTGTGTGTTGCAGAGAAAACGGAATGGTGGGCGGGAGTATGCGTTTCGACAGGGCTTTACGCGAGAAATGAAGGAACCACATGTCGCAGGCGGAAAAACCTTTGACATTTAATAAAATTGGTAGAAATACTGCTTTGGGTTCTCGATCAAGTTGTCATGCCACAAGACTCAAGTATCAAAAAGTCTAGACAAAGTGACGCAATCGATACCTTTTTGGATCATAACGGTACAAGTCGCGCATACCCATAAAGTGTGCCACAGGAGCGACAGGATAAAAAGGGGGACTGTGCCATCAAGTGGCTCGGCGATTCTAAAAATTTCTTTCTGTCCTCTGTAAAATAAAAGCTTGTGAGAAAAAAGAAAATTGCGTTTCACTTGAGTTCACTATGGGGCCAATGCGCATATATCAATTTTTGTATGGGCTCCATGTGGCATCAACATGTCTGTGGTTGACAATGCACAGGTGACGCCGCCAGGTGAGACAGCGGCGCAAAGTGTCCAACACATGCTCGCAAAGATATTCAAAGTCATATTATGAGCATATGATAATTGCAGATGGCGGGCGCTGCATGGCGCGCTTCAACATGCGCTTTACGCGAAACCAGCTATATATAGACGCTTTATTGCTAAACCAGTCGTATATAGGCGCTTACAGGTCAGTTAGTACTTGTACCTCATAACCATAGGCGCTGCTCTATTGTGGCACCAAGTGTTCTCACTGCATGGACTACCAGATTGATTATTTTCCGTGCGGTGGAAGATGCAGAAGTCTACTAAAGCTTTGTTACCAGTCTATCGACGATGGTGTGAAACAATCGTACTGGTGCATGTTGATGCCACGCACGAGATGATGCTGCAGTTTATGCGGCACTGAGCGATTGTTTAGTCGAAAGAGAGGAAAGAGAGAATTGCACGTGAGCCACTAAAATGACTAACATACTTCGACAACAAACTCTTGTCAATTTGAGGATTTTCTCATTGTGGCAGCTGGTTCATCTTTCTACTTATGCGATAATGCGTCCAACTTAAACCCAAGGCAGAACTGCAGCCATCCTGACGCTGATGCTCGACTTTGTGGGTAACAAACACTATGACGTCCACATCTCCGCTGACGGCAACCATGCTGCAGACATAAACTACTTCTTGTACTGCGTTCTCATGTTGAGTTTTCATTTCAAATCGTTATGCTTTGATACAAGAAATTGCGACATATCCATGTGAATTATCCCCAGAACCACCTCGTCGACGGGCGTGGCGAAATATGTATTTGCTTTAGTTGTGAAATATGAGCCTCGCTCTCACGCTCCCAGCGTCATTAACAATTAGCACTGAACAGCGGACGGAACACCACCATTATTATGCAAAGTTCAAAATAAGGCAACTTCAACTTGGTCAGTACATCTCGTAAATAGGAAAAAATATACGGGTATGCTCGTAAATACTTTATCGTTTCTATATCTATTTCTATTTCGACCCATTTTAGAAACGCAACCAATCAAATCGAGCGAAATGACACGCAGCATCACATTCGCCATCGCCAAGCCATCCGAAGCACGAGCTTCCTTCGCATAACTCAGCCAAACCACGACCGTCATGCTCGACAAGTTGCTCAACAAGCTCCCGCTAAGCCAGGGCGGCAAGGTCTTTGTGGGCACGGCACTCTGCCTGGGCATCTGCGCCATCCCGCTCACTAAGAGTGCGTGCCGCTTTGTCAATTGCTCTGTGGCTGTGTTGTCAACGCCACACACCAGTATTACTGACTTGTTGCATGCGTCTGCTGTGTGTGTATGCGTGCGATTATCGCAGAGACGAAGGCTGGCCACGACCTGTTCTCGTCGGAGAAGCCACAAGAAGTGTACGATTCGGAGATTCAGCGCCGTCGCGAGAAGCTCGACACCGAGATCAGCAAGTAACTCGCCGTTTTCGAAGATGTTTGTAGACGAACCTGAGCCAATGCATGCACGTATGCGCCATCCGTTACCACAAGCGCATGCACAGTAAAAGGAATATATAAAAAAGCACGCAGTTATATCTAAATATCCCCCCTTTACCGGCATCCCAGAGCATCTTAAGCTGACTAAAAGTGCTACATTTGCGAGTAGGACGATACCTGGACCTTGTACTGCTGCGGCCCTTTCTTCAGGATGTAGCACTCGTTTCGCAGGATGTCGACGAAATCACGGAAGTCGTCGACCTGCAGCGCCATGCTGTTGGCGACTTCGAAGAGGTCTTCAAACGAAAACAGCGTCGTGTTCTTGCGCTGCGCTGTCTTCATGAGTCGCGCGACGTACGCCTTGACCTTCTTGGCGAGACTCATGCCTCCGCTGCGACCAAAGTCCAAATTGCCGTCCTCTGTGATGTACGTGTCCAGCAGACACTCCTGCATGATATCCACCACGTCTTGCGCGTGCTGCTCCGTCACGACTTCAGAGAAGTCGGCCTTTGCACGAGCCTGTGAGAGCCGAATCAGTGACTCGAGCTGGCGAGTCGTGATGGGGATGCTATCGGCGGCGTTCTGGTTGCTCTCCCCTGCGGCACGGAGCTCCAAATACTTCTTTTGCAGCAACGAAGCTGCCTCAGGAGATAACCGTGGATGAACGTACCGCCGTGCGTACGCGATAAACTTTTTCAAAAAGTACGTTGGGATCGCATTCATGGTGTACTCGTGTGCATTTTGCATCAAGCGATGAGACAGCAGCCGATGGTTTGCTTTAGGTTCGTCAACCTCATCATCGTTGTTTAGACGCCATGATCCACTCGTGCTGCTCTCTCTCGATCGCTTTCTTGAGCGTTTGTCGCGCGCGTGCACGTTCATGATGTGCTCTGATAGCAAACGATCGCGTTCTTCATCAGGACGGTCCAGAAGGATGAACACCAGATCGAATCGCGACAGCAGCGCTGCTTTCATTTTTAGATTCTCTCCAACTGAGCGGCTGCGATTGTAGTGACCGCCGCTTGGGTTCGCTGCCGCGATCACGGACGTGCGAGCAGTCAGGTTGGCCACAATACCCGCTTTCGCGATACTAATGCTCTGCTGCTCCATCGCTTCCAGAAGCGCCTGATAGTCGATGCCCATCTTGTCGAATTCGTCAATGCAGCACACTCCTTGGTCTGCCAGCACCAGCGCGCCTGCTTCAAGCGCATAGTCACCCGACGAATCCTTCACCATTGTCACAGTCAACCCGGTCGTTGTGGTCGTGTTCCCGCCCACATACACAGCTCGGGGAGCCACCATCGCCACAGCTCGCAGCATTTGACTCTTACCCAAGCCAGGATCGCCGACCACGAGCACATGCGAGTCGGATCTCGAAAAGCACGCCGTCTCCTTCTCGTCTGGGTTTCTCGCCCCGCCCAAAAGCGCCAGCATCAAACCAGCTTTCACGATCTCGTTCCGGTAAATGCCGGGACACAGCGAGTGCACGAGGCGATCGAAGACGTCACCCTGGCTGATGATGTTGCTGATCTGCTCCAGATCCTCCTTCGTAAAGTCAATGTCCGTAGTCTTGTCTTGGTCTGCATCAGCCTACACATATAAACAAGGGATCCATATACAAGTCGTTAGTTTACAGAGAACCAGATAGCTCAATAAGCGCAATAAGCATGCTGGAAAAGCGTACTCTTGCAGAATTCTCGACTGAATTGGCACTCAGGTAGAGAATGTAGAGGCTGTTTGTCTGCGCGCGCTTGCCGTATCGGCCACTGTGCACTTCTGAGTTGATGCTTTTCACGACCCCGGACACTGTCACGACGTTCCCGGGAATGCACGAGTCCACCAAGTCTTCATACAACTCGACCTCGATCTACAGAAACAAAAGACAAACAAGTTCAGTAAATATACAACACCATCCAATGGCTTCACTCCATCATACCATTCGCGGAATGCGACCAGGACCAGCGTCGCTGTTCTCCATTTCTTGGATCCTTTTAAGCCAAAGGAGTAGAAGTGAGTAAAACATGGCGGCGCTAATGGACAATGAAGCAAGCAAAACGCACTTGATCTTCTGGAAGTCGACAGTCTCCACGGTCGATCGGTTCGGAACGAGCGTTCGGCTTCGACACGGCGAGATCTCACACGCCATCGGCGGGTTGTACTTGCCGTCCGGGAACGCGCGTGACGTGACTTCGTTGCACTTGACGCACACAAAGTCGCACCGCGTCACGAGCGGTTTGATCGCACTCACACGCACGACTGTACCCATGACGCTCACGAACTGGTTCACGACGTCGGCCTTGAGCGCCGCGATGGGCAGAACGGGCGTGATGCCGTGGAGACGCACCGAGATCTTGGTGCGGTCCAGCGGCACGTTGCACTGCCGTGCGGGCGTGTCCTCCTGCTCCTGGCGCAGCTCATGGCGGAGCATGCACAGCGCGATACCGAGACACGGGATCACATCCTCCACGTTCTCCTGCAGCACGCGCTCAAAGTCGGGCAGCCCCGCCGCCGAGCGGATCAACTCTGCGTAGTTGAGCCACACAACCGTCACGTCCGGCTCCGTCAGCTCGTACTGCAAACAGAACAACACGCACATATTAGCATCGCTACCAGCATATGACGCTTCCAGATACAGACGAACATTTGTCAACAGCGGCGCCCATTGCTCGCGGTCGCGGAAGCAGTCACGGAACGCCAGCGCGGCCTTGAAGCGGCCCTCCGACTCGCTCACGAGCGAGTAGTAGTTGGTACCGCGCGTGTCGCCGGGCCGCGCGATGCCGATGTGGTGGTCCTGCGGGAAATACTGGTTCCACACGCAGCTGGCGACGGCCAACACGCCCGCGTGCTGCTGCTGCTGCGCGTCAGCCTGTCGAGCTCGTGGCGGCGGCGCGCGTCGCGGAAGCGGCATTTTTTCCCAATGGCAGCATGACCATCACTCGACAATGATGCAAAATATAACTTCAAAACTCGATAAGATTTGTTTAATTGCGGCTTTTTGTATCCATACATGAAAATATCTATTTCGATTTTGATAAGAAGATGACGACATCTACCAAACCCAGCGCGTACTGGAGGTGCCTATCGCAACCGTCGGGTGTCAATCAACACTGCAGCAGCGCCGTGTACACCTGGGAGTTGACGGAATCCGAGCAACGACTGAGTTCGGATGCCACCAACTCCCAGGTGTACACGGCGCTGCTGCAGCCGTAGGACTTCGAATCTTCTCCATGATGGCCACAATAGAGCCACGAGCACGTCGTGCTTGCCCCAGTGGCAAACAATTGTGCACAATAGCAAGCATTAAGTCACTTCCACTTTATAAGCACAGGGGTTGCATGGTCCCATTGGAGGAAAAGGACGCATTTAGCGATGAGGTCCTGCGGGAGCTTATCTCTATACGTTTTCCTTCACCACCACGAAGCACATGGCCCCAGTGCATACACAGATTGCGATTGCATGCATGCGGCTGGGCCACCAGCACCTGTAAACTGACCGTATCAAGCAAAAAACCACATATATCGACACTCACTTGACCATCACGTAAACGCTTGTCCCGAACCGATCGAGGCGTCCGATTGGCGAGTTGTTGTTGCCAACAAACGAAGCGCTGCACGTCGTCGACCTCAGCACAACGGCCGCACGTACTGCGACAGGGTTAAGAACACATACTCATTCGTTAGCGCCACCACCACTGCCAGAATGCACTCACAAAGGCACCGATGCTTCTTGGACGGAGAGGGAACGAGAATGCGGGCATTTCCGCAATGCACGCGCGCGATCTTTCGTCAAAAAGGAAATCGTTACTTTCGCGTTACCTATTCTATGTGTACACTCGCGTCCCAACCATACCAAAAGTGTGTTTGGTCAAATATTAATTTAACGAAACTAAGAGACTTGCATAGCTTATGCTGAAAATGCCCCATCCTCCTCCTTTCAAGTGCAACAAATGTCGCACGAAGGTACCCGCTCTTTGTTTTTGTTTTTGGCGGGAGATTGCTGCGCGCGCTGATTGGCGGAACGGAGACCGTCCGTGATTTTCAAAATGATTTTTCGCGCGAGTTTCAAAAGCAGGAACTACGCGCGCTTTTTGGGTCGTCGCCTGCACAACAGCTCAGTCTTGCACGCGCGGCGTAACTGTGGGGCGCACTCACTCACTCACTCAGTCCGTCAATCAGCGCATCCCTCCCTTCCGTTGCAGTCACAGCTAGAGAGCATGGCGATGGACCGCAGTGCGATGCTGAGCCCAATGCGGCCAAAACCCCGCGGTGCAGCCGCGAATGGCGCACACACGGACGGACCGGTGACGCCCGCTGTGATCAGGGTGAGTGCGTATTGGCTGTGGTGGCAGGACGAATGCGTGTGTGGTTGAGGCTGACGCATTCGTTGTTGAACAGGTGAATGAGCGCTCGATCCACCACCCGAGCCCGAATCGGACCGAGGCTGCGGCAGCGATGATGCATCTGTTCACCTCGTCCACTGTAGACAACGCGAATCCTAGCGCCAAGGTAAGCACAGATTCCCTCTCGAGTTTCTTATATTCTGCTACAGGTATTGATGAAGTCGATCATGATTTGCTTTCACATAGGGTTCAAAGATTCCGAGAGATGCAATGGGCAAGAATGGCAAACTCAAGCGCCGATATGTGCGCAAAGTGCCGCGCAAGCTGGACACGTCGTCTGCGTCGGTGGTGAAGAAAGCGATCAAATCAGAAAAGACCGACGCCAAAGATGAGCGCACGACTAGTGGCGCGAACGACGATGGTGAGGATCAATCAACTGTCAAGTCTGCGATTGGATCCGAGAAGGAAGAACAGGATGGCGCAAACGGCGAATGGAAGATGTCGGGCGATGAGATCAAATATTTCCCGTTCCGAGAGTACAATCGAAAGGAGAAATCGCTTGGGTTGCTTTGTGAAAAGTACGTATTTCCAGCTGTGAGATCATTCGTTCGTTAGCATATTCTGTACGACGCTCTCACGCTTGGCTTCTCCGTTTACGCTTTTCATAGCTTCCTCAAGCTCTATCGCAGCAATCACATGTCGGAGATATGTTTGGACCGTGCGGCGTCCGAATTGGGCGTGGAGCGCCGACGCATTTACGACATCGTCAACATTCTCGAGAGCATCCACCTCGTCAGCCGCAAGTCCAAGAATTTGTACAACTGGCACGGTCTCAGTGCGCTCCCAGTGTCCATCACTGCAATGAAGGTACCGTTCGCTATTTTATGCTTTTTACAAAACCGATAGGATCTAACCCAATGTTGTACCATCGACAGATGCGCTATGCAGAGCTGCAGAAAGAAGGATCGATCGGTCCGTGCACTTACGACTACAACTTTAAAGGTACCTGGACAGTCGAAATACCATTTTTTAGAGTCATAGAGTGACTCACTAAAATTTCGATTTTGTTTTCTGATTAGCAGATCGGCGACGAGGCAAGTCGCTCTCGAAACTGAGTCAAATGTTCGTGCAACTTTTTCTGCAAAAGGTACAATCTTTCTATGGCTATTTTTCTCTCTTTATCATGAAATCCACTCTCACACATTGCTTTTCAATGCATAGGAACACTGCATCATCCCACTGGATCAAGCAGCAAAGCAGCTCATTCAAATGGAAGAAAGTGAAAACGAAGAAGACCGACTCCTGAAAAGTACGTGCTTTTGTTGACTCTTTAGGTCAACTCGAGTGTTTATACTGACGCCTCTGTCACTGCCTCCTCCTCTTATAGCCAAGATCCGAAGGCTGTATGATGTCGCGAACGTGCTGGTGAGCGTCGGATTGATCGAGAAGCTTCAGCTCTCCAACTCACGCAAACCAGTGTTCCGGTGGCGAAATCGCACGGCGGCGGAGCTGCAACAGGGCCTCGAGCTTGCAGAAAGCGAACACGCTTTCCAGGTGAAGCAGGAAATTCAGCAGCTCCAACAGCAGCCAGCTAGCGAGGATGTGACGATCAAATCGGAGAGCCCGTCCTCAATTGATCTCGAATGCCAAGAAGACGTTGACGCGATGAAAACGTCGCAGTCGTGCGACGAGAGCGACTCGTTCGATGACGGCAGCGACTCGCAGTCGGACTCCAGCTCAAGCAGCAAGCAGAAGCGCAAGTACACAAAGTCTGCAGCTGCCAGCCCTGCGTCGTCGGAAGTTGATGTCGCAGTGAAACGTATCAAGACGAACTCACATCCACCAGCAACATCAGCATCAACCCCATCACCAATTGAGAACAGCACAAGTTCCCAGATGGCAGCAGCGGCACCATCTCCTGTGACCAGAATGCTTCGCTTTGATGGGAATAACCTCCCCGTGCATCCTCAGATCATCCTCCACGAGCAGCAAGAGCAAGTCCGAGTGTACATGCAACAGTACATCCGCGAGTATGTGGACTATTTGATCGTGCAGCAAGTGCGACCGGATCCAAGCACTGGGGCTGCACATACTACAGCCGGAGAGGTCGAAACGGAGTCGTCAGTCGCGACCATAACCCAGGATATCCACAGCACGCCAGTGTCGATGCCATCGCTCACCAACCGCGTCACGAGCGACCTCGCGGGCAGCATCCACGATCTGTTGTTCTCAACCAACACGACGAGTCCTCAGTCGGTCTCGGACCTGTTGACGACCGAGAATCGGGTCATCAGCAAGAATGTACCATACGTCACCATCTCCCCAGCGCGTTTCTCAGATCCAGATTCTGTTTCAAAGGCTTCAGCTACCAAGTATCCTCCACCATTAGCTCCCGTGAAGTCCTCGGCAGGTGCAGCCTCAGAATCGGTCGATATGCATGATCAGCCACGTAAACTGCTCGCAGAACTTCAGTCCACGACGTCCACAGGAGCGCCACTGTGACCAAGCGAATCAGTCTGGATTATTTAAAATAGCGAAGGGCCGACAAGCCTCAGGGTCATTCAGAAAATGAGGATTGCATCCATGGAACTGCGAACGAGCTGAGAGCGCTGGAGTGAGTGAAGGAGAGCGGCAGCCGTGCGAGATGTGCTATAGAGCGAAGAGAGAGTGAGAGCGTAGCCAATTTTGAGTGTGTGTCATGTAGAGAACAAATGAAAATGTTATGTGAGACTTTGGACAAAGTTGTATTAAGATTGATCTATTTCAAATCTCTCTAATTTTATATTTGACAACCTGTTGTGTGGCTGGCACGATTGACACACACGCAAAACGACCAAATCGAAGACGAAGATGGCGCTGACGACGATACTACGCCGTGCGAGCGGTTTACTGCGTTGCCGCGCGCTCCAGATGCCGCTGCCACAGCGCTGCTGCCGCCATTTCTCTTCGGGCGAGGGCAGCAAGATCACGTCCGGTGGCTTCTCGTACCCGGCGCCGCGGTCACTGCAGCAGATCGTGAAGCTCGAGCTGCTGGAGAACGAGTCGCAGGAGCAGATCCGCGCGATCTGGGAGAACTACCACCGCGAGAAGGACGACTCGCTGGCCACGACGCTCGCCAGCGAGCAGTACGCGAACCTCGTGCAGCGCGCCACGGCGTCGCCGTTCTTCCTCTTCCCCGTGTACCGCAAGGAGGGCTTTTTCAACATGATTTGCCAGTTCCAGGACACGTGCTTCCTGCTCACGTACCTGGAGGCGTTCAAAGAGAACCCGGGGCTCGCGCCGCCGTGCCTCACCGTGTCGCTCTATGACGACCTGGTCGAGAACAAGCAAATCGGCCTCCTGCGCGCCGACGTGATCAATATGCTCGACAAAAAGGTGCGTGCAGTATGGCAACTAGAACATACTTAACGTGGCTAATATTGAATGTGTGTGCATATAGGAATCGCAAGTGCTTTTGGACCAATTGGTTGCGAGCTACTCGGACGAGAAGCTCTTCGCGTGGGTCCACCGATTCAATCACGAGCCCGAGCAGTTTGACTTTGAAGCGTACCGCCTCGAGATGCAAAAGTACACAGCGGCACTGCCGTCCACCGAGTCAGCGTAGACGCCATTCTATCCACATATACTCACACATACAGCGATATGGCTAATTGAACAGAAAAGAAGTCAAAGTATGCCTGGCAAAATGCTGAAAATGGAGCATGAAGATGAGGTCGAAGGGAGCTTATGACTTGGATAAACCGACAGATTTTCTTTTACCTGTCTGTTTTACAAACTTCCTTTTTATTTGAGGTACACATGTTTTGTTTCTAGCCAACGGGTATCAATACTTCGCTAAAGTAATATCCGCACCTATTTGAAAAGGTATATACACCAGTTTTTCTGCTCTTCAACCGCGTACCACCACCATGCGGTACAGCTTCTCTTTTTCTATTCTATTCTTTTCATTTCTCTCAAGGTGTTTTGCTATTACATTCAAGGTTTTATCCTAAAACCTTGTCCCAAACCGAGGTTTTTCTACTGTTACGTGGCTTGCGATGGCTGCTTTCCATCATTCTCACCATTCTCGGCAAAGAGAAAGAAACAAACAGCTCATCTGGCCGTCATGACGCTCTCGGCGCCGTCGTTGCCGCACGGCGACAGCTTCTCGCAGTCGCTCTCGCATCTTCACCCGCGCAGATCGTTTGTGGGACGACGCAGCAGCAGCAGCGTCCACAATCAAATAGACTACGAGCAGCAGCAGTACGAGAACGCGCATGTGCTGCGCGTAAGCCGCGAGGTCGAGAACATCGGCGCGCGCGTGCCCATGTCCAAGAAGCGCATCTCGTGGCGGTTCGTGCTCACGGGCTCGGAGCAGGTGCACACGGTGACGCTCGAGCACTCGCGCATCACGGCGAAGAAGCGGCTGCGGCTCGATGGCCGGCGATTGTTCAACTCGGAGCACTACTGCGCCGGCGACTGGAAGTACGAGTTCAAAGTGGGCAAGGAGGAGCCGACGCCGCTGTTTACCGTCGTGATCAAGGACGTCAAGGCCACGGTCGTGGAGCAGCACAGCGTCGCGGGCATCTACGAGCTGTACGCGGACGGGTTCCCGTGGGAACAGCTCCCGGAGCGCGTGTTTGCAGCCAACATGAAGCGCAAGATCTCGAACCCCGTGTGGAGCAGCGACAAGTTCGCGCGTCGCGTGACAGACTCGGTGTTTGAATTGCAGCACAACAACCAGCAGCCGGGCCAGGGCCACTCGTGGTGCTTTGCGTTTGGCGTACTCGGTACGATCCACCAGCTGGAGCTCTGGGACTTGGAGCAGGGCGAATTCGTCGTCGTGCTCGACTGCAGAGAGCTCGCACGTGTGAACCATGACGACATTGAAGAAGATACATGGGAGTACGAGTACACATTGGCGAACCAGCATGAACTCGTGCTCACAGTGACGCTGGAGGATGACGGCAAGAGGTTTGAGTTCTTCATCGATGGCTCCCCGTGGAAAGACATCAGCGAGACCGACTTCGTGCTTCAGCCGGGGTGGTTCCCAGTCTACTCGCGCTCGAAGGGCAGCGCGTATTTCCGGAATCATGCCACGGGCGAAACGCAGTGGGAGAAGCCGATCATGTCGCGCAATGGCTCCATCATTGAACAAATCCCGTCCCAGGATTTGAAGCCAACGGTGTCACCAACAGAGCACCACGAGAAGATGGTGAACGTGTTTGACAGCAATACGCTCGAGTTTCAGGCACCGCCGCCTCTGCCAGTACAGGAGGAAGTCAATCTGCTGGATTTCTCTGAGATCTCGGTGCACTCGTCGCCCAAAGCGCAGGCAGAGAAGTACGCATTTGATCCATTCGATCCAATTTTTCATGCGCCGGCGGCTCCGCAGGCCGTGCGTCCACAGCTATCAATGCCATCGCAACAGTATTCACAGCAGCCACAACAGCAGCATCAGCCTTCGATAGATTTGCTGTCTTGATTGATCAACAGACGGAGAAACAGAGTTATGAAATGAAACAGTGGTGCGTGGTGCTGCTCGGATATACCTTTTAGGTATCTGGTGGCCTTTAATAATTTGACGTATTATCCTGAACTTTATCTAAATGATCTTGTGAGTTAAGCATCAGTTTTGTGGACTTCTTGCCCATTTATCCGATCAAGTTTTTGATCAAATCCTTGAGTGGCTCCTGCTCTCGCTTGTCGACGAGATCGAAGACGGTCACGAACGCCATGAAGTGCTTGAAGCACGAGTTCAGATGGGCCTCGGCGCCGAGACTCACAATCTTGTCGAAATGCGAGTAGTACACATGCGCGTACACGCGGAAAAGTCGACGGAAGATGTTTTTCACGATCGTCGTGAACCCGCGGCAGTAGGTCGTGCCCTCGCGCGTCGGAAAGATCGTGTCGTCGTTGAGCAAATCCTCGACCCACGCCATGAGCATGTCGATGTACTCGGGCGCCGGGAGCTTGACGGGCAACTTGTACTTGTGGTCGTCCTTCCACAGGTATTCAAACCTACCAGCGCAGAGAAAAATTACTTAGTGGCGATTCATCTTCGTAGGCGGTGCGACGCAAGGAGGAATAGCGACGTACTTTGGTCCGGCGCTCATCTGGGGACAACACTCGGCTGTGCAGAACTCGATGATGGTACCGTAGATGATACTGATCTCGTTGAAGAAGTCCACGGCTACGTTTGCAGAACACATCCCGTCTATATACAGAGTCGCTAATACTGCAAGTAGATACAATGCACAGCCACTTACTGTGGACGGCGAGCCATTCATTCGGGTCTTCTCCCGCCGGAACTGCCACGGCATTCCTCATATCTCCACTGCATCGCATTTACACACGCATGTAGATCCCTGGAGTGAGCGATTCAACTCAAGCTGAACCGTGTTTGCAAAACGCGGTTTCCAAGCATTACGCGTACACATGTACTCGTTGTCTTACTTTCCCAGTGTCGCCTGCGCGTGCTTGTGCAGGTCGTAGCGCTTGGTGCCATGACTGTGGTTCTTCTTTGGTCGGAACGTCTTGTTGCGGCTAAACAGGTTGTTCATCGTGGAGGCAGCTGAGTCACTTGTCTACTTGGGCTCTGGCAGCGACGACTGCAAATGGTGGCAGCACGCGCGACACGCAGTGGTGGTTATTCCCAGCGGCTACGTGATGGCGAAAGGAATGGCTACATTTTTAGATTGTGGGCGGTTGGAATGATGGTCGTGTTGAAGTAGCCACATGACCATCATTCTGCAGCTCAAGGAGCTGCTTGAACGTCTTGTTGCTCAATTCCACTTTCACCCTCCAAGCCCCAAGTTGGGACTGTCGAGTTGGAGTTGACCATCTTGTGGTTTGTTATCTTGGCGCTTGCCCCAAGGCGACAAACGCCAAAACGACAAGTGCCAAAACGACAAGCACCGCAAACTCGACAGTCGACGCCACGATGGCGATACGAGACCCGCAAGAAGCGCTGTAGCAAAATCTCTGGCTGCTTGAAGAAGGCACACAGAGCGGATCTCTGTGTGCCTTCTTTTCTTCAAGCAGTTTGTTTAGCACCTATAGGGGGTCTTGCATTGGCATTGTGTCGATGTCTGCCAGGTTTGTGGTGCTCATCTTGGCGCGCAGGTTCCGCAAGACTACTACTCGCTCGAGTCGGAAAAAATGCTGCAAAGGCCATGCTGGCGTCCCATGATGCTCTTGGACTGTCTGCACGAGTCTTAGCGATAGGTTGTTGTGTGCTATTATTCTAATGGCGATGCTCATGTAAACATATTGTTTGTGTAGCTGAAGTCACGACCGGCGTGCTCATGCTTGTGTGCTGCAGACGCATATTCATTCAGTTCGCGTTCAGTATCAATACGGAGAAATAGCAGGCGTTGTAACTTTTGATGCGATTATTTCTTTGCTGTTAATAGCATGATGACAACAAACCACTCCATCGATGTGCGCCATATTCAGCGATTTTGGTGACATCGGCTGCTGCAGCGCCGCGCACCCTTGAGGGGTACGCACCGTTGTCGATACTGGTATCCAGAAGGGCTGTTTGGGATGGATACACATTAGAATCTGTTATGACATCGACAACTTGCGAAGGGGTGCTAAATGCGTGCGAGAGAGATCTTGTGCGTGGCGACACCTCGAGTGCAAGACTGGATTCGCTCTCTGCTTTATGGACGCGCAAAGCATGAACTGTTCAATTTGGACTTTGCCGAGTATCTTCTCTGCCACGGGCGTCTTTCCTTCTGCATATTCGACTGGAGCCGAATGCAAGAAGGAACGAGAATGGAACATACGTTTACTCATTCGCGCCTTGAGCAAGGCAGGGTACGTCGACCTCCGTTCCACGCTACATTTGGGTATTTTGGAATTGCACCATTCACCCAGTAAACCAATCACCCGATCCTTTTCGGCAGATGAAAAGTTCATTTTTTCATAAGCAATGACATTCACTCAAAGAATTGCATGAAGAGTCAGTCGTATGCAAGAAACTGCGACGCATGACATGATCTCCAAGCAGAGTATGCTACGTTGACGTCGACTCCCATGAAGAAAAAGCAAGACGCGATCTCGTTCGCTCTCGTCATCCTGGGTTATGAAGGCAAGCGACTCCGACTAGCCAGACAAAACGACAACATTTATCTTACGATTGTTTTCTCCTATTCGTTGCTTCCTGTTGGAAAAACACTATGGATTTGAGCCACTACAATACGCTCGTATCATTTGGTGCGGAGTGATGGTCTCCATGTTGAAGAGTTGCGGAATAACAGCAAATGGGTACACTCTCAATCGTACTTTAAGGGTGTCGCCTTTCTCACTCTCTGTATGCGTGTGTGTGCGCGCGCGCGGGAAGCAACTGACAAAAAGTGAGCGCTGCACTCTTACCGGGGATCTCATTTCCGCTTTGTCCCTCCAAGCCCCAAGACGCCAAGACAGCGGCAACGAAGTTCCAAGACTGAGACTCATGAGCCAGAGACACGCTCCAGCGTGCGCAGCCATGATCATACAAAATGTGGAGAAAACTATGAAACTAGAAGAAGAGCTTCTCGTAAAAGAGGCATACCGCGATGAGCTCTTGCGGCAGTTGCGTGTTGAGCGCGCGCGGATAGGAGAGCGGATCAACAACGCATTTTCCAAACGCTCAGTGATCGAGCAAGCTGTGGCTCCGTCATCGTACGTGCCACCCAAACCGACAGCAAAAGCAAGACCTACGATTGACGTCTCCGATCGTCTCATCTTTGGATAGCGTGTATGCCTCTTCGTTGAGTATCGTTTTCTATTTATCACGACTAAATAGACGTATTATTTTGCTGATGTTGGTCTTCATGATTACATTTCAACTACGTGCTCGAAGGACTTCTGGCTGATGATATGGATGAATGATGAGTTGTAGTGCACACCGCCATATCACTCGAGAGGGCAGCATTTATACTACCGTCGCGTGATATTTTTAGCATCGCATGTCGGCGTACTTTGTAGTAAGGTGTACTAGTACGCACGCAACATTGCAGAAGCACAATTTATTCATCCCTCCACTTCTTAAGACATTTGCATACCACGGGCATCGTCAACTAGGACAAGCTCGACACGATCGCGCCGCTCTTCCCATTACTGGCTTATCGCCGTCGGTACGAGCACTATTCGCGCAACATCGACTCCAAGCGCATGCGCGTCGTCTGTGCTGAGTGGGGACAATGTGATGTTCGATGCAGCGCATATTGGTGAATGGATACACGCTCTCGAACAGCGAGATTGATCATCATTCTGCCACACCTGATCTTCAACGTGGAGACCATTACTCCGGATTAACAAAAAGTATGTACCGAAATGGGTACAGCCCTCACTCATTCTTACACGAATGCGCGCAACCTTTTTCACATGCGTGGGTGCACGCACGCCCCACTGCTACTCGTGCTGGGGATTTCATTTCCTCTTTCGCTCCTCAAGCCAATCAACCAGCCAAGACGAAGATGCCTCTCTCCATCCCTCAACGTCTTGTCATCGTGCTGGAAAGCGTCGTGCTGCTTCTTGAGCAGTGCGGCGCTGCACTTTGCGGCACACCGGGCTTCCAAGTCCAGCTCATGGTAAAACTGGACCTCAAGGCCAACGGAGTCGAGATCAAGATGGACGCACCTGCCACGACGCAAGGCGCCTAAGACCAGAGCACCTTGTACATTGTGTTGGCGACACGCTTCTTAGCTTCGGCGGATCGTTCTCCAAGTACAGCAGCGACAGCGACACAACGGTTATCGGACCATGGAATAGCGACTTGAGTGTGGCGACCAGAGGCTCTCGGGTGCCCGCTATCGGTGTGTCGTTGATGCCAGCAACCGCAAGGCCACGTTGAAATGCTCGGTGCTGCGACTGGGCTCACTCGTAATACGTTCGGATTTTCGCAGCGAGTTCTCACTCGAGCGTTTCTGGTGCAACTCGGTGCTGAGCATCCACACGACAAGCAGCAACACCGGAGACGAGCCAAAGACCGTGACAACCGCGGAGCTTGGAGCGGCAAGTAGTTCATTAAGTTGACGCGCTTGGCGCGTTCTGTGACGTCCAGTTGGCGGCGTACGAACCGGGAACTCGAAGGCCCACGATGTACGCTTGAAGCAACGACAACATGAGGTACCACCACCCGGTACTCGTAAATGAAAAAAACTACGCACACAAAAGCCAAAATAAGCAAATGCGAGCTGGCTTCTCTTTTTTGAGGGAATATCCCACACGTTTCTAATAATCGGTCGTGTAGTGAGTTGCTAATCAGGGTACTCGGATGTAATGCCATCTCACAACAACCATGCGGTTTGCGTGTCGAGTGACTGAATAGAGGCTGCCGGGCTGTCACTTTCGTGTTGCGTTCCATGCAGCGGAGGCATCCACGCTTGTTCCCTCCACAACAGCATCAGCATCATGGTCAGCCTGGTATGCCGCAACCAATTGGTGCAACAGGCAGTACACGCTTGTCACTACTGTGGCCATGAGGACGATGCCTTAGATCTCTACTCAATAACAGGCATCGTGTTCCGCTCGCAGCCTGCGCAAGCCATCTCCATTGAGAAACAAACTCGGCACAAGCTCCTGCTACAGTTCTTCTTTTGCTGCACCACTCGCTCGTGTGATCTCCCAGACGTCGATGCGCTCTGACGTGAACTCTGGGTGCAACGCACTGGACGGAATCTTGCGCTTGACCAAATGGTGCTTCTCTAATTCGGAAAACAGCAACTGGTCCGACACAATACTCCGCTTCTGGTACGACATGAGCACCGTCGTCGGCGCTTGTGAGGAGCGCAGCAACACGTCGAATGTCTGTACCAGCGGCGGGATGAGCTCTTCAACCCACACGACGTCCGACGCGAGCACAAAGTCGAGCGACCCCATAGTCGTCGGCGGATCGAACCAGTCGAGCACTTGCGTCGTGACTTCTCCCACTGCCGCTGTACCTGCATCGGTAGTATCATCATCGCCGTCGTCTGTACGATGCGCATTCGCCATCGTCTCTGCAGCGTTTCGCTGCAAGTTCTCCATCGTGTACTCGAGGTCGGTCAAGATCACGTGTTTCGCGCCGAGCAGCGCGGCCGAGAGCCCGACGAGACCCGTGCCAGCGCCGACTTCGAGGATTCGCGCCCCCTTAATATCTGCAGCCCTTGTATGCTCCAGGTACTTCGCGAGCACAATCGAGCCGTCCCACGTGGTCAGCCCCGTGCCTTTCCCCGAGTTGCCGATTTCCCCGACAGACACGACGTGGTCGCGGATCGAAAACACGGTCGAATCAAACAGCTTGGACGGCAGCGCCAAGTGATTCTGCTGCGCGCCATCAGTGCGACGGAGGATCACGTTCAAACGAGACCGCTTTGATGTGAGCTGTGAGACGGACTGCAAGCGCACAAACTGGTCGTTCCGCGCATCGTAGATCTCGACGTCAATCTCGAACGGCGACTGCGCGCGCGTTGCAGCATCTTTCTCTGGCTCTTCTCCATCTGCTGCAGCCATGGCATTTGCAAGTGCTGTCTGCAGCGTGTTATGGAACGCGTCCATGTTTGACGGAGGCTCGACTTTCAGCGTCATGGGCGGCAGTGGCACCGATCCGACGTTCTGCACGTCGACTCGCAGCGTCAACAACGTCTGTGGGGCGGTGGCGACCATGGTGCTAGCTGCATACACTGCAATGACGAAGAGGCAAGAAGTGAATAAAAGTATATGCACAGGAATCAGTCGCGCGCGTGCTCGGCCAGGCGTGACGAGACGAGCGATGGGCTTCTTCCTGCTCGTCCCCATGAACGATCCACAAATGGGAGCTCTTCCCGAATGATCTGGAAACCGCTAAGTGCGGCTCTGTCTTACAGAGAAAAGTGCGCTTTTCGGTTTTATCAGAAACTGTCGCGTAAGTTCGCACTTTCGATAAGTTCGATTTTAAAGAAAGTTTGTGTTTCGGTTTTAAAAGAATGTAATGTTAAGTTCGTGGTAGGTTAAATAAGTTCGATTTACGGTTCTAAGAGAGAGCACGGAAGCTTTGGTTGGAAATGGGCTCTCCAGAGTGACAGCCATAACCAAACGCAGCAGCACAAGATGGCAGCAGCAGGTACGATCGGCGCTCCTTTGTATGGGGTTTACGGCGTCTGTGGGTGCATGCATATGCATGTGCACAGTCGGCAAGACGTCTTCTGGACACACATGTCAGCGCCCCAGTAGTGCGCTTTCCACCCATAGCGACGCTGCGCCATCCAAATGTCAACGAGATCTATGGTCGCTCATGCTGTCTTCTGGTCCATTTTTGTAGTCAAAGAATCGGTGGCAGAGTTGCTGCGCACCAAGTTTTTCCTGCGCGGCAAGCAGGGCGTCGAGGCGCTCTGGGGGCTGCCGTCATCCAGCAAGGAGCAGGGCCAGGTCGAGAAGGATGAGTCCATCGGCGCGCCGCAGGCCGACCTCATGGAGTTCAGCGCTGACGGTGCCAAGATCGTGCTCGTCAACACGCAGCTCGGCTTCACTGTGTGCAACACCGAAGAGTACGTTGGTGCTTGCGCGTGTATAGTCACAATGTTTGCTGTGTGTGTGTGTGTGTAGCTCTCTAATGCTTGCTTGCGTGCTTGATTTTGTGGTGGTGCTGTTAGCTCGGAGGTGGTGCTCGAGGTGTCCAACCCAGGCATCCAGGCGATCGCGTGGTCTCCGCTCGGTAGCCACTTGCTGACGTGGCAGCGCCCACAGAAGGAGGCCGAGCAGGGCAACCTCATCGTGTGGGACGCCACGACCGGCGCCGAAGTCGCGCGCTTCAACCAAAAGTCCTACTCCAGAGATGTAAGTTGTCGCTGCATTGCCTTTTTTTCTTGATTGTAGCAGGTCAGTGACAGACCCGTTTGCTTGTAGAACTGGCCGTCGATTCAGTGGTCGTCGGACGAGACCATCTGCGGCCGTCAAAGCGCCAACGGCGTCGTGCTCTACTCGGGAACCAACATCGCGGCCGGCAGCATCGGCCAGATCAACTTGCCGAACACGACCAACTTCAGCGTCGCGCCGGGTAGCGCGCCGTACAAGATCGCGCTCTTTGTGCCGGAGAAGAAGGGCAAGCCCGCGAGCGTCAAGGTGTACCATTTCCCGGGTCTCGAGACCGTCGTGGCGTCCAAGAGCTTTTACAAGGCGCAGGAGGTGAGCATGAAGTGGTCGCCGAATGGCAGTGCGCTCGTGATTGAGACGCGCACGGATGTGGACACGACGGGCAAGTCGTACTACGGCGAGACGGGGCTCTTCTTCCTCCAGAGCGACGGCGCGTACGACTGCATCGTGCCGCTCACGAAAGAGGGACAGATCCACGACGTGCAGTGGGACCCGACGGGGCGCGGCTTCGTGGTGCTGGCGGGCTCCATGCCGTGCAATGCGACGCTGTACGACAACAAGGCGATCCCGATCTTCGAGTTCGGCGCTGCGCCGCGCAACCATGTGAGCTGGAGCCCACACGGCCGCTTCCTCTGTATCGCGGGCTTTGGTAACTTGCGCGGCGACATGGACTTCTGGGAGCGCAACAAGCTCAAGAAGATGGGCTCGGCGAACTCGAACTCGGCCACGACGTTCGCGTGGTCGCCCGACTCGCGCTACTTCTTCACGGCCACGACGTTCCCTCGTCTCCGCGTTGACAACGGCTTCAAGGTGTTCCGATATGACGGCACAGGTCCGATCTACCAGGAGGATCGCGCCGAGTTGTACGACATGAAGTTCCGCCCTGCGGCGCCGGGTTACTACCCAAACCGTCCGCAGTCTCCGCGTCGCAAGGGCGAAGAGGCTGTGGCTACGGTGACCGCGCCGGCGCCAGCTAAGCCTCAGGCGTACCGTCCTCCGAACTCGACGGGTGCGCTCGCGGCGATGATGCGCAAGGAGGAGACCGGGTCCAAGAAGCTCGACCGCAACAAATACGTGGCCCCAAACCGCGCGTCTTCTTCGATTCCAGGCATGTCGGCGGCGCCAAAGCCGATCCCAGGCATGTCAGCTGCTGCTGCGGCACCAAAGAAGCCCAGCAAGAGCGCTCGCAAGAAGAAAGCTGTCGAGGCCGCTGAAGCGCAGAAGGCCGTGCAGGAAGCGCTCGCCAAGGTCAACGGCGGTGCTGCGCCTGCTGCTGTGAGCGTTCCAGCTGCTGCTGCGCCGCCAGCGCCAGTCGCCACCGCACCCCTCACGGAGGAGGAAAAGCAGAAGAAGATCAAGGCGCTGATGAAGAAGCTGAAGCAAATCGACGCGATCAAGGAGAAGCAGGCCAAGGGCGACGCGCTGAACGACGACCAGGTGCAGAAACTCGGCAGCGAAAAGGCATTGCGTGACGAAATCGCGCAGCTCTCGTAGACTTTGGATGTGTTGTGTGTGTGTGGTGTGTGGGGGATTTGTAGAGCGATCGAAATCGCATTCGCCATGGACGAACGCAGACACTGGAGCAGCGGGCTTGCTATCGACAGGAAGCGGCAATTTGCGCCCCCAAACCTTAAAAAAACAAGAGGGTACAAAATGCAAGGTGCTGTGAGCTTTATGTGTGACTCTCGTGCTATGTTTTGCTGTATAGCGTGCAGATCGCAACGAACGCGCCGCTGATAGTGCAGCAACCTACCGATTTCAATCGTGGTGGATCCACCCATGTGGCCTTTCTAAGGTGATGCGGGGATTCTGTGGAGTTGGCAGCAACCAGAGGGCTCATGCACTTGGACTCCGCCCTGTCTAAACATGCGCGAAAGTACACAACATCGTCATTGTCAGAGTAGGCTTCTGAAGCAAGTACGTTCAGCAAACAACCTCCACTCGGAGCTCTGTGAAAGCTCTGGACAGCAGCAAAGACGAGCGGCACCTTGATGAACATTGCCAAGGTGCAGCAGCAGCTGCTGCAGCAACGCATGGGGATTCAATGCGAGCAGCTCGAGACGACTGGCCCAGCGACGCAACGCGCTGCAACTGCTGTCTCCACAAAGCCTTCTTCCTCCTCCTCCAGCTCATCGAATCTGCCAACGGACGACGACATCGCTGCGCATCGCGAGAAGTACGCCAAGTGGTTCCAGATGCTTCGGTTCGGCATCGCTCGCGAGGTGGTCGAACTCGCCATGCAACGAGAGCACATTGACCCCGCCGAGCTAGACGGACCGCACCACGTTGTCGTCCTCAATACAACAGCAAACACCAACGTCGCGACTGCGAAAGTACAAGATAGCAACCATCACAGCACACTCGTTGTCGCTCCGCTGCCGCCAAAGAAATTGATCCGCAAGCGACTCCATTGGCAACCCAAAGTCAACCTCGTGCCTACTTCAGCACCATGTATATGGAAAAGCAGCCCCGATACAGTCCAGATCTCCAAGGAGAGCGCCAAGCTGATGGACGCCTTGTTCGAGAAACCCGTCGTCGAGCAACCAGCGAACCAACGTGAGATCTCGGACTCAAAGCTCAGGAAAACTACCAGGTTCATCGCATTGATCGAGTCGAAGAAGGCGCAAAACGTCGCGATCACGCTCGCGCGCGTGCCGCTGAGCTTCCCAGCACTCGTCAAAGAGCTCGTGAACATGAACCCGAGCGTGCTCAGCTCGGCGCAATTGCAGTCGCTTCTCGACATGTGGCCCGACCAGAACGAGTGGAAGGCAATTCGCGAGTACACAGGCGACATCACGCGGCTTGGCACGGTATCACCTACTGCTTCAATTCGTTTGCTTGTGTATTGTGCTGTTGACATCAGCTTTTTGTCCTTTCAACAGGCCGAGCAGTTCTTCGTGCACGCGGGTCAAGTCCCTCGTTTTCGTGACAAGGTGACGTGTCTGATTTTCAAACAAGAGTTCCCAGCGCGCGTGTTTGAGTTGCGGTACGAGTTTTTTTGGTTGTGTGGACTTCCTCTGCTGCTTCTTATGCGTCTTGAATTTCTGTTTGTTTTGCGCGGTCGTAGTGAAGCAGCGACACTGTTGATCCGTGGCACCAACCAAGTGTGTTCGAGCGCCGCACTCCAACGAATGTTTCAGTACATCCTGAAAAGCGGCAATCTGCTCAATATCCGCGCAAGCAGCACCGACGCTGCGAGTACAAACGTGCACGGTTTTGGACTGAGTTCACTTGCGAAACTCGCACAAACCAAAGCGTTCGTCGGTGGCATCACGTTTGCGCAGTACCTGGTGCAGTGCATCGAGGTTCGTGGCCTCTTGTGTTCCGGATGAATGCGAGGTCTTGAGGCTAACTCAATTCGTTGCTCTCCATCGACCGTAGCGTGATTGCCCTGATGCGGTACATTTTCCAAAGGAGATTCACTTGATCGCGAGCTGCAGCAAGGTGTCGATTCCGAGTCTCCTTGCGGAAAAGGAGAGCCTTGACGCTGGTTGGAAAGCGCTCGTGCTTGAAGCACAAATTGGGCTTGAAGGAGCAGAATTGGACGTACTCGAGTCGTCGATCTTGCAACACTTTGCGTACGAAGTCGAGACCGAGTTGCTCGCGGCTCAGCTTCACCTCGACCAGCTCCTGGAAAGTGTAAGTGGTTGCTCTTGAATGGCGAATCGTTTTATAGCTCTCTAGATCTCCTAGTTTCGTTCGTCGACTCATGCACTTTTATTCAAAACGTTGCGCCGAGTAGAAAGCGCGCTTTGTCGAGTATTTCCACGAACACGATGCCCAGGAGGAATTGGACGTCCTGCTTAGCTACCTCGCGCAGTTTACAGAAGAGTTTGCATTGGAGCACAAGCGAAGACAGGAGACGACGCAACTCATTGCCGACGCCATCGCTAGTACCAACGGTGGCAAGCGCCAGAGTGCAGCGCAAACTCACGCGCCCACGTCATGCGCGTAGCTCTTCTTGTCTGCAATGCCGTTTGATGAGTCGAAGCCCATTTGTGATAAATCACTTTCTCGATACGATCTCTGAGGTTATCGACGCTTGTTCTTCTGTTTTCGTTAAATCATTAACCGCATGCTTCTGAAGTGTTGTTCACGCTGGGCAGAGGGTCATGATCAAGAAGGAATGTTGCCCAATGCGCGGATGGCATCAGAGGTGGTGGGACGAAATGCTACAAGGAATCAACATTAAAACAGCACGCGTCAGATTCTGCTTAAAACCACAATCAACGTACGAAGCACGAAGCAGAGCCCTACGTACCGGCGGAATGGACGACGCGCCAACGGTGCCTGGCGTCACGAGGTATTGATCCCATGCTCTTCGAACTCGTACAAGGGTTTCCATGTCGATTGTCTCAGGGTCAACGAGATCGTTGCTTGCTCGCACAATTTCCTTCTTTGTGGCGCTTGGGCTCTTCTGGCTAATCGTATGAAGAGCAGGATCGGAGTCTCGAGATTGATCACGTGGCGCGGGAGCAAGCGCATTGTGTTTGCGGCGCTTTGGTGCGCGTTCCAGACTCTGTAGCGCCTTCGCACGCATCCGCTCAAGCTCCTGACACTCACTTTCGTCCATGTTGCCTGCAACGATAAGCTCATAACTGTAAGTTTCATATAGTAATAGATATCCGTAAAAGCAGGAAACAACGTACGCTTTCGTTGCATTTTCATGTCGATCAGAAGCAGCAGCTTCTTGGCGTTTTCTCTCGTCTTTGTGCGCTCTTGCTGCGTTTCGATCGCAGACTTTTCGACCACCGTGGGTGACACTGGGGCTGTTGCATTGCTCTCGTCTTCAGAAGCAGGCTGAAGATGCTGGTCTTTACTTTGGCTGGCGTCAGCGTCATTGCTGATGTCACTGGCACTGTTGAACGACGACGACGACAGTGTTAGCCAAACGCAACCATGTTAGCATCTCACTAAACTAAACAGACACGCAATTAGGAACAAAGAGAAAACGTACTTTCGCTGAAGCGCTTTTTGAATCGTAGCGTTTACTTGGCGTCGCTGCTTTGCCTTCTTCCGATATGCCTAAGAGAAAAAAGTGAAGCAATCAGTGAGGTCCATCATCGCTCTTTCTCCAGCAAAACGAATGCACCATCGACACACCTTTTTCTTGTGCACGAGCTTTGCAAAGTGCGTGACCTGCTCCAGCCCCTCTTTTGACCCACAAAAGAGATGCTCTGGTCTCATGGCCTCGATCTCGTCACGAAGCGCTGCACAACGCGCAAGTTTGCGGTCGCGCTGCAGCTTCAGCCGCGATATCTCGAGGTGTTCAAAGGAAGACGCTGCGTTGCCGTCGTCATTGGTACCACCGTTTGCCTGGCTACTGGCTTCTATGGAGGACGACACAGCATCTTCCAGGCTTGCAATGCGCTTCTCGAGAGCAATGGCGTCGGCCGCGGCTTCCTGCAGCGTCGCAATCAGCACCTGCGCCTTGGCAAATGCGCTCCGGATTCGTCTGTATACAAAGTTAAAATGGATAAGCAATAAGACGCGCGTAAAGCGTAGGAAGATGCGAGTGTCTTACCGTAGCGGTGGCTCTGACGTTATTGTCGACTGTTGCGCTTCCATTGGTTGGTGCGGAACGAACTTGCGCTTGAACTCATCCAGCCACTGCGCTTCTTGCGACGCAGTAGACCCCACTGGCTGCTGGTACGAAGCCGGCGGTCGTGGCGGTGGTCGTGGCATGTGTAGCGGTGGCGGCCGCATGTGCGGCACAGGAGGAAACCCAGTGTATGGAGCATGCATGCGCGGCGGCATGGCGAGCATGGACACAGATCCTGGCCACTGCGGCGGCGGCGGCTGCCATTGGTAATATGGAGTCTGCGGAGCGGACGGACGAACATATGAAGGTGGCATTGGCACTGGTGGCGGTTGTGGTCTCATGCTTGTGCCCATGCCTGCAGCCGCGCCATTCGCACGCGAACCCCGCGGCAGCAGCGCCATCTTTCCCTGTTGTGGGGCAAAATGGTGAGGATCGGTACCGGTTTCCCCCTAATACAAGGTCATTATCCTCGAACAAGGCTCCAAAGCAATGACGAATATGCGGATGGCAAACACTAAGACGCTCTATTGCGTGCCATTGTACACGCTTTTCTTTTTGAATGAGTGCTATGCAATACAGGGTCGTGTGCTAAAAGCGCACTTGATGATGGCTACTTGGATCGTTTTATTTATCAGGATCATTCGACGAGCACGGGCTTCGGTCGCGAGTTGAAGATCACGCGAGTGCGCGCGATGCCGACCACTTCGTACTGCATCTGCGCGTCTTTTGCTGCCGCATCTGCATTCAAATCCATCAATAAAAACGACACAATAAGCGTCATGCATGCGGTAGATCGTACATAATGACACGACATCATCGAAGAGCTCACATAACTACACAGTGGACGAGAGCGAAGGCGCGCCTGAACGCTCTTCCATATATACAAAACGCAGCCAATGTACCCGCATTGTCGTCACTGGCATTATCCTTGCCACCATCATTAGCTCCAACAGAGCGCACTGCGCCCTCTCGGACATCCTTTTGCAGGATCGCGAACGGCTTGGGCAGCGCCGCGACTTTCCCCGTGAGGATGTGGTTGCCGATGCGGATCGTGGGCACGCCGTCTACGTAGCGCAGCGTGCCGATGTCGACGTCCGTCATGGCGCCATTGTCGTCCACCACCAGGTTCCCCTGCAGCTCCACGATCGACCACTCGTTCGACGCGCCGTCCACGCACACAGGCAGCAACATGGCTACTGCCGGCCAGTTTTCACGATCAAAGAGGCGAGTTGGCGCCAAAATGAGTATCTACTGACACAGTTCATCTCACCAAAGCGGTCCTACCTAGTGTGGTACACACCCTGTACAACTATGATAGTGTGGCCCACATGCTGAGCAAATTGATGTGGTGTGCATTCCTTTAGGCATTGGCACTTGTTTGGGGTTAATTCAGCCGCTATAGTGTGGTCCACTGTATGTGCGGCCCGGCTTTCTGTACCCCCGGGACTCTCTCGACTGGTTTTGTGGCGAAGAACGCGACCCCCTCGTTGTCCGATCATCTGCCAAGTGCCACCTGCCTCCATCACCACCACACTCATGCTCGGATTCATTCGCTCGTCGGGCCTGACGCGCCTCGCGGCGCCGGCCTCGAAGCTCGCGCTCGGTGCGCGCGCGGCCAGCACCGTCGGCGGTGCCCTGGACGAAGCTGTCGAGCGCCTGCCGCACAAGGAAGCGCTGCGCAGCCTCAAGCAGGACCTGCGATGGAGTTTCAAGGAGCTCAACGCGATTGTTGACGAGGTCGCCAACGGCTTCCACTCGCTCAAGTTCGAGCCGGGTAATGTGCTCGCCGTCTGGCTGCCAAACAACGCTGAGAGTGTGAGTGTCTAGATTTGCATTCGGAGCACATATTGGATGCTATCACGCCAGAGAGATGGCAGCAGACGATTATTTATTGGAACATGCGCTGATTGTATGAGTTTACATATGCAGGTGATCACGCAACTCGCTGCCGCCAAGGCCGGTGTCACGCTCGCGGTGATCGACCCAAAGGTTTCGACTGCGGAAGAGCTCGAGTACATCCTGCACGACAGCAAGGCGAGCGGCCTCTTGTTCGAGCCAAAGATCGCGGGCCGCAACCAGACCGAGATCGTCCAAGGCCTCTTCCCTGAACTCGCCACCTGTGCGTTGTTTTTTCCTCGGCATGATACGTCACGTGTGAGGGAATGGAACTGTAATCAACTGCTAACTGTTGCTATCTGTGTTGATACAGACCGTGAGAACTTCCGATTGTTCCGCCCAAAGAACTTCCGCAACCTCCACACCGTCATCTCGACGGGCTTTGAGCCAGTCGAGGGCATTGCGCAGTTCCACCAGGTGATGGTGAACGCGCCGGAGAAGCACGAAGTCGAGACCGTGAAACAGGTCGTCAACGAAAAGACCCCACTGGCGGTCTCGTACTCGAGTACGTCCCGTGTGATATCCTCAGAATGCTGCATTGGCTTTGCTGATATGTCTGTGTTGTTTTTTTAACAGAGGTGAATGGCCAGAACCCAAAGAAGGGCGAAGTGCTGACCCACGGCGATGTGCTTAAGCGCGCCGCTGAATTGACCAAGACGTGAGTTCCTTACTACATTCTCATGCAAGTGCGTGATATTATTATTATGCTCTAACGCTTCGCAATGTGAACTTTGTAGCTTGTCGCTGTCTGCGAACGACAAGATCCTGATCACGGGCGAAGAGACGACGCTGTCGTTTGCGCCGGTGGCTGCGATCGAGGCGAGCTCCATGGTGGTGCTCCCGTCGGCCGAGTACGACCACGAGGCCATCCAGGCCGCGCAGAAGGTGGAGCCGTGCAACATTGTAGGAAGCGGTGCCGCCAACTTCAAGCGCGTGTAAAAGAAATGCAGAGTACAAAGCAGCCTTGGTCCAGATGAGAGAGTGCGCAACAACACAATCACAGGAAACGATGAAGTATAAGGCTGCAACACCATACAAAAAAAATGACTACAAAAATGCCACACACACAGAGAGAGAATATGCCATTTGAACACGATGGATTTGGAACAGAGTCGGCATACCAAGAAGACTGGGAGATCAGAGGCTTGCTGCGCCATTGCTGTGTATGCGACGAGGAGGCGGCTGTCGGGTCAAACGCCACGCAAATCGCACAACATTGTTGACGTACTTGTTATCACTCTCTACGCCGTCGTACGCCCTTGGACACTAGCCATCCTTTGTCTGCTTCCCATGTCCTTCATCCATAGTCGTTCACATGGGCTCAACCAGCAAAGCGCCAAAGATATCTATCTGGTTTCCCTTCGATTATCCAACACAGATTCGTCCCCATTGGCTATAATGTCGTCATCTTCTTCATTTCAGCGTTTTTATTGGTTATTATTTAGACAGCATCTTCATTTCATCCAATCTCAAGGTATCCTGCGTCCGACCATCATTCCGATTTCCCTTTCTTTGCCAAGTTGAATCTTTTTTCCTTTCTTCTTTATAAAGAGACGCACCCACATTTGCGTTTTCGCAGCACATAAAGCGGATCCTAAGGAAGGCGACGAACTCTCTTAGTGGCGGCATCTTCATTTAGAGGACGAGACGCGAGCGAAGACGCGGAGATGGAGAACGAGATCGGTGAGCAGGACGCGCCCGTGTTCGCTGGTCTCTCGCCGCGCAGCATCCACCGCGTCGATGCGCTGCTGGCGGCCCCTACGCGCGTCGTTGCGCCAGATGCGCGCTCTGAGGCAACGACGATGAGTACAACGACGACGGCAACGACACCAGCTGTCATGACGACTGTGTCGCTGTCTTCTTCTGCTTCGATGATGACGACTGTGACGACGAGCGCGTCGACGACGATCGATGCCGAGGAAGACGTCGAAGCCATGGAGCAAGAGTCGCTACTCCGCGAAGAAGCCTCGGAGCAGCAGCAAAACCGAACAGAGCGCAATATCAGTAGTGGAGATGGGACGTCTGCGTCAACAGGCGGTGGAACTACGTTGATGCGACCAAATGAACTCGATTGGGGCATCGAAGAAGACGGATGGATGCCCAAACCAGCGCGCTTGCATTCTGGGAAATCACGCTCGTGTGCCGTTTGCTTTGCGCCGTTGCAGTATACGACTATGCAGAGTTGGGATGAATATTTGCATAGCGAAGAGTATCTAGAGCGATTGCAGGAGAATTTGCTCGATGATACGTTCATCTCTGGTTTGATTTGTGGTGATCCTACTGGCGGCGATTTACCGACGGAACATCGCATGCACAAGAACCGCAAGATGAAGTGCCGACAAAGTGTGCACGATTATTTGAACATGATCACGGCTGGGGTCGTGGACAAATCGGGCAAGGAAAAAGGATCGATTCGCACGCTAGAAGAAATGCTTCTCAATGTGTTACCGACACCCGTCTTCACGCATGTGATCGAGCGTCGACTTGCTGTGATCTCACACAGTTCGCGAATCGCATGTACTTTGCTTCAAGAAAGTCGTTCTTACAAAGCCACCCGCACCACGGATGCCACGGGATCGAATATCGAGCTTCACCATCTGGCAATCCATACGCTCTCTGCGCTGCTATCGTCGTTCGACTACATGAGTGAGCATGCTCAGCAATCCTTTGAAGAGATGTCACGACTTCTAACGTGTTTTCCTGCGCTGTCGCTGTATTCCTTTTGGAGCCCAAAGAAGAAGTGTCCGGAGAAACCTCTTGTGATAAAGAGCGATATGGTCGACGCGTCCTCGTGCTCCATGAACCCTCGAGCGCATCCTCCCGAGCTCGCGGTCGATGATGCCGAGCAGACGTTCTGGTTGTCCCAACAACGCCCGGGGGTGACGTACTTTGTGATCCGACACCCGGACGCGTCCCAGATTTCGTCTATTGAGATTCGGTGGCACTTGAAATGCTTCCCTCAACGAGTCGCGATTGAGTATCGCATCATAGGAAGCGACAAGTATGTTCAAGTTGCCGAGGAACGCACAATGGCAGTGAAGCCACCCGAGTACTTTTCGGTTCGGTTTCCCGAGTCCTGTACGGAGCTGCGGATTACGATGAGTGGGGTCCCACCAGTGAACCGCAACGGTACATATGGAATTGAGCAGATCCGTCTTAATGTGCCATGCTCAAATTCACTCTTTGTAGAGCCGAAGGTGGTGTTGAATGACGTTGCGAATTGGTTACTGGGTGCAATTGGCCATTGCAACGAAGATGTCGTGATTGAAGCGATCGGTGCGCTGAAGGCATGGGCGCTCGCGACGGCGTCGCTGAGTACCACGTTGCTCTTTGTGAGGATGTTGCTCGATTTTAGTACGACGTACCACGTTTCTCCTGAGTGTGGGCTAGCACGATTTGCGGTTGAGCAAGGCTTTTTATTGTATGAAGGCATCAAGACATATCGAACCGACGAATCTGAGAAGTTGATACGAGGAGAAGGCAAGAAAAAGGCGAGTGAATCCCGAAAAATTCGCGCTCTTTTTGAGCCGTCCGTGTGTTCGGCAGGGGTGACCGTCGAAGACGCAGGGCTAACAGTGCGAACACGTGAAACCAGTTACCAGTACGCTGCAGTAAACATTGGGATTACTACAGGGAAAGCATCGTGGAAATTCAGGCTCGACAATGATACGGTAGACGATGAAATGACTTGCTTTGGCGCTGCGATCTTGCCTGTGACCGTGAGCGGATACGATTCGTCGCCAAACTTGTGGATGCTTCGAGGCTACAATGGCAACCTATATGCGCGAGGGCATAAATTGAGCCGATCCATCGGTAAAGTGCACCCGGGTGACATCGTTCAAATTGAAGTTGACATGGCTGAAGGCACGCTGGCGTATAAAATCAATGACACCGATTATGGGGTTGTCTTCACAGATATCGCTGGTCACGAAGTGTATCCTGCGGTGTCATTTTATGGGTCAGGCAAAGTGATCACTTTGCTAGGAGTTCAGAAATGGGATGACTCGGATGCCGGCGCCGCAGATATTGACCCAGTATACTTGTCCAATATCAAAGAGTACCATTACTCAATCGGATATGGAACTTTTGGGAAAGGGAACCAACTCGGTTATGCAAGCGACTCTGACGCGCGGAACCTACCAGCGGGGACAGCAACACCAAGTACTTCGGTGCACATAAATGGTGAGCCTCGACAACGTTGCTTATCTACTCATCCTCCGTCTCGAGGAGAGGCATTTGTCATATACGACTTGAGTGACGCGTACAATCGAGTTGTGGGCGCTGTTGGTATTAACGACGATGTCCAGAATGAAATTCTACAGCAGCGCTCGGTTTCTGTTGTATTTTCCATCGTTGGTGATGGAAAGGAGCTGTGGCATTCGGAGCCTGTATCGGGAGTTCGCCAAGTTGAGAAATTCGATCTGTCTGTGCGAAATGTGCACATGCTGGAACTGAAAGTGATTTGCTCTGGATCCAACCATTGCGCCCACGCCATCTGGATCGATCCATGCGTCTATCCTCTCGACGAATGGGTTTGTACAGAATGCTCGTTTGGAAACAAAGGCGGGTTCAAAACGTGCGCAGTTTGTCGAATCGGCACACGCGAGGCATGTCAAGCCGATCGCCCAAGTGAGTTGCCAAGTTTGTCTGCGCCCGATCCATCAAAAGCAAACGAAACGACTGCTTTATTGGAGCATGCACCAGAGCCTTCTGTGAAAAGTGTTCTTAGCAGCTCTGACCCTTTACTTGAGCTGGCGACGCTGATCACGAACGAATTGCATGATCTCAGCTGTCTCACTGCTACACGAGAAAAGGAAAATTTGTTTAGCGGCAAAGTACGGCGACTTTCCGATACAAATGGTAGAAGCAATCCTTCGAACCTTGCTGGGTTTGAACAACCCTTTTCCCGTCAGCCCTGCGAATTGGTATTTTCTTTGCTTCTGGCGATGCTTCGACGTTTTCAAGTTGATTTTCAAGCCCAATCTCCTGTCGGAGAATCTTCTGTTGTGGATCCGCGAACAATCCTCTCGAAGCAAATGTGCATTCACATTCTGGGCTTGCTCAGTGTAAACCTAGAGAGTATTGACTTGTACGAAGTCGGAGATCTCGAACCTGAGCTTGGGATCACACCAGTAATCGTGCTTGAGCTGCGGCATGAGCTCGAACGTGCTGCCAGTGTTCGCAACCACGACGAATGCCGCTTGCCAAAAGAAATCCAAGTAGCCGCAGCGGAAACGGTCATATCTGGCGTCTCAGCATTGTACAGTTCTCCGAGTGATAAGTTGAATCTGCTCCTTTACCTTCTTCGAAGCCACATGAGTGCAGCGTTTGAACCAGATTCGGCACGCCATTTACTGCTGTCAGCACTGTTGCGGATCCTCGCGTCGCCAGGAAAAGAAGGAATTCTGACTTTTCTGCCATTCTTGTCAGCAGCAACCATGTTCAATTCGAGCAATGAGGTCTCAATCGGAGCGCCATTCGTGCAAGAAATAATTGGCCTACTTGTTCAAGTTATTCAACAGCCAGAACACCAGATCGAGTCACCAAGCGTCGATAACCGTACCGCCAAGGATTCTGACTTGGCTGAGAGCCGAAGCCTTGCGCATGATGCAATGCTGCTGCTGAAATCGTACCAGCTGTTTTTGTTGGCAGAAGCAGTCAGTTTGACAAAATCAAAGCGGTCGGGCGACGCAGACTTGGAAACTTTGGGTGGTTTGGGCCACTCGGAGCAAAGTCATAGACGAGCACTTGTTCAAGAATCTACCCTTCAGTATGGCTTTCTGCTACTCCGAGCATGTCATGACGTGATTGAATCTCTTGTGGTCGAGCAAACTGAAAATTCGTTTCTTCAGTCTCCAGCAGTGTGCGAGCTTCAAGCGAACATTCGAACGCACAATATCCCAATTCTGTCAGAGTTGTTACCGTGGTTTGTGTCTTGCTTGTGCCTGCTACGACGCCAAACGTGGCTTGCACGTCCTATTCTCCCTGCAATATGCCGACTTTTGGGGAGCTTTGATCAATACTGCTCTGAGCTTCATGTTGTGAACAAGTCGGACAGCCGTTTTCGAAAACTGGAGCTGCATGAAAAAGCCCGTATGATTGAATCTCAAGAGCTGGATCGTATGCTCGCAGTGGATAAATCGCTCGTAGTAAATCGCCAAGCATCGAAGCAGATGTACAATGTATTTAAGCAACTCTATACTGGGGACAAAGATCACTTTGAAGGCCAAATTGGATTTCAGTTTGAAGCGACGAGTACGTTCCTGGTAGTGGCTCTTGGTCGGTCTGTGAATCCAGCGAAGAATAGTGGCCGATTGATCCGACAGCACACGGTTCGCCTGTGGGAAGAAGCTTCGCAAACTCTAATCGCCCAAGTGACTGTGAGTGGAACGTCGAAAAAGGATTCGATGGGCTACGCACTTGAACCTCTAGTGTCTCCCGTGAAACTTAGCCAAGGGAAACTGTACCGGTTAACAACGCAAGAATTTGCCAACGGCGGAGACCCGTGGTACAAAAAAGAGAATCTACCAGACGAGGAATACGACAGTTCGTACATCAAGATTTTACGAGACTGCTATGCGTCCGGATCAACAGGCTTCCCAAATTCACAAAATCTCAGTGGAGCAGCTTACGGAGTCCCGACTTTTCTTGTCGAAGGAGAGAATCCAGTGGCATCGATTCCACGTTTTGCATCTCCTTTTGGGAGTTTGTCGGTGAAATTTAATGTGAAACGAAAAGGTCAGTCAGTTTCCGTCAGCCATTCAGGAACGTCGGCGCATTTGATCGGGGAAAGTGCTTCATGGCGCAATTGCTTCCTTCAAACTGCTTTCTACCAAGGAGTCCACTCTGTTGACTTCATAGTCAAAAGTGCACGCGTTGGTGGTACAATTTCAGGGCATATATGCATTGGCGTTGATTGGACCCTGTGCAGCGAACCACAACCTTGGTCGCCTTTGGACATCAAGTATGTATCCTTTCTCGGCGAAACCCAGAACAGCATTGGTTGGATGCCATCTATAGGCGCGCTATGGGTATGTGGAAAGCGAGCGCGCTACGGGACGAAGCTGTCGTTGGTATCTGGAGACATCTTAACTCTCGTCGTCGACTACGACATGCAGACCCTTTCGTTTGCGTACAATGGTCAACGAATGGGTGTCGCAGTTGGGCTGCCTGAGTTACGTCCAGCGTCATCATCTCTGACGCAGCTTCCAGAAGCGTTGACCCCTGGAGTCTCAATTTATGGGCCACAGGATACTGTCCAGATCCGACCGTCGGGGATTGCGAAATCTACGCTTCGCATTCATTGGTTGTTTGACCTGCACAACTCGTTGTCGTCTCTAGCCGGACGAGTAGCGGGTACATTGATTGCTGCTCACCCGGTAGACGGTGTAGAGGAAGAGCTGCTTCCGTGGCTTCAGTCTCCACTTCTGAGTGGAGGAATTCTGAGTGCGGCCTCTAGTGAATCTAGTGAGCCTCAAGACAGCAATGTGCTTTCAATGGATTGGAAGAGCGCTCTGCAATATGAATACTCCATGTATCCATCAAATCCAGCACTTCGGAGTGACATTCTTGGAGGCAGAGGAACGAAGGAGACTGGCTCAAGTGTTCCTGTCAAGCGGAATCCAAGTAATAGCAATCTTTACAGCGACGATTCATACGCCATTCGACAAGGCAAGTTTTTCGAAAATTTATCACAAAACATAACTGAGAGTGGGCCAGTGCAAATTATTTTGAACTGGCTGGAAACGCGCTCCCCAGATCGATCGTTTCTAAGTCGACTCGGCAAATTCCCGCACTGCGAAAGGTTGACTTGTGTAGCCTTGATCAAGCATGCGCCAGCACACGTTCTCCATGAAGTTCAAGCAATTGTGGCTGGCTCCGAATCCTCCCAAGCTGATCCAACGAAACCCAGTGACTTGATCGACCATTCGAATTTGGAACCTTCCGAAGACCTTTTGCTTGTTTGGAAGCGAATTATCTCGCTTCGCCACTGGCTAATCAAGACGCGTCAAGAGTATCGAGCTAAGGCTCAAGACGATTTGACGATGGCCACCGAGTTGATCACGCTTGATCCCGGTAATGCAACTGGAGCTGACAGTGACGATGGAATAAGTTTCGAAAAGACATTGTTAATGCCAAAAACGTTCGACGATCTAGTGGATCAAGTTTGCCAGCGAGCAGAATTCCTGTGCTTGCTCGACCCTCCGTCAGAAGAGAAAGACAAGCTGGGTGTGGATTCACAAGTCGCGCTTAGTAATCTGGCGGAGAAGTGGAGTTCACAGAAGACGCCACCATCGTTGCAACCGATGCTAGAACGATGGAAAAGCCTGGGTGAGGCGGACAGCTCGAAATGGTCAGGAATTGTTGATGTATTGCGCGCTCAAGATCGTTGGAGAAGTCGTCGAGCTTCGGTGGTCACCATTCCGACAAATTTGAATGAAGACAAGCCAGATATGAACAAAGCTACTGCTCAACCGATTGGTGAGCAAGAAGATGATAGTTTATATCGCCGACGTCGCTATCACTATAAGGACAGTTTTTCTGCGATGATGAAAGCATGCGACCTGTATATTCGAAACGGGATTGGTGCACCGCCTGTCGTACTTCGAGCCCTCTTGGAGAGACGCCAGAAGCGGTCGGACTCGCGTTTGTTTGGTCTACACGCGATGAAGACCATTCTGAGCATCTTGTCGTTTGATACCGCAAGGCACAACGCGATCATCTTTCTACGCCCAGCGCTGCGTGGTTTTACGGATGATGAAAAAGAGTCTCGGGAGCTGAATGACGGCCAGGTTGTCACAGAGACTTTTCGAGCTACCGTCAGACACCATTACTTGAAAGGGCTCGAAGGGTGCAATCGACCCACGATCGAGCGAGTGCAACTTGCGTTCTGCGATCTCTACTCGTTCTTGGCACAGCTACTGAACAGTAGTAGTACTGGACGCTGCTCGCATGATTCTTTACTGAAGCACGCGATTTTATGTGCGTGGAGTCTAGATTTTGAGCCTCGAGATCACCCGTTCTTGCTGAAAGCAGGTATCCTGACAACGATTCACAACTTGTTTTCAATCGAATCTAGCCGGCGGGATGCTGCGGCAGATTTGACAGGGATGAAAGCAGCAGCTCGAGCGCACCTTGATCAAGTATCAACAACTGCTAACGCACTGGAGTACACCACCATCAACTGGCACCCGTTGTCGGAAGAATTTGTGCAACAAAGTGTGCTGCACACAGGCTACGTGACCAAGCGAGACATTTTACGATTGCTCCTGCGTGCACCACCGTATGCATGCACGAAAGCGTGGTGGAAGCAAAATGGTCTGGAGTTTATCTTCGAAGCGAATGGATCTGCGTCAGTGTCGAACGCACGCCACACAGCATCGTCGATGGCGCTACTTTACGCGGAATTGCTGAAGAAATTGGAGATGAAGCTTTCGTGGTGTCGGCCCCATTTGCTCGGCAGAAAAGTGCTACAATTCGGCATGGCATCAGCAATCCAAGGCGCAACGGCTGGCCAAAGTAAACCAGAGGAGATCAGTTATGCGGAAACACCTGCGTTAGGTGAAGTCCAGGATTTCTGCATCGAATTGTGGGTGCACCCTGTTGATCTCAGCGGGTATCGCTCGTTGCGAAGCGACAAGGGTTTTCAAAATGGAAGCGTCTTTCTAGAGTTTGCGGATCAGCATTTGCAGTTGGGAATCTTGGGCAATTTCCCTCGCGAGCAGCTTTTCACCTCCTATCGCTTCCGCACCCACGAGTGGACACATATTGCTGTCTCATATCGTGCAGCGGAAATGCGACTGGCACTTTTCGTCAATGGATCGAAAGTAGAAGAGAGATTTTATGAGCGCGTCTGCAAAACGATCCATTTCCGAGCTGCAAGAATTGGATGTTGGGTGAATGAGATTGATGCCCATGGAGTCACAACCGCTACTGCATCACCCCAGCGCAGCTTTAAGGGTTCTATTGCCGAGATGCGAATTTGGTGTACATCAAGAACAGGTGAGCAGATTCAGCGAGATTTCCAGCGAAGCATTCCATATGAGATTCAAGTTGCACCTGCCGAGATCGAACATGACTCAGAGAATCCACAACGAGCCAGCCTGCTCGCGCTGTGGCATTTGAATGAAGGTGAAGGAGTATGTGGATATGATCGTAGTCCTTCACTTGCTGCGAATGACGGTTCTATCGCAGCAGCGGAGAATGCGATCGGAAGAAATGCTGATATCTCAGGATGCCACTGGGCTAAAATGAACGTTCCAGTGGTATCGAATGCGGCCCTTGACACCATTTCTCTCCCAAAGTGGATAAGGGTAATGAATGGAATCATCATCATGCAGCGGAAAGTGCGCGCGTTGTGTCACTTGCAATATCGTAGAGCTGTGAAATCGTCAAGGCTGGTGTGCCAATATGAAGAAAGTTTGTTTGCGGAGCGATGGAACGATCTTAGCGATGAAGATGACGACGATGAGGATGAGAGTGAAAGAGACGTTGAAGCTGGCAGCTCGAGTTCTGCGAGGAACGAACTACAAGAATTGGATTCGAAGGCGAAGGAGTTGGTAAAGGAATGGAGTGCATCAACGGACCAGCAGATTTTGCTGAAAAAGCAGACAAAGAAGTGTGCGTGGATTGTTTTCCGCTTCCTGGCGACAATTGGTATCGGAGGCGTTTACGAGAGAAGAGAAGGCGAGGCCAAGTCTGTGGCAGCGATTGCCAAAATGAAGCGAAAACAGAAACTTCAAAAAGGAGATTCAATTAGTGAGTTGGGCTCCCCCATGCATCAGCGGATGGTAAACCAAGGGAAACCCGACGCAGCGAGGGCTGCTGGACTCAGCTACGAAGAAGAGGATCAGCAAGCACGAACGATTGAAGCAGCAAGTGATGCGGCGAAGACTGCAGCCACAAATAGAGAGCTGGAAGAGCCTGTTCTTCAGACGCTTTGGTTTTCCCAGGAACTACATCGAAAAGTATTTGAAGTGATTGAAAGGGAGCTAGTGCTTGGAACTACTCTCATCCAAGACGCAGAAGGTCTCACACGAGCGCAACGAATGCTTCGATCGCTTTCTACACCAGTCAAGCGAAAAGGAGAAACTCTTCGGTCTCATACAAGTGGAATTGAAGGTAGTCGTGTGAAGATCATCCGTCCTTCTCAGCGCATGCCTAGTGATTTGGCTTCTCAAGGTGAAGTTTTGGAAACGCTGGAGGTGGAAATGTATACTTTTGCAATGCTGGGCTTTGTGCTCTCTCTTAGTGGGAGCTCACCAGCATTGCACCATTTGTCAAAACCCAAGATACTGAGAGAACTACTTGAGCTGCTTCGTACCGGCTCGCCACGTTCTCAGCGTGTTGTCAAGTTGTTGCTTCGGAAAGTGTGCAGCAATGGTGTCGTCACTCCAGCCCATGTTAGCTCACTACTAGGATCCGAGTCTGTTCTCGTAGATCTGTTGCTCGACCAAGTTGCCGAATCTGTCTGCAGCACTGCAGCTCCGTTGTCCACGCCTTCCGTAGGTGCTCTTTCCACCAGCTCAAGTGAATCAAGCAATCAGGCTCTTCTGTCAGAATCTCTTTCGAATCCGATGGGATTTAGATCCGGACAGATTTACCTGGTGCTAGCATCCGAAAGCGTTGCATTGCTACGACTGCTTTTGAAGGAGAAGAGCTGGCAGGCCCGAGTCGCGGAGTTGCTGTGCTCTGCGATACGCAATGTCGCCCCAGTCTTAGCAAGAAGAAAATCTGAATCGTCAACATTAGGGAGTTCCGAGTCGTCAGACATTCGGATCAGAGCAGCGATCATTCGTGCAGTTGGTGCGCTGTGTGTGCTGGGCTCACACTCAGATTGTATTCGAATTGGCGGCCGCGTTGAAGTGACTGCAAAAGAAACTCGTGCTGGCCAAGTGAATCTTGACTATGGCTTCAATTTCTCGGACCGTGGAGCGGAGCCAGCACCAGCAACTCTCATCGAACTGAACTCAAGAACCTCAACTGTTCGTGTTGTATTCGACGCGTCTTCGGAAGAATTCGACCCCAGCCATAACGTCCAAGAAGTAAACCTCTCCTCGTTATCACCTATCGAAGAGATTCGACTTCCGTCGGACGTGATCCCGCTGACTATGGACATGATGCCGGTAATATTAAAGCTCTCCTCGCTGGAAGAATCAAGTATCATGGCAAGCTTCGACGATTTATGGCGGATGCAAGTGCGATCACGTGCGTTGTTAGCACTCGAAGCAATTCTACGCCACTCCATTCAAATGACAGCAAATGTTGCCCACAAGCACATATCGAAGAGCCTGCTAAAGAGCGCGTTGACTCCTGTGTGCCTCAACACGTTTGTTAGCCTTCCATTTTTGCAGGAACGTGGCCGCATGATTCTCGGTCGACTGATCGAATCTTCGACACCACTCGGTAGTGCAATGTTTCGGGGTCTAGATGACCCAAAGCCACCTGCGATTACTGATCCAGCGTCAGAAAACGCTGATAATGTAGATATTGGCGTCAATTGCGACCCAGAGGAAGAAGAGAGTGAAGAGTACCGTTTGCGCAGAGGATTCGCATCCACCCTTGCTGCGATGGGGTTTGAGTTTGACTTGTGCATGGCTGCATTGGAGCACTCACGAAATGACCCTAACTTGGCTGGTGAGTGGCTCATTGGAGGTGCTGCAGCTGCCTATCAAGAGAGGCAACAGGCGCAAAGAGCTGCAGCTGCTAGTCTACAAGCAAGGCGAGCAAATGCAGAATCGGATGATGGGCAAGATCAGACCCTAGAGGCAAAGGCGCGAGAGCTCGAAAGCATATCTGGAATGCCATATTGCCTAGCGTTCTGCGCGTTGGAACTTTCAAACAGTGATCCAAATCGAGCGATGGAGTGGCTGATGGAGCACGGGTCGCATTATGTGGACACAACAAGCACTTTGACGCTGCTGTCGGACGGTTTTGTGACTGAAAAAGCGTTGGTACTAGACGATCGTGCAGCTTTGGAAGATATTGACCAGTCCGATCCTCTAGTCACAATGTCGAATCAAACATCTGCAGCTCCATCAGCGACAGCTGGGGCGACCTCTGCTTCTCCGCTAATAAACGAGCCGCTTGACACTTCCGATATCATGGCTGTTACTTTAGCCCCTATTTTAGCCCCGGCAGCGGTAAACCAACCAAGCAAAAGAATCAACGGCGTCAAGCGAGACTCTGGTATTCCTGGATTTGCGCCACTCGATCCTGACTACCTGACACCTCATGTGTTGCTCAGTGTGAGCTGTGAGACAGGACCTGTTCAACGATTGTCTGCAAGTGGGAGAACTGGAATTTATCGTCGCTACGTCCAAGAGAAAGGAATATTGATCACTTTCCTAAATACAGAAACTGGGGCGTATGAAGATGAGTGGCACTTGCCTCAAGATGTACGACGAATCACCAAGATCTACGACGAAGAGATACGAAGCATTGCTAGTATCCATCGCGTTGCATTGCGAACTGAAAATGCACTGGCGACGCACTACGCTCGAAGAGCTGTGACTGCACTGCTTAGTGCTGGCATTGGCGCTTCTGGGGTGTCACCTCAACAAGCCAAGATCGTCATTGAAAGCGCAGTGCAGAGCCAAGATCAACATGGAACCTCTTCGAATCCAATTCTGAATGTCGTTGGTGGACCACGTCAATTTGTGAACCTTCTCAAACTTGTGGCAGCATCAGAAATGATGTTTTCACGAGGTCAAGAGAGTATATACGTGCGAACCAACACAGTGAGGAGAGTAGTCGAGAGACCAATGAGCAAAGAGCGACGACGTCAAGGCGCGACTCCTGGCGTTGCAAATGAAGAATCGGGATCAATCTTGCAAAGGATTCAGGAGATCACGCTGCAAATTCTTGACGAGGAAGCCTGTGGGGGGAAAGTTCGAGAATCAGACTGGCTGCGACGTTCTACAGCGCCTCGAGATGGCGCTATCGGTCCCTCAGTGGGAGATAGCGATCAGTCAACTGCCGATAGTGTCAGCGAAATGGACGAAGACTTCCGTCGAGCAATTGCAATATCAGTTCAAGATTCAGCTCCCGCTACTGCAGCAATGACAGTTCGTTTCCCAGATTATATTGAGGAAACAAAAGATGGGCAAAATGATGCTTTTGGAAGCACTTTTCCCAGAGACAGTGCAAAGATGTTCCGAGCTCGCCAACCGTCGTACACTGAAGCTCAAGAAGTTGCAAACGAGTATTTGGGTGGTGGTGTTGACGATCATGATGGGCTCTTGTCCAGCGTACTAGTAAAAGAGTGCGTGAGTCACTTTGTGGAATCTACTCGCGTTGCTGGTGAGGGGCTCTCCAATGAGAAATTGGAACATGACTCTCGTCTTCCAGTGCAAGAGTACCAATCTCTCCATCCGTATTTTGGTCGATGTGAGTACACACGTGCAGTGAGTGTTGACAGATCGTTTCGGTGTCTTCGAGTTGTGTTCGACCACCGCTGTAAACTAGGACCGAAGGCGAAGTTGGCTTTCTACAGCGATCGAGAATGTGAACAACGGATATTATTAGTGGACACTCCATCGACGGCTGGAAGCAAACGCATTCCAGATCTAGTCATTCACTCGCATCAGTTCTGGTTCCGGTTTATCGCTACTGAAGACAATCCCATCCGGAACCATGGGTATGGCTACCGCTTTCAGGTGAAACCTGTTCCAAGCATTTGCTGGGCGAAGGAGGGAGAGGTACTCGTGAATCCGTCTCTCGAGTGGGCGTGTTGGATTTTGGAGTTCTTGCTAAACGATGCGACCGAGCTCGTCGCGCGTGGAGCAGTGCACAATCGAAAGATTTACGGAGCTTTGGTGAGGTATCTTCGATCCCCTGGCGCGCCATTCAAGAGTCGAGTTGTGCGTTTGCTGCTGCAATTGCTGTATAAAGCGGACTTGTTTCCGTTGTCCGAGACACCAGATTTGGAAGCGTTGCAATCGATTGGAAATCTCGCACTGGCTCGTGCGAAGAGCGAGAAAGAAATTGGGAAGCTCTTCATATCCGCTCATTTGTTGCAACTCGTCGAGCTTTCGATGATGACAGCAGCTGCGGCTAAAGTATTTGAAGCTCGTGATCCGAACTTGCCAGTGAGACCTACTGATAGACCAATTCTTCGTCTTCCACTGACGTTGCCTGCCGAAAGCCGTCATACATCCGAGATTTTAACTGATCTTACTGAGATGATGCGGTTCTTGCTCGGTGAAAGCTCAACGTTGCCGCAACACATATTGGTCTCGATTTGGCTAGATGCATACGGGTCCACGGCAATCATTGAGAGCTCGCACCCATACCCAAGCGGCACAACTTTGCAAGGCGCAATCGACTTTGCTGGAGCTCAGTCCCTGCTCGTGACCTTCGATTCTCGTTGCGCGACAAAACCAGATGCTGCAACCCTTCAATTGATCAGCAGCCTCGCAAGAGGGTACCATCGTTCGGATACCGAGGCAGCGCAGCTAGCGTGCAAACAATACAGTGGATATGGTAATTGGCCAACTGGAGCGATCGAGTTTCCTGGTGATAAACTCCAGTACTCATTTGTTGGAGATGACAACACCGATGCAGTCTACGGGATCAACTTGTCGGTGATGGCAGTCGGTTTGTCAAGGGAAAACCAGCTCGCCCGCGCATCAGTTGCCGATATTGAGCGGATGTTTGACAAGCTTCTGGCATCTCGATTAAATAGCGGGAAAGCAGATTCAGATGGCTTACAGCCATCTGTATGGACTTCCGCTATGGATCTGCAACTGGTCGACTGGGTGAATAACAACGTTGAAGGTGGTGGCTTGAGCTCGGTTGATCTTCGTCCATCGGACGTGAGACTCCACCATACGCTTGATGGTTTACGTTGTTCGCTTCTTCTGGATTTGCCACGTGAGGACGTGGAGTTACGTTTTGCGCTCTTGAAGTATTTCAACCAGAGGCTTAAGGAGTGCCTTCCACTTTTGGATCTGCGCGATACGGCATCAGAATGGACCGTCGCACATCGGTTGCGGCTTTTGAGTCACTGTATTTTCTTCGACATCAAGAACGCACTTGTAGAGTCGGCGATTGAGGAAACAAATTTGTCGGGCGATTCCAACAACAACAATACGGCGCGCATCACGTTGGATCGTCTGCAGGCCCTCGAATCGCGGGATGATAGAGAAGTCGAGCCATCGGTTTCGGAATGTTTCTTTGCTCAAGCATTCCGGCAACTCAACAACGTTGACCCCGCTTTATTCCGGAGAAAGATCGACAGCAAGGGCCGTCTCTTTAGCGTCAAATTCCGCGGCGAGGAGGGGGTGGACTGGGGTGGAGTGTACCGCGAAGGTGCGAACTCCATGGTCGACGATCTGTTTTCAGCGCATTTCAGTCTCTTTGTTTTGTGCCCGAACGGCCAGCACGATACAGGGACCAATAGAGGAATGTACTTGCCGAATCCAAAGTGCACGTCGCCAGTAGCTATTCAAATGTACGAGTTTGTGGGAAAGCTGCTGGGAATCTCTTTACGAACCCATGGAGATTTCCCATTTGCGTTCCCATCGCTCGTCTGGAAACAGCTGATCAATCAACCGCTCGACCAAAGTGACCTGGAGGGCACCGACGCCATGTTTGTGCAAATGTTGGACGGCATTCAGAATTGTGAGCGTGATGGCATTTTGACTGAAGAAGAGTTTGACGCAGCATTTGAAGGTCTCGACCTGAGGTTCACGGCGTTTGATTGCAATGGACAAGAAGTAGAATTAGTCGAAGGCGGGAAAACCATGCGCGTGACGTTCCAGAATCGCCTCGAGTACTGTCACCTAGCCGAGCAATATCGACTCTACGAGGGATCCCTTCAAGTCGCAGCAATGGCAAGAGGGTTCGCGACTATTTTCCCCATGCGAGCCCTGACGCTGTTAACGTGGCAAGAAATGGAGATTTTAACGTGCGGTTCTCCGAAAATCGACATTGTGCTCTGGAAACAGCATACGCGGTACGACGGGTACAATGAAAACGACGACACGGTCAAGCTCTTCTGGGACGCGATGGAGTCGTTCACCGATGAGCAGCGATCAGACTTCGTGCGTTTTGCGTGGGGACGCAGTCGATTGCCTCGCGGGAAGTGGCCGCAGCCGTTCAAGCTGACCAAAAAAGGTGGTCGCGATAGCATCATGAGTCTGCCTGTAGCACACACGTGCTTCTTCTCGGTGGAACTGCCGCCGTACACGACCATGGACAAGATGCGCAACATGCTGCTGGCGACGATCAACTTTGGGCTCGGAGGTATCCTCATGGCCTAGTAATTCGTTCCTGTGAGTGATATGCATGTTTGTTGAAAAGATACAACCAACAAGGACAAAAAAACATGAAAACTTGCATATATTTGTACACCACGTGTTTTTTCCTGCTTTTTCTCGTCTTTCGTGTCGATCACGTCGACTTTTTCCTCAAAAATAGTGGTGTCCAGGGCCGACGTTGCTCTGCATTTCCCTGCGGCTGCCACCCAATTCAATCAATGCATGGCTTACGTTTATTGCAAGGTGGATCCGTTGACGCTTCTTCGGTTCACTGGTTGCCCTGCAGCGGCAGGAGATTCAAAGTTCTGGTAGTTGCCTTCCTGTGGCGTGCGTAGCGCGTAGTGGGACGAGTGGCGCACCTGCGAGCGCGAGCGCAAAAACGACTGAGATCGCGATGCGCGAGATGCGTAGCGGGCACGCTCATCAGCGGCGTGGCTTTCCTCCTCCTTGCGCATCTTCTTTTCTCTCTTGAGCTCGATAGCGCCGTTATTCGTACTCGCACAGAACGCAAACATGATCACCGTGAGTAGTGCACAGAGCGCGGCAAACACAAAGTGGCTGATCGCGAAACTTGGCTGTGCAAATGAGATGCCAGCCTGGACCGCGTAGTACACAAAGAACGAAAGCGCTACGTAGCGGCCGCTCTGGTAGTATGGGAACACTTCGACGGCTGTGAGCCACGTCGCACACGTCAGCGACAGCGCCGAACTTGCGAACAGGACGAACAACGCAATATCCACGATCACATTCGTCTTTGTACTCGAACCTCCGATCGCTCCGCAAGCAACAGAGAGAATTGCCGAGAACGGCAAAATATCCTTGAAGATGGTCTTACGGCGCAGGTTGTCAACCGTCATCAAACTGAGGATCACTCCCACGAAAGTCATCAAGCCAAAGTACACGAGCCATCGCGACGTTTGCGCGCCAGGGAGAGTTGAATTCGCTTGGACAGACACACGGCGCAGCAGCGCGTTCGAGTTGAGAATGCCAAAAGCAGCCTGTAACAAACACACGACGGCGATACGGAACGGGATGTTGATGCGGCTACCCTTGTTCACAAAGGACTCCTTCAATTCAGTGAATTCCTCAATCACATCATGGCGCTGACGCAGTCGCACAAGCATCATCTCGGCAGATTTCTGGTCGCGATGGCGGAACAGCCACACTGGACTCTCTGGTAGGAAGAACATGGATGGCACCAAGATGACGAGCGGGATGATGCCAAACACAAACTGCCATTGCCAATCGTGCAAAGGCTTGTTCGCCCAGCTTTTCGACATCGCCTTGGCGTTAATGCTGTCAAGCACGAGCGCCTCGACAAAGAAAGCCAGCGACGAAGTGAACAAAAACATCAGCACACCCTTGCCCTTCCAGCCGACCATGTTGATCTCGAAGTTGTACGTCACGCTCACGACCGAAAGCATAGCGATACCGGCAGCTGCGACACAACATCCAATGAGGATCATGGAGCTGGACTCCACCCATACCAGGCCCACACCGGCAAAGGTCACCACGCACGACACCACAATTGCCAAGCGACGACCGATCACATGGGAACACATCGCTCCAGCTAGCGCACCAACAGCAGCAGCTAATCCGGCGAAACCCTTCAGTGATTCCGTCTCGAAGTCGCCACCAAGAGCAGTGTTGACATAGTAAATGAACGACTCGTTGATGAAGTGGTCGTCAGCCGAATTCACATACCCAAGAGAGTAAATGAGGCACGTGAGCCAACCGTAGGACCATCCACCGAGACCGCCAACAACCACGGATAGTGACGCGGCAAACTCGTTGCCAGAGCTCAATGCTCGCGAAAAACCACCGTTGTACATCATACGCGTTTGAATTGTGCGCATGAACGGGAACGCCGACAGCAACAACAATGGCACAATCAAAAACAAGCCAACGACCATGTCGAAAAGAAACGCCAATTCAACAACGAGGCCAAGCCGGGCGACAGGAATGCGTATCGCGCCGTGGAGAATCAGCAAAAACTGGAGAATCGTGTACAACCCAGTGAAGATACCGATGGTCAGCGAAAACGACTTCAACCCACTCCAGTCTTGCGTTGAGCCGACGATAAAAGGGCCAACACCGATACCACCAACAATAATAACCATGTACAGCACTCCTCGCACCACGTTTGCCTTGTTGCGTAGAGCGAATCCCCCGACGAAGCTTCCCAGCCAGAGCAGGACGGCAATGCCGCCAATACATCCGCCAAGTAGACCCAAATCTTCCAAATCGAAGCTGACGATAAACACATAGTACATCGTCAACGGGTGTCGTAGCTCACGGATAAAGTACCCAACACGAGCCGTCCATTGCACATTTGTCATCAAGTCCGATTCGTACATGAAGAAGTCATGCCAAGTGTCCGACTTGGCGGCTTGAGCAGCGCCATTCGGTAGAGCTTCACCGTCGTGTCCAGGCGAAGCCATCATCCAGTTCAACCAGTTGCCAACATCAACACGAGTCTTGGCGAAATCCATTCCGTCAGTGTTGAAGAAGAACGGAGCGATCAGCCAGCATGCGCCGAGCAACCACACCGCAAACGAAGCAATACCGTAATCTTGACCCTTGGAGCTGTATGCGTTGAGGAGAGTGATATTCTGCGGAATGAGATCCGGGCTAGTGTCGCAATCAAAATCCGCGATATCACAGTATGCTTCTTTCACGCCAGTGCCGATGCTGAAGTTGCCGTAAACACCAAAGATAATCATCAATCCAAGCAGTTCCATCGCTTTGCGATAGTGCGACGCGGCGTATTCTTTGTAGAAGTTCACCATCGTTTCACGAATAATCGCAAACCCACGACCGGTACCACGGTATTTCGAGCCACCACGCATCAGAGCAACATCATAGAAGTGAGCCTTCGTACCCGTTTCAAAGATGTAAAACAATGGACCCAAAGTCACGACCATCTCGACAAAGTTTACCGAAGCTTGGCGCCATCCAAACTCTACTAGAAGAGTCGCAATAAGCGGGATCGTCATCAGCATACCGAACTGGAAAATAAACTGCGTGTTCATGACTGTCGCTAAATCATCGACTCCGCCCGTTTTCATGATCGCGCTGACTTGAATCTCTTCGTGGAGTGCAATGTATACTTTGGCGTACGCATACACAAACACACACAACACCGTCAGGGCATTACAGATGTAAAAGCCCATGTGACCGTAGAACATAGAGTTCAAGCGGAAGAAATCCATGCCGGAACCCATTCGATGCGACTCACGACTGAGCGAACTTTCTGCAGAACCGTTGGCCAGCTTCGCTTCGAAGGCGTTAATTTGACTCAGAGTCACATCTCTTCCTTTTCCACATTGCATGAACTCGATGTGCGAAACATGTTCGCCACGAATGCAGGCATTGTACCCACTGAACACATCTTCCGACAAGTTGATTCCTTTACTTGCTTTCGATACACCACCATTGGTCATGATGAAAGATTTCTCAAACACATCAGGATGACCGTAGTGCATACGTGTGCACAGTGGGTACGCCATGACACGCTGAGTCAAACTCACAAACACAAGTTCTTGAAGTGTCATGAAGTGAGCCAGCGAGGACGCACGACCGGTAAAAATGTGCTCCTTCATGCCGATAATTGTCACGTTTTGGCCATTTTCAGTTGCGGTGGCTAAGAAGTTCGGGATCTTCAAGGCTTCTTCAAAGTAATGTTCTTGGTTCATATCGATCGTCTGCACGTACTCACCACGCGTGAAAGGAAGAGCAATGTTCTGGTTTTCAGGCTTGCCTTCACCAACCATCGGGTTTCCAGGTAGTTCGTATCGGTAGACCTCCACGATTTCATCGCCATCCGATTTCACCAACACACAGTCGTAACGAGGCTCGGTTCCACTACCAGCAGGTGGACGAATCGTATCCATGTAGCTCACACGCCAGTTAGGATACTTTCTCATCAGCAAATCGATATCAGCAGCACGGCTATCCCCAGCAGCAAGCTGCTCAGAGTAGATTTGACAACTGGTCACGTAAGAAAATTTCAATCCAGCAATACGATCCATGTGCTTGATCTTCTCCAAGTGAGAAATGTTGTCATCCGATCCAATCTCGAGCCATCGGAGCATCTTCAACGCATCTTCGTACAGCATCATACCATGAACCGTTCTCGCGAGCGTCTGACCACGCATCGAAGCCCATAAACGAACTTGGGTCGGAGTCTCTGCAAGTGCTTCGTCGATCGAGGTAGCACCAACACGTTCCAAGAAGTTTCCCCACTCATCGCTATGGAATGTGATCAGGTACTTCAAAATACTCAAATCACGTCCCTTTGCCTCCACTTTCTTGAACAGTGGGTTGGAATTCACTCGACCATTCAGCTCCTCGATGGAGTACAGCACGGATTCATTGTAGTATGGTGTAATCACGGAAAACGAGTGCATCGAAGCAATCGACTTGACCGACGGCATCTTCATACTCAGCGAGTTCAGGAAGAAACTCATACGACGTTGGGCTTCATGGCATCGAGGAAGGGCATCTGCAGCGTCAAGGGTCAGCAAAAAGAACAGTCGTGTTGAAAGGGAGATCACGCTTTCGTTCGAGCTTGGGGAACTCTTGGGTCCTTCATTCGAATCGCGCTGACTGATGCGGTCCGCGAAAATCACCTGTAACTGCTGCTTTTGGTATTCGAGATCTGGGGTCAATTTTGCAAAAACTGATTGTCTGATCTTCTGCGCCATCCACTCTTCTTCCAGCATCAGCTCGATACTCTTCAACAACGCATCCACACGCTGAACAATCACAACGACTTGATCGTTTGGTAGCCCAAAGGTGCCTCCAACAGGAACGACTGACGGTTCTGGTAAATCGAGAATGCTCGCAAGCAAGTCGACAACATTTTCGCGAACCAGTGGGATATGGATAAGGTTGACCACAGAGGCCACCTTACCGGCCAACAGCATTTCTTGGAACACCGCGACAATCTCTGCATCCTTTGGCCCAAGCAATTGGCGCAAAATCTGGAAACCAATGTCGAGGCAGTTTTTCGAGCATCCCAGCACTCCAGCCTTCTCGAGCTCCTTAATCAGTTTGGCATCATCCAGTCGACGAGTCTTGGCTTTCGATGCAATATCCGTCGCAATCTGAGCTTGACCAGCAATGAGGAACACCGGGTCTTCCACAGATCCAGAGTCCGCAATTTGGTACTGCAGAATTGCGGTCTCACGGTCATCAAGAAGATCAGACAGACGGAAGCTGCTTATAATCTCGTTCCATACCACTGCAAACCGCAGACGACTGTTGGCTTCTGGTGACACGCCACTGGCAGACAGAGGACTATCTCCATTGTTCATCGAGAGCTGGCCCCTCGCAGATGCTGATACAACCTTCGAGTCAAAAAGCGCTGGGGCCGCTTTCAGGCGCTTCACAAACTCCGGAATTCGAGATGAGTGGCCGATTTTCAAACGAAGACCGATGTACGCGCCAACAACAGACTGCATGATTGCCAGCCAAATCTGCGAGTCGTAGATGTACACGAGAAATACTGGACCCCACATCGCGATCAAGAAGGCGATGTTGTGCTCCGATTCGATGATCCCGTTCTTCAGCTGCTCGGTAGAAACCTTGATGTCGTAGATCTCGACGGTTGGACCGATCAAAGGCTTGATCATGAGCTGCAAGTTGAACAAAAACTTGAGCACGAAGATGACGAGCCAGAAGAGTCCGTAAAGTAAAAAGCTGCCCCAGGACTGCCCCATAGTGCGTCCAATGTACTGCTCGCGTTTGCCGTCCATGGCGTTCAAGAACGGCAGGTTCCACACGAGCTTGCCAAAGAACATTTGCACGATCGCTGCGATCACGACGGGAGCCATGTATGCGCCTCCTAAGATATAGCCCATCGACAGCATATCCTTCGAGCCAATCAGCACTTCGTATGGAGACGTGTTGACGATCGCAAACAGCGCGAAGAACACCGTGTGCCACACGAGACGCAGGAACAGCGCCACAGCATACAGCCCGCGACTGAAAATCTGGAAGCCTCCGATCCAGACCTCCATCACCACTTTGAGCATGAGCAGCCCGGCGACAGTCAGGAACACTGAGCAGAACGCGTGGTTGCGAATGTCGCTCACGTCCGATGAAAACATGTTGCTGTAGAACTTGAACCCGTCGCGATCGGTCGGGTCCGAGCGGTACGCGACGTACGCGATCACGACCAGGATATGCAGCATCACCAACAGGAAAAAGTAGATCCGGAAAAACGCGAGCACGGGGTTCACCAAGCTTCGACGTTCCTTGAAAGTCTTGTGTTCCTGGAGGTTGATCGCCTCGGCCACGTTGAGCTCATCGAAGTCCAGACAGCGCTGCGACCAAAAGAACTCGTTCACGTCGTCGTAGTTGGTGATGTTCTTGTGATCGAGTGGCCGTTTCCCTTTCTCCGGGGTCGTCGCCACGCGCATTTTCGCGACCACAAGGTAAAGGGGGCGCACAACGCGGCGCAGGAACGTGCCGTCGGGCACATTCGGCAGCCGCTCGACGCCATCAAGCTTCGACGCGAGCGAGTGGTACAGGAAGCACAGGCATTCGGGCATGAACCGCAGATTGCCCGCCTCTCCCCAAATCAGCAAAAACAGTGCGACTTCGCGCTCCGCGGCACCTGACGGTCCATTCGCGCCGATCAGATAGGGCTTCGTCTGCAGGAACTTGCACCAGCGCGCATAGTTTTTGAAAAAGCGCGCATGGATCTGGCGCACGGCGTCGTCCGAGTCCGGCGTGAGTTTCGGCGGCGCGCGGGACTCGTAGTTGAGTACCCAGCACTCGAAGTGCTCCTTCTGGTTGCGCACGTTGCCATCCTGAAAGCCGAACTTGGCCTGCAGTAGCTCAAAGATGCCGCTTCCACTCTGCTGCTGCGCGCCGCCGCCAGGCGTCGTGGCGCCTCCCGGGAGCGTCGCCTTGCGCTGCACGACCTGATCCTCGACTGTCTGGTAGTTGGACGCCGCGCGGCGCCGCGGCGCGAACGAGTGCGCGCGGTTGGCCATACTGGCGCGGCCCGAGCCCAGTGCCTCCTTCCCAGGCGTCGACTGCTTCATGCGCGCGTCTTCAACTGAGCGAGTGCGGCCTTTGGTGCCACTCGATTAGTCCGGCGGCAAGAGGCCAAAGACGCGGTCGAGACGATAATAAGGGGGCGGCGGTTAGCGCTCGGGTTTCCGCGCTTTTTCCGTTCTTACAATAGAAAAGAGCGGGGTCCGCCACCAAACCACACTTTGTGCGAGGTTGCCTCCCCCGCCCCCCACGAACCTGATTCTTACTAGAATGCCTCTCAATTGGACAAACTGTACAACATTATGAAATAAGCTATATTGGTACGTGGAGAGTTTCGAAATTGATGGATTTTGTGAATATATAGAGGTGGATGGGGTAGATAAGGCGGAAAGTGAATGAGTTGAATCAGTGTTGCTACAGCAAGGGTTTTCCAAATTTATCACTTGTTGTGCGGTTTCCCTACCCCTTCGATCGCTGAATGAAACTAGCAGACGTCAGGTCAGGATTCGGGAAGAATAATAGGTTGCTAAAGCTGAGTTGGTAAACATTTGCTTCAAATGATATCAGTCAGGAAATAGACCATTAGCAACTCAGTGTGCGCACCCAACCCCTTCGGTGCTGGATCCGGCCAATACGATTTCAGATGGGTGCACCATGAGCCAATTTCTGTCGCGAGTGCAAGGAAGCGACTAGGGGAAGCCAGTTGACGCCCTACACCTAGTACTACTACTTGCGTTTAAAGTAGCGAAAATCTTCAGCTTTTGCTATTTAGCTATTTACTCCATATACTTGAACGAAACCAATTGCAAGACAACAGATGGATGATGTCGTTGCATTGTGATGTGGAGCACAGAGCTCTCCCCACCGTCTCATGCATCAACGACGCGAAGCGCATCCGATCCTTTCCGATCCGATCATCTCACTCTAAAACACGCGCGCATGTCCATCAAAACAAAGGCGGAAGCCTCAAAAGCCTGACAACACGCGTCCATAACCTGTGGCCAGTAAGTCTGTAAAAAAAGCCTGAATGCACACCATTGGTATGTACTGTTTATCGGCTTCAATCTCATGATGCTTTGCTTGTGCAGAAATTCTACCAAAATGGTCGATTCGTCGCGGCCGGATGGCATCCAAGCTACACCCATGCGTTCACAGTTTTTTGCAATACAAACTAGTTGTCCGCCCCTTCTCCTTTGAATCGTTGAACCAATGATCCAACGTGCGCACGTTTCGCGAAATCAGTCTGGCAAAATCGTTTTCTTATTTTTGTAGAATTTTGTAGAGCCCGGAAATCAGCGAGAGGAACTAAATTTAAGATTACAGTATAACTGCAGCTGGATTTGTGTTGTGTGGAAATGGAGAGCACACGCGCCATCGCATCAACTTTTAGTGTCAAGATGCAGCGGCTAAATATTTTTTTGGGAAAGCTAGCAGGACATTTCGCAACTACTGTAGATGCTGCTTAGCGTACTGCAGCTTGCACTGATCGAGGTTGCTTATATTCAAAGATATCACCGCTTTGAAAAAACCTGGTTTTGCAAACGTGGGTTAAAACGCACAGAGAACCGCAACAAGTCAATCCCCTCTAAACAGATATGGATACATCAAATCATCTCTAAGAGGTTCATACTTTCGAAAAAAGGAGTGAGGAGCTAACCCTTGTCGCTGGAATGAGTTCGTGCAAGATTTTGGACGAGCGCCAACAACGCTCTCGATATTTTTCAACACAGTGCTTACGATAATCTACCAGCGCTTTAAGGAAACGATGAGGTTTGACAGCAGATTGATTGAGAGATATGCTCAAGCCAGCGCGAATGCAGTTGCGACGAAGACGGGTGCTTGCAGCGCTGCATTGACTTGATTGATGGCGCTGTTCGGCGAATTAGCAGACCATCCCGCATGCAGAGGGTAGCCTACAACGGCCACAAGTGAATTCACGCCATCAAATTTCAAGCTGTGGCAATACCCAACAGCTTGATTGCATCGCTCTTCGGCCCAATCGAAGGACGACGCCATGATGCTGCCTTGCTTCGACAAAGCGAAATTGGAGCTAAAATGCAGCGTCACGCGGTCGGATGCTTCCTATATGGAGATCCTGCATATCCACTTACGCGGTGGCTCATCAAACCATTTCCGCGCAAGACAACAAATCCTGACGAGCAAGAGTTCAATCGCAGAGCAAGTCGAGCCCACGTAACAGCGGAGTGGCTTTTTGGGAAGGTTGTGACCTATTGGGCGTTCGTGAATTTCCGGAAGAACCAGAAGGTTTTGCTGAGTGCGGTAGGAAAACAGTACATGGTAGCATGCCTTCTCACTAATTGCTCCACTTGCTTGCACGGTGGAAGTCAAGTTAGAGGATACTTTAGCTGCCCACCACCACCAGTGACGAGTACTTCAACATTCACGAAAGAAGCAAAACAGTTATATCTTATTTTCCTTGGCACGTCTTCGCTCTTGATCTCCAAAAACTGTAGAAAGAAACCCCCACTCCTGGTTTCTAAACGCTCGTTTCTCCCCGTCTCGGAGGCTGTTTGGTGAATGGCAGCGCCATTATCCTCTTTTCGCTTGTCGGTTGCTTCCTTGTCACGCGCCAGCTCCAGTGGCAGGGTTGCTACGTTCAATGTTTCCTTTCATATTTGAAAGGGTATGTAGTTGTTTGAGAGGCATAATCATAATAGATCCGATGTATTATGATGGCCCTGTCATAATGCAGTTTCTGTCTAGGTTGAATTATAGGATTCTATTAAAACCGGTACAATCTGATTCTTACTTTAAAGAAGCTTATGCCATCTTTGTCACCAGTAACTTCTCTCCGCGTCTATCATCGGACAAAAATAGTCGATGGAAGACCACGAAAGTGCGAACTTACTCAAAACAATACGAACTTTAATTTAGTAAATCGAACCTACGACTGACCGTGAACTTACGCTTTGCGAACATACGACTAACTCCGAACTTAAGGTTTGATCCTTATTGTGAAGCGACGCATGCGCACACACCCAGCAGAACAGAAACTTGCACGACGAGAAGAAACATGGAGCTTCAAAGCGCAGTCCTGCAACGAACTGGTGCACGTACTGAGCAACAGCGCAGAACGGCAAAAAAACATTTCAGTCAGTTCATCCAAGAACATGGCGAAGAGAAAGTCCGTGGATTTTCGTGCGATTCCATCCCCCTTCAAGTCTGCACACTGTCCCACCAACAACTTGGCAACTATATCCACATGGCCATTATGAGAGGCGACGAAAAGCAGTGTTTTTTGTTCGAATCAGCCGTGTCCACATTCGCGTCGTTCTCGAGTAGCTCTGTAAGAACACCAACATATCCGAACTGAGCAGCGGCGTGCAATCCTGCCTATCCATCGAATCCGCCAAGTTCATATTCGCACCCAACTTCAACAACTTGGTAATGATAGCCTTGTTACCGGCTTCGCTAAATCGTTGTGGCACAACATCACCGTTAGGTCCCCGTCAACGCTTCCTCTGGTGCTGGTTTCAAACAGCAGCAACTGCACACCCATAGCACCCGCGTCTTGCTTGCTCATATGCTCGTCCTGCGCGCGCGCTCACCGCGTCGTTCGTTTGCTTTTGCGTCGCCATCGACCGAAAAGCACAATGAGTTGACGGAAGAAAGAGGAAACGAACGAGGAAGATCGGAACCCAAACCAAAATTGCTAATCAAAAAAAGACGAGTTGTTAAAGAGGGCGTATATGGCTAAATAGCGGATTTACTGCTGCTTTTCCCGCAAAAGGGTTAGTTTTAGCAAGCGGACTTTGTATATTTGCGGTTTTACTAAATTTTGCATTAGACATTGTTTTTTATTGCGTGTTTATCAAAACAATATTTCATCTCCAATCTTATCCAACCCGTCTGTTTTTATTATACGCTTCATATTGTTACATTCATCACCTCTTGTATTCCACTAGACATAGTATTTACACAAATACGCAATACAAGAGGCTACTCTCTCGGTCCAGCCAACTTCAACGCGCCGTGCGTCACTACGATTGGGCCGCCCCTCCCGCGCGGCCCCTTCCAATCTTGAACCCCTCACAGCGCTCATCCTATCAGCCGCACCTACAGTCTTACCTGTCACTAATGAAACTCTTGACTAATATCAATTATCAACGTATATACATTTGTAGAAGGAAGCCGCATGGATTAGAAGTATCTTCGTTTCAAGTATTCGCCTCGTCGTTGAGAAACGATGCATATCCATTTGTACAGGTCATTAGTTTGTATATGGTTTGCTCAATACCAGTGAATGCTGTAGTCGCTGCGCTGGTGCTGTCCCGCCCAGCCCCACGCTCTGTCAGTTGCTCACTCTTGGATCCGCCTCACACACAGTAGCAGCACCACCATGTTCTCCGTCTCCATGCGCCGCGCTCTGCGCGCGCTCCCAGCGCGTCGCAGCATCACCACTGAGAGCAAGCAGGTGCGTACAGCTACATACGAAGAGCTACACTGCCTCATATTGGCGTTCGCGTGCGGAGGTTAACCTCCCTGTTGTTAATGCATTATGCGTATTGTAGTGGGCCGCCGCGTTGAACCAGCGCCTGGAAGAGACCGACCCGATGCTCTTCGACATCATTGAGAAGGAGAAGCAGCGTCAGCGCAACTGCCTCAGCCTTATCGCGTCCGAGAACTTCACGTCCGTGTCCGTGCTCGATGCACTCGGCTCGGTCATGTCCAACAAGTACTCGGAGGGGTACCCTGGCCAGCGCTACTACGGTGGCAACAAGTTCATCGATGAAGCCGAGAACCTGTGCCGCGAACGCGCGCTCGAGGTGTTCAACCTCAGCCCAGAGCAGTGGGGCGTGAACGTGCAGTCGCTCTCGGGCTCGCCAGCTAACTTCCAGGTGTACACGGCGCTGCTGCAGCCGCACGACCGCTTGATGGCGCTGGACCTGCCGCACGGCGGCCACTTGTCCCACGGCTACCAGCTGGGCAACAAGAAGATCTCGGCGACGTCGATCTACTTTGAGAGCATGCCGTACCGCCTGGACGAAGCCACGGGCATCATCGACTACGACAAGCTCGACGAGACCGCGGCGCTCTTTCGCCCTAAGCTCATCGTCGCCGGCACGAGCGCGTACTCGCGCAACATCGACTACAAGCGCATGCGCGAGATCTGTGACAAGAACAACGCGATCTTGCTCGCCGATATGGCGCACATCAGTGGATTGGTCGCGGCGGGCGTCGTGCCATCGCCCTTCGAGTACGCCGACGTGGTCTCGACGACGACGCACAAGTCGCTCCGTGGTCCTCGCGGCGCCATGATCTTTTACCGCAAGGGCGTCAAGAGCGTTGACAAGAAGGGCGTCGAGACCCACTACGATCTGCAGCAGAAGATTGACTTTTCTGTGTTCCCGGGTCTTCAGGGCGGTCCGCACAACCACACGATCTCGGCGCTCGCGACGGCGCTGCACCAGGCCAAGAGCCCGAGCTACATCGCGTACCAGTCGCAGGTGTTGAAGAACGCCAAGGCGCTCGTCGCAGAGTTGATGAACTTGGGCTACGATATCATCTCGAACGGCACGGATAACCACTTGGCGCTCGTGAACGTCAAGAAGTCGCGCGGTGTCGACGGTGCGCGTTCAGAGTTCCTGCTGGAGAACGCCAACATTGTCGTGAACAAGAACACGGTGCCAGGCGACAAGTCCGCGTTCGTGCCTGGCGGTGTGCGTTTGGGCGCGCCGGCGCTCACTACGCGTGGTTTCACCGAGGATGACTTCGTGCAGGTCGCGCGATTCATTGACGAAGGCGTGAAGCTCACGGCCGAGTTGAACGAGCAGGCGGTGGCCAAGGGCGCGAAGAAGGTCGTGGACTTCAAAGACTTTGTGTCGACGGACGCGGACGCGATCGCAAAGGTCGACGCGCTCAAGAACAAGGTCACGGCGTTTGTGCGCCAGTTCCCGACCATCGGCTACAGCGAAGCTGACATGAAGTACAAGGATTAAGCAAACGACAAGCACACACACATTACGATTGATGTTGGGAAGCTGGAGAGAAGTGAGTTGTTTAATCTGCGAGCGTGATGATGCCGCTGGATTCGTAGCAGTAAATCAGCTCTAGCTTCTTCATTTCTTCGATGGCTTGCTTCCCTTCCTCGGCACTCGGGCAGCTCTGAAAATATGTAACAAAATTGGACGACCTTTCTGCATTAGTCGAGTGCAACGGATAACAAAGCACATCAAGCAAGAGATGAATGAACAAATACAAAACTTACATCTAGAAACTCTTGGAGGTCTACAGTCTTGCGGGTCGTCTTCGTGGCGCCGTCATCTGCGCGTTCTTTCGTCACCCCTTGCGTCAATTGCTGGTGCAGGCGAGTCATCAACGTCCCGATCGTCGGGCTCGGCGCCAGTGTGCGCAGCAGCGAATGAAGACGCACGCTGTTGGAGTGCAGTTGGGTTGTCGTGTCTTTGAAAACGCTCTCAATCTGAACGGACAATGCACAATTAGCACAATAGTGTGGTGGGGGCAGAGTAGTGTTTTATGACGTACATGCGCGATGTCCTCTTCAATTTCCTGCTTTTCCTCTTCATATTGCGCTTTCAGCGAGCTTGACTATGTTCGTCAAATCAAGCAGACAGCACACACACAATCAGCATGATCAAATACAATGAAAATATTTAAAAGACACAAGTAGCTTCGGGGCAGGCAAAATAGCAGCACAATACCTGCCGTGTGTCAGCGATGGACTGTTGCGTCTCCTTGAGCAGTGCGATCTCCTGACGCACTTCCGCGATCTCGTTGTTCAGACGCTCGACAGCGAGTGCTTCTCGCTCTTTCTCGCTTCGGATCTTGTCCGCCTCTTCGTCGTTCTCGTCTTGCTCGAGCTCTGCCTCCAGCGTCGCGAACTCACGCTGCATTTCGCGTATTTCGCGCGTTTGTGTCTCAAGCTCTTGCTGTAAGAAGAAGAAAAACAGCACATCACAGTTCAAACAGGATTAAACCCAAAATCTAGAGCGAGACTCGCAAACCACAAGGAAACAATACTCACGCGCAGTATCTGCTGCTCTCTCTCGGCTTCTTCTCTGCGCCGTTGCTTCTTTTGACTCGCGGCGGCTCTCGACTGGTGGTTGTGCGCCTCACACCGCTTGCGCGCATCACGCTTCTCCTTCTTCTTGGCTTCGATTTCCTGATAGTTGCATTTTTTGCAGCACAGAAGCCACGCCAGTAGGTTATTAACTGGACACAAAATGGTATGTTCGTCTTTTGACTTATGTGTGCAAGCTGTTACGTTGTTACCTTTGTGAGCGTTTCGGTCTGGTCGTCAAGCTCCTTGAGCATGCGCTCATATTCCTCTTGGATGTCCGTATTGCGGCTCGCCACGATGTCTCGAAACTAAACAGCAACCACAAGAAGCAGAAAAACGATCAGCAGTCTGCATAGCAACAATATAAAAGCAGATATACAGTATATGCAAACGCACTTCTTGATCACGACGTTGCAGTTCTTTCTCCAAGCGCGCCTTCTTCAGCTCAAGACGCTCGGCGGCTTCCGTTCCTAATACCCGCACACACGGACAGTAAAACAACATGAACACACAATCCATATCGAGACTTGCCATTACAGCATGTGTCTGTTCTGTGAGTACGAGTACCTTTGTCATACGCTTCTTCGAACTGCTGCTTCTTGGATTGCGTCTCGGCATCCGGATTCACGGGCACGACCGCAAGCGTCGATTTCTGCACAGAATCGTCGTCACTCGTACTCGTAAGCCGCCAGCGCATTCCTATTCGACAGCCAAGCACTAGACGATCAACATAAGCGGCACGTACCAGCGTCGGCATCTCTGCGAGCGGCAGATCACGCTGCATCTCCGCGACGCGTTTCTCCAGCAGCTCATCCGTCGCCTGTAGCTACAACAAGCACAGACAAAACAGCGTGTCAGCAGAAGGCCATGGAGCAGCACAACCACAATATAGATACACAGCGTACCTTGTCGCAACACGCAGCGAGCTGCAGCACGCACTTGAGCAATCCGCCGTGGACGTCGCCCATGTCGACGCTTGCTTCCTTTTGGAGGCAGGCAATTTTGCCGCCTCGGAAATATTGCATATTTGTAATTGTAATTATTTTGGGTAATTTGGAGCACAAATTGAAATGGTTAGCTTATTTTTGGTAATTTGTATTATTCTACAGTAGGAAATAGAAAGTAAGGAAAAGGAAATAGTAGGAATTGGTGATTATGATATAAAATGGTAGCTTCCTGACAAATGTTTGCACCATTTACGACTACTTGGGTAGTTTATCTATTTCATCGACTGATAATGAAACGCTTTTTCCGTACAATTAAAGCATCTCTGACGAAAACGCTTCATGGGAACGAGGCGTCCGCTGGACGCACATCCCGGTGAGTGGCGCCAACTGTAGGGGTACCTTCCACACACAGGCAGCCGCCGGATGCGCATGCGTTGCGTCCAGTTCTGGGCCCCTGCCTTCCGCTGCGCAGAAGGGAAACCACGCTGTAACAAGGTGTCACGCACTTGGAAAGTGGTGAGCAGCACACACACGCTAGTGCCGTTGCTGTTTCAATAAGGAACATGGAATAATGAGGCAAAACAGAGAGAAACGCTGTGGGGTCAGTGACACTTGCTCCATCTTATTAATATCTTTTTATATTTCCTTCCACGCTTTTTCTCTGTCTCCGTTGATATGCTATGGGATGTCGCTTGGCCAGCAAGCGCCTCTGCTGGTGGCTCTTCGCTCTCCCCATTTCCTATCACGAACGGCACAGCACAAGGGCAAAGAGCGAGCGCTCACTACAAAGTCATGCAGCGCGTGCAATCTGCTCACGCGCTGGGGACGTTTTCGGACGCGCGCAGCGACCCAAAGGACCTCACGGCCAACAGCGACCCAAGACGCACACGAGCAGCTACAGCAGTATTGACAACAGTTTCTTCCTCTGCCAACGTGATGCTGCCGATCTCGGACTATCGCCTCGTGCTTGCGGCGCAGCGTGCGGCAGACAGCATCCAGTGGGACTCGCTGCGCGGAAGGAACTGCGTGTGGGAGAAGAAGAAAACGATTGGGGACTTTGGCATCTACACGCGGCACAATGGCGATGTGCACCACATCATGGCCTCGGGTAGCGTGTCATGCTCGCTGCGCGAGATGGAGCACATGCTGCGCACGACGAGCGACGAGCGGTACGTGACGGCGATGACCGAGTTGCACGGCACGCAGTTCCTGTCTGGCGCAGTGCTGCATCGCATCAACACGCACGACGTCATGGCCAATTTCCAGCAGCAAGAAGAGCCGCAGGCTTCTTTGCAGCCTACTCCTCAAGAAGGCGTTGACCTGAGCATCAAGGCGGCGACGTTCGCCAAGGCGCACATGTTTGCGCGCAACGAGCAGTGGTACTACCTCGACTACTTCCAGGCGCAGCCCGAGCGCGAGCGCTTCGTGCTCACGATGCACTCGCTAAACCCGTGCGACTTCACGCTCCCGACTGCAGCCAGTGCCACCAGCAAGGATGGCAGTAATAATGCGAACGACGCGCTCGATATGCAGAGCAAGAACCAGCTGCAGAACATGTGCGCCGGGTACTCGGTGGTCTTCGACAAGCGGCGCAGCGTCGTGTGGGTCGTCTTCTATGCGCAATTCGACAACGCGAGCGCGTCCTCAGCGTCAGCGTATCACAACAGGGACTGCGCGTCGACGAGCACGACGCGAGCGCGACTCATGAAGCTCGCGACGGCCACGTGCTGCCTGCCGATGCTTGTGCGTCGTCGACGACTTGGCGTCCAGGTGTTTGCCGATCTTAGTGCGTTCACGCCGCCGAATACGCACTGCATCGGATGCACAGTCGCGCTTTTGCCGCTGCTCTCGCAGAGAAAGCGCTGCCATCTTTGCGGATACTACGTGTGCCTGAAATGCTCGACCAAGCAGCCCCGCGAGCGCGCATTCGGATCGCCGCGCGACAGACTCGCTCGCGTCTGCTTCACGTGCACGCGGCGTGTGAACACCGCCAACTACGACCGCGTCCAGGTCCCCATCGCGTCCTGCGCAGCGATTAAGCCCAACCCGAAGAATGAACAGGGCGGCTCCGAGTGCGCGAGCCACAAACTCGCCGAGCTTTTGCACGCATCGATGAAGAAAAACGCGCAGGAACCGCTGCGCCAGCGCGCCATCGTCCAGGTCATCCAGCATATACTCGAACAGGACAACATCAAGCGCGAGAGCAAGAACAGTGAGAGCAAGGATGACGACCGCGTGTCCATGCCTCCTTTGTCGTTGTTGTCAGCGTCGCCGTCGCTTTCCCAACGCGATACGAGTAGTACCAGTACCAGCACACGGCCCAGTTCAAATGCGAATGCCAAGAGCAGCCCTGTCATCGACCTGGACGCCGAGCGCTACTCCCTGAACGCACTTGAGACCCAGTTGCACGTGCCTGAGCTTGCGCTCGAAGACTGCGTGGTCGCGAACGCGGACTCGCGCGCGTACCCGATCTCCTACAAAGACGAGAGCGCCGAGGGCGTGCCGGACTTTCCCGTGCCCGAGCACGAGGCGCGCCGCATGAACGTGGTGCGGCAGATACGGTTCTGCGAGATGCTCAACCTGCCAGAACTCGAGATCATCTGCGCGATTGCGAGCAAGGAGCTGAAGTGCTCGGCGGGGCTCGTGACGATCGTCGACAAGGACATGACCCACGTGGTGGCGTCCTCGGCGGAGGGGTTCCAGAACGTCGTGGTGCCGCGCGAGGAGTCGATTTGCGCGCACACGGTCATGAGCGACAAGCCGCTGCTGCTGCCGCACTGCGACGCCGACATCCGCTTCAGCAAGCTCGCGGCCGTGCAGGGCGGCGCCGTGAACTTCTACTGCGGCTTCCCGATCATCACGTCCGACAACACGGTCGTCGGCTCCATGTGCTGCGTCGGCAGCGAGTCGCACGACGTCACACAGGCGCAGTACGCCATGCTACTCAAACTCGCGTCCACGGCGTCACGCGTGCTTGAGTGTCACGCCCAAGCCCATGCTGCCTAAGTCAAACAGTAATTGCGTTATGCACACAGAGATCAAGTCACTCAAGTCCCCATGTACACCATTAAACAGCACACACATATGTAAAACAAGCAACACGTTGACATATTCATTTCCCCCCCACGTACTTCCAACAAGTTGACTCTTGTTCTGCATGTGCCTTTGCGTTTTTTCCCCCCTCCTTACAACTTGCTCTTCTTGTTGCCATAGATCTGCTGCACGACCTTGGAGGCCGCGGCGAAGGTCTCGCCCGAGAGGTAGCGGCGGTCGAGCTCGACGTACTCGTTCACGAGCGCCTCGCGCACCAGCGGGTCGCGCACGCGGCGGATCAGCGCCTTGTACGTCGGTAGCGTCTTGGCCGCGGTCGCGTCGTTCGCGAGTGGCTCCAACTCAGCAAACACGCGCTGCAAGAAACCCTGGACGGGGAACACCTGACCCACGAGGCCGCACGCCACTGCGCGGTTCACGTCGATCTCCTTCGAGCGCATGAGGAGATCGTTGGCCGTCAGCGCACCCAGCACGTGCGGAAACGTGTACGACGACGCGAACTCGGGCACGATGCCAATGCGCTGGAACGGCGTCCAGAAGGTCGCGTTCTCGGTCGCGAACACAAAGTCGCAGTGCACGAGCAGCGTGACGCCGATGCCGATGGCACGGCCGTTGACGGCAGCCGCGATCGCCTTCTTGCACTCGAGCATGGCGTGCATGAACTTCTTGGCCCAGCCCTTGGACGGCAACACGTTCTTGGCGTCTTTCGTGTCGTAGGACAGGAACGTCTGCTGCAGGTCGGCGCCGCTCGTGAAGTAGTCGCCGTGGCCCGTGATCACAAGCACGTGGAGTGCGTCGTTGGCCTCGTACTCGGCGATCGCCTCGATGAGCTGCTCGTACACGGCGTCGTTGAACGCGTTCTTGACGGGTGGGCGGTGCAGCTCGGCCACGTAGATGTGTTGCCCCTGCTGGTAGCGGCGCACGACGATTTCTTTCGTGGCTCCAGGCATGTCTGAGTGCTGTGGTTAGTGCGACGGCGCTTGGTGGTGCTGTGGTGGTGGCGACGGCGCGGCTCCAGTTGCGTTGTGAGCGCGCATGAGCTGCGTTCCCTTGACCCTGATGTGGCAAGCAATGGGGCCACGTTTGGATTGATATGAATAGAAATAGAAAGTAATGGACTCTAAATATGCTAAGCTTTCTAAATGGACTTTACTACGAGTTGAAGTTGGTTCAAGGTCGAGTCAACATGGAAAGTGTTTATGAGGACTACCAGGAAGTCAAGCTTAGGAGGCGATTCAGGCTGTGAGCTGAAACGAGCCGAGATGAGCAACAAGTGTTAAACGGCTCGATTTGGCTTGGAAGTGGGATTGACAACCAGGAAGTCGTTTTCAGTTTGGATCGCGAGCTGAAACGAGCCGAATGAAGAAGATGCATGAGCTTACGGTAACAGCTCGGATCTTCCATTTGTATCCATTTCATCTCGACGCGTACTCTGGTAAAAGCAAGAATTACATGCTTGAAATGATGGAACTCGCGTGTATGAGAGACGAATCTATTTACCCGACTACGACAACCCAGTTCGGTGCAACTAACTGACTACGCACCATACGCATACAAATGTACGCAAGCCTGAGCACAAAAGTGCACACAAGTTTCTGTATTATCGTGCATTTCAGTCTTGGTCTCACGTATCTTGACACTTTTTGTTGAAGTAAGACACTTTCTTTGCTTCAACAATGCACCTTTCTGCATGAGAAGAGGGTGAGATATCGACTCCAGCAATTGATTTGCAAAACCAAAGTTCAAGCACATGCGCGTGCCTCTTGCTAGCATCTAGTTCAGTGTTTCTTCCGGTGCTTTTGTTTTGGTCTCACGTGCATCGTGAGACCAGTCGATTGTCTCAATGCCCAGCACATCCAAGTTCCAGTGGTAGAATAATACGTACAGAATCGGGATTGTGTGTACGGTAATCGAGCGCATTGCTGACAGTAGACTGTGAGTGTACGGATTGCAACCAAGTAACCTGCGCTCTTCTTTTGCATACCAAAGAATCTACTGTCGAAAAATAACCTCATGGATGTGCATAGGGAGATCTCAATGGTTTCATCGGCTGGACTCTGTTTTAAAGGGAGCAGGTACACTCATAAGGGTTATAAAACCACGAGAAACATAAGCAAAGCCTTGCAGCATTTTCGCATGTATGCCTTTGTCGAAGCTTTGTGTCGAGTCGTTTTTGACAAAAGGCATCAAACTGAGCAACTGCACGCGTTGACAGCGCAATTTTGAGCCGGAGGGCGCGCCTGTCTGGTTCGTCTACTTACCGCACGCCGTCCCTGACACTTTTGACGCGAGGCGGACGTGGAAAAACTGCGCCTTTGCAGCGTGCGGTTGTCGTAAAAAATCCCATTCGCATGCGCTGCACACCGCAAGAAGGCGGAGGGAGGTGTCGGCACATCGACATGGAAGACGCCGCCCTCTAACGCGAGTATACGCCTCTGTCCGGTTATGAACACGGACACTTGAGCTCTCCATCCTTACACAATCATGTCTCTGCGAGTCCAGCCACAATTGGACAGGCCATGTGAGAAACCCTAGCCTTATGTTTTCACTCGCGTCCACTATGCTGTCCCTTCCCCTTGCTGGTTCCGTCCGCCCGCGTCCACTATGTGTGAATCTCTGTTGCTGCTGAAAGCGGACACTTCAACCATGCTGAACCGAACCCTCGTACAGGTGCACTATACACATCTGATTGTATACCTGCTGTCCAGTTCGTTCTTCGCGCAACAACTGGGTCGCAAATGGCAGGGTTACGTTAGAAATAGAAAGAGGGTTGTTGATGGTATCGACTGACGTGGAATCGCGACAACGACGCAACGAGGAGGAAGGGGGGGGAGCTGCACGTCTTCCTTCTAGCATAGCGGAATTGCGTAACATTCGCAGCGTACCCCCCCCCTCGTTTGGCAAAGCAAAGCAAAAGCCCGCGACTTTTTTTCCCCCTCGGTCCGAAATTGCGGCCCGTTTGACCCGCCGACTCCCCCCGCCAACTCCGTCTCCCTCTCCATTCTTCATCCTCCTCGCCGTCGCGCTCACTCACTCACTCTCTCGTCGTTTGCGCTCGCGTGTGTCTGTGTGTGTCTGTGTGTCTGTGTGGCTTGTCGACTTGCATTTGCGACCCCA